>SJYX01009284.1:250919-279360 GCA_006410675.1 Oreotragus oreotragus | reverse complement strand
CCCACCCGCCCCGCCCCCCAGCTGGAGTTTTACTCTGCAGATTGGCACATCAGGCACTTAAAGGGGTTCCCTGGATGGGGTCTTACTCTGTAGTTTGGCACATTAGTCACTTAAAGAAGTACCCTGGGTAGGGGTCCTACTCTGTAGTTCAGTACATCAAGTATTTGATGGTCCAGCCTCTATTGTTCAGCTGCTGATGCTGGCATGTGGGGAGAGAGAAGCTATGGTGATGGCTCTACCCTCTACGCATGACTCAGCAGTATATCCTTGCTTCCATGGCTGCCTGGCTTTCCTCCACTGGCATTTTGCACCACAATCTCCTCCCTCACATCCCCTTGATCCGTCTCTCTGCAGCCAATAGCAGCTCTTGTCCTGGGGTTACTCCACAATCCCTAAATTCCAGCTTCTATCCGCTGCACCTTCCAGGGGACCTGCCTTCCTGTCTGGGATATATATGGCTGCAGCAAGGGCTGTCTGATTCCCATTCCATGTAGGCTGCCACAGATCAACTATTTCAATTTCAGCCTTAACTGTTTCTCCTCTGACTCAGACAATTGCCCTGATGTGGGGATCGGACTCCTGCTTCAGTTCCCCCACTCACTGAGGACAGGTCCAATCCCACTAACACGTCTTTTTTTCCCCCTAGTTCCTTTGTCTTGTAAAGTTTTGTGTGGTTCTAAATATTCTTTTCCACTGGTCAGGTACCCCTGTCCATTTTCAGCTGGTGTTCTGCACGCACTTCTGTGTCTGAAGGTGTCTTTCTAGTGTATCTGTGGAGAGAGACGTAGTCACGTCTACCTACTCCTCCACCATCTTGATCGCCGTTTTCTGGGAGAGTTTTAATAAACAAAGAATCTATGTCTTTTCATTGGCTGAGCCCTTGCCAGGAAGAGTCTTTCTCTTCCTGCTGGGCCCTGCTATACTTGTAAATTATGATTGTTACCACTTCTGGGAGTTAATCCTAATCCACTTCCCAACCCTAATTAAGTTTTTCTGTTTATTAATTTTTTTTTATACTTTGGCACCTTACTTTGTTTTTAAAACTAAATTTCCTTATTTGTAAACTTCAAATAGTAATTCATGTCTTGTTTGGGGGAGTTTTAATGAGCAAATGAATACTAATGCTTTTAATAAAGGGAAAACACTGTATGAATAGCAGCAGTTATTATTATTGCTTCAAATTACCAATAGAACTTACAGAGTTGAAGAATATTATCAGCTTGATCACTAAATAGAACCAAGGTTCAAACTTGCACCTTCTGACTTCAAACTCATTGCATTTGCATTGTGCACAATGTCTTAGAGAATCTGAGTTAAAATGACTTACAGACATAAAACTTGAGTATAAGCAGAGCATTTTGAAATGACACTGATTATTTTCCACAGTTTTGTTTCTTTGAAGTGTCCCCCTCTCTTTACCTGTGACTAAAGAACACCTTTCCTGAGTAAATTCTTTGAGCACTATTCTCTCTGCTCAACTTTGTCTTCAAGGCTTGTTTTATCAGCAGTAATCACCAGAAGATGGTTTTTCAGGCCACTAAATTATCCAAGCTAGAGAATTTTGTTCTCTCTGAAGCTGTTCTTTTTTTTTTTTTTTTCCCACAAGATATAAAGGCTTCTTCAAACCTCTGGTTTAAGAGAAGACTGTTGGATCCTTATATCTGCTTCTGCATTTAGTGTATTGCTTTGTCATGTTATCACATGTCCTTAAGTCATAGGAAAACTCTACTGTATACTTGTAAGAGAATGAGAATAAACATGTAAATGCCTTGGTATCATTATAAGAATGGTTTTTGTTTTAAGAATCCCTAGTCCAAAGTTTTATAAACACTGATTTAAAATATTTGTAGATATGATATAGGAAACAGAAAATTTATTAACAAATAAAGCAAGCTTGTTTTGGCCAGTTGCATTGACATTTACCAAAAAATTCAGTTTTAATCTCCAAGTACGTGTAGTTATTCAGCCCCTGACTGAAGTGAATTGAAAGGAAAATCGCTAGTCGTGTCCGATTCTTTGAGACTGCATGGACTATACAGTCCAGGTAATTCTCCAGGCCAGAATACTAGAGTGGGTAGCCTTTCCCTTCTCCAGGGGATCTTCCCAAGCCAGGAATAGAACCCAGGTCTCCCACATTACAGGAGGATTCTTTACCAGCTGAACCACAAGGGAAGCCCAAGAACACTGGAGTGGGTAGCCTATCTCTTCGCTGGCAGATCTACATGACGCAGGAATTGAACCAGGGTCTCTGGCATTGCAGTTGCTAAGTAGTTTCCTATAATTTGTGACCTCATGGACTGCAGTATGCTGAGCTTCCCTATCCTCCTCTATCTTGGAGTTTGCTCAAAATCCATGTCCATTGAGTCAGTATGCCATCTAACCATCTCATCCTCGGTCACTCCTTTCTCTTTTTGCCTTCGATCTTTCCCAGCATCAGGGTCTTTTCCAATGAGTTGGCTCTTTGTATCAGGTGGCCAAAATACTGGAACTTTAGCTTTAACAACAGTTCTTCCAATGAATTTTTAAGACTGATTTCTTTTAATATTTACTGGTTTGATCTGGCAGTCCAAGGGATCCTCTAGAGCCTTCTGCATCATCACAACCTGAAAGCATCAATTCTTCAGTGCTCAACGTTCTTTATGGTCCAACTTTCACAAATGTATTCAGCTAGTGGAAAAACCATAGCTTTGACTATATGGACCTTTTTTGGCAAAGTGATACTTCTACTTTTTAATATGTTTACTAGTTTGTTTTGTCCAGTTACAGTGAAGCTAACCAAAAAATTCAGTTCTAGCCTCCAAGTATGTATCCAGCCACTATTTTAGAAACTAGTTGTAAAAAATGAGTTATACATTGTCTACTTTTAAGGAGCTAATCACTTTAATAGATGAAACTCAGATATACTTACAAGTATCTTGAAAGTGTGAGACATGATATAAGGTAAGAGAAAAATCTCAACAGAATACCAGAAAAAGTGCAAAGGAAAGAAAGATCAAGTTAACTTGAGGAGTCTCAAAAGGTTTCCTATTTCTGAGAAATTAGACTTTTGGTACTAAGTATTGATTTTGGTGGACTTCCCCAGTGGTTCAGCATAAATAATCCACCTGCGATGCAGCAGACGCAGGAAACATGGGTTTGATCCCTGGGTCAGGAAGATCCCCTTTAGGAGGGCATGGCAACCCACTCCAATATTCTTACCTGGAGAATCCCATGGACATAGGAGCCTGGCAGGCTACAGTCTGTAGGGTGGCAAAGGGTCAAACACAACTGAAGTGATTGAGCATGCACACACATTGATTTTTGAGAATATATATATATATATATATATTTTTTTTTTGCTGCTCACTGTTCTAGGACCTTTGCATATACAAATCCATTTAATCCTAATTAGAATTCTATGAAGAAGGTATTATTATTATCCCATGCAATAGGAGAGGAAACAGGTTCAGAAAGATTAACTAACTTGACAAAGGCCACACAGGTAATATTAAGTGGAGTTAGGCTATTAACTCAACAGTGCAGCACAAGTATCTGTCTTCTTAGTGAGCACAGTTACTGTTTTTTCAATAGAAAGTTAAAGCAATATGTATGTGTATAAGGATGTGTGCTATTAGAATTCAGCTCTTAGAGGTCTGGGGAAAGCAGTTTTACTTGGCCAGATAATCAAAATTCCAGGGTATAAATTTAGAAATTCATTTCAGATCATACTGTAAGGACTGTTGTCCAACAGAGTAAGATGTATACACAGTTTGATGAGGAGTGGAAAGATACTAAAGGCATTTAGGGAAGCTACTGAAGTAATTAACAGTAGGACTCAGAAACAAATCTGGCAACACAGATTGGGAAGGGAAAGAATTGTGTAGATGGACATCATTGCTATTGAGATTGTGAGAATGGGAGGTCATGTTCAGAATGAAGAAAGACAGTCATAGTGGAAGATGAATGTCCAGGACCCTGAATTTAATTAGATGTGTAATTTCTGTGTATAGGCAAGAGGTGAATTCAGGGTGGAGTGGAGACAGGAAAAGTCGAAGAGGGTATTCTACACTTCTCTGAACCATCACTTTCTAAGCCCCATTTGAGAGTGACCAGTTCCTTCTGTAGAATTAATGTTGTCCTTGGTTTTGCTTTGTTATAGTTGGTAATTTTAATGTAAAAGCAGTTTTTGATCACTCATTATGTGAAAGAAAGTCATCATACCAGATGCTTTGATGAAAATAAAGGTGAAAAAAATGTACTCTTCCTCTTGAAGTAAATTTTATGTGTAGGAATTTACTTGAGTGGAACCTCATGAAGATAGGGTTTTTGTCTGGTTTCCCAACTGCTATAGTGCTTGCTGGCAAGTGCTCACCAATTATATGAATAAATAAATGTATTAACGAAAAGACTACAAATGAACTGATTATAGAAGGAGAAAACTGAGAACTTGATGACTGGGAAATGAATGGTGATGGAGTCAGCTCTTGACATTGGATCCTTGGATGTTATAAGACAGAGAGACAATTTTCAAAATCCTTTTCCTATACAATGGCTTATTGTAAAGCATCCAGTCTGAGTCTCAGAGCAGCAGACAAGCATGTTAAAATGAACAGTTCAAGCAATATTTTTCAAAAGCTTAACAAATTGGGTTAAAAGAACTCAGTGATTCTTTCAATCACTTATTCAAACAAAAACACATGAATATTCTTTGTACTAAAAGCTGAGCCTTCTGGTGAAAATATAAAGGATACTGTAGGATAGTATAGAAAACTTCTTGTCCTCATGGAATTTATAATCCAGTGAGAAAATGTTAAATAAGAATAGATACAACATATCTGTATAGTGATATGTGCAAAGAAACAATTGCAGGGTCTTATGATGGACAGTAGAGTGTTCCCAAAGACTATTAGGAAAGTATCCCATAGGTGGCGGTCTTTGGGTGAGATCTGATGGATCTAGAAACTGCAGCAGAGAAAGAATGTTCAGTAGAAGAACATGGGCAAGAACCTCAGTTAGGGAACATCTTGATCTCTTTGGGGGCTGGTGGCCTATCCGTGAGACTAGAGCATCATGAACCAGGTGGGAGTACAGCATCAGATATTGTTCATGAGACAGGTGAAACCTCTTGATACAGTGTCTTATGGACCAGATTAAGGATTTTTAAAGCTGAAAAAAACCCTGGAAGTCATCTAGTTCAACTCACATTCAAAGAGGATGAGATTCAATAACACCACTGATGAATAACAAGTGTACGTCTTGAAAATACAAAGATAAAAATCATGGTTATATTATGAACTATTTGAAAAAGAAAAGACAAAACAAAACGGGCTCTTTAAATTGGTAGAAAATGAATGCTGATGAATTTTTTAAAAATAGAGTTTTACCAAATCAGTTAATTGGTGGAGTTAAGAGCAAATGATAAAAAAATATTAATAAAAGCCAGGGTCTTAGTGGTGCATTGCTTCATAAACCACATATTACCTTCTTCCCAGAATGTAATGAAGTCTATTTGAGGGAGATTGTCATTGCCATTGTTTACAGTAGCTGAGACTGAGGGCAGATGTCCACTTCAGTGGGAATAGTGCTCTTTTTCATTTTCATGGAATTTTATTTATTTTTTTCCCTCAAATATATTACTTCAATTTCAAAGAACAATTTACTGAGATATTTAAAAGCAATGATCTAAATATGCCTATGTATAATGAATTAGAGAAATTTATAAATGTTAAAATAATTTCATTTTCAGATTTATAATAACATAAGACTTAATTTGCAGATATAAATAAATACATAAATTAGTAATTATATTTCTAGTCCTACAGTGACATTTTTTTTTAACACTGTAAAAATTTCCTCCTGCATTTGGGCCAAAACCAGAGATAACAATTGAGCTAAATTGAGCTGATGGGACAATTAAACAAAGAATTAGAAAAACAAACTTAGTGGGTTCTTTTGGCTGTCAAAAAATTGTATGGATTCTTAAAGGTAAATCATTTATAATTCCAAATGCAATCATTTACTAAAGGAAGAACTTTGAAAAATGTGGTAGGGAAGACAGGAAAGACATTTAAACAGTAGTTTACAATTTTTTGTGTGTGTTAGCCCACAGAAATTTGTTTTCCATTGTGGTATACACACACACACACACACACACACACACACACACAGAGAGAAAGTTCATTATTACAATATTATATATATAGCATATAAAAATGTAACATATATACTATGTACAATAATATAGATAACCGTGTTTTATCTGTATAAGTGTGATGAACTATAACATTGTCTTTTTTATCTGCCTTATTTGTATCAATTCCATTTCATTCCATTTTAAAAAAGCTTATTTTGATCAATTAAATGGATGTTATGCCTAACTAGTTGGATAGAACAGTTCAAGCAATATTTTTCAAAAGCTTAACAAATTGGGTTAAAAGAACTCAGTGATTCTTTCAATCACTTATTCAAACAAAAACACATGAATATTCTTTGTACTAAAAGCTGAGCCTTCTGGTGAAAATATAAAGGATACTGTAGGATAGTATAGAAAACTTCTTGTCCTCATGGAATTTATAATCCAGTGAGAAAATGTTAAATAAGAATAGATACAACATATCTGTATAGTGATATGTGCAAAGAAACAATTGCAGGGTCTTATGATGGACAGTAGAGTGTTCCCAAAGACTATTAGGAAAGTATCCCATAGGTGGCGGTCTTTGGGTGAGATCTGATGGATCTAGAAACTGCAGCAGAGAAAGAATGTTCAGTAGAAGAACATGGGCAAGAACCTCAGTTAGGGAACATCTTGATCTCTTTGGGGGCTGGTGGCCTATCCGTGAGACTAGAGCATCATGAACCAGGTGGGAGTACAGCATCAGATATTGTTCATGAGACAGGTGAAACCTCTTGATACAGTGTCTTATGGACCAGATTAAGGATTTTTAAAGCTGAAAAAAACCCTGGAAGTCATCTAGTTCAACTCACATTCAAAGAGGATGAGATTCAATAACACCACTGATGAATAACAAGTGTACGTCTTGAAAATACAAAGATAAAAATCATGGTTATATTATGAACTATTTGAAAAAGAAAAGACAAAACAAAACGGGCTCTTTAAATTGGTAGAAAATGAATGCTGATGAATTTTTTAAAAATAGAGTTTTACCAAATCAGTTAATTGGTGGAGTTAAGAGCAAATGATAAAAAAATATTAATAAAAGCCAGGGTCTTAGTGGTGCATTGCTTCATAAACCACATATTACCTTCTTCCCAGAATGTAATGAAGTCTATTTGAGGGAGATTGTCATTGCCATTGTTTACAGTAGCTGAGACTGAGGGCAGATGTCCACTTCAGTGGGAATAGTGCTCTTTTTCATTTTCATGGAATTTTATTTATTTTTTTCCCTCAAATATATTACTTCAATTTCAAAGAACAATTTACTGAGATATTTAAAAGCAATGATCTAAATATGCCTATGTATAATGAATTAGAGAAATTTATAAATGTTAAAATAATTTCATTTTCAGATTTATAATAACATAAGACTTAATTTGCAGATATAAATAAATACATAAATTAGTAATTATATTTCTAGTCCTACAGTGACATTTTTTTTTAACACTGTAAAAATTTCCTCCTGCATTTGGGCCAAAACCAGAGATAACAATTGAGCTAAATTGAGCTGATGGGACAATTAAACAAAGAATTAGAAAAACAAACTTAGTGGGTTCTTTTGGCTGTCAAAAAATTGTATGGATTCTTAAAGGTAAATCATTTATAATTCCAAATGCAATCATTTACTAAAGGAAGAACTTTGAAAAATGTGGTAGGGAAGACAGGAAAGACATTTAAACAGTAGTTTACAATTTTTTGTGTGTGTTAGCCCACAGAAATTTGTTTTCCATTGTGGTATACACACACACACACACACACACACACACACACAGAAAGTTCATTATTACAATATTATATATATAGCATATAAAAATGTAACATATATACATGTACAATAATATAGATAACCGTGTGTTATCTGTATAAGTGTGATGAACTATAACATTGTCTTTTTTATCTGCCTTATTTGTATCAATTCCATTTCATTCCATTTTAAAAAAGCTTATTTTGATCAATTAAATGGATGTTATGCCTAACTAGTTGGATATTAATAGAGAACTTAAAGAAAAAATACCTCATGAAAGAAATATCTGGGACTTGACTACACTATAATATTCTATAGAAGATAAAAGATTGAAAAAGGAATAGAAAAGACAAGATGGTAACTGTTCATAATAAAAGAGATTTTGTGTAGATTTACCAAAGACATCAGGATGAGTTTCTGGAATTCTCCTTGTCTTGGGGTTTGAGAGCCCACAGGTAAGGAACATCAAGTCCCAGTTCAATTGCTTTCCAGGGAAATCTGAGCTAACACAGAAATGGGTGGAGAAAAATGAATAGTATTGTTAAAGAGCAGAGAAGAAATGCATGCCTGATTAAGGAAGAACTGAAATAATCATTGGTTTCTTCTAAGATCTTGTGGTTGAAGTGGAGTACTAGGAAACAGAGGGTATAAGCAATAGAAAATGAATTTATCAGCCAGTAGCTTGTATGATATAAAGGGGTCCCTTATCCTTGGTTCCTTAGGAATTCTTAATGTCTACATTTAGTCTACTTGCCTAAAGTTTGCTACATTGTTATATAATAACTTCTGGTAATTAAGACACTTGATACAATTTTTTCACAACACAGCTTGTTGAGTGAAATTCTGGAAATTTTTATTACTTTACATATAAAAAATTGCTTCAATGTAGTTGAAATGAGTTATCTGAGATGTTTAAGAAAGTTTACATAATTTTTTGTGCTCTCCTGGGACTCATTGGGGATATTTTTGTGCTGATTTGTTTTTTATAAATCTAGTTCTTGCATCCCTCACCAGTACTGAGGTGATCTTGATGTAAGAACCATGTAGCATACTGCAAGGAGAAAGTTATCAACTGATGTGCTTGTTAGAAGCCTGATGTAGTGGAAAGAACATCAGTTCCCTTGTGGTATACTTGATCTTGAAGATACCCTTGAACTGTGGGGGAATAAACATGTTTGAATTTCTGTGGCTTAGGAGGTCAGGTTTTGCAGACATCTTCTGAACTTTTAAGACTCTTTGAAACAGAAATCAGCAAATCTATACTAAAAGGTCCAGAAAGTTAGTACTTTTGTGCCATGACCCATATTGTTTCTGTTTCAACTTCTCAACTCTGCTGTCAGAAGAAGTAATTGATAACTAAATAGATGTTGCTATGCATGGATTTCTTTTATATACCAAAATAAGTAGTGGTTTGTTTTGGTATGTGGGATGTAGTTTACATATTTCTGCCTTGGAGATATATTTGAGGTAGGCAGAACTAAAATATTTTTTCATAAAATTGTTATCTTTTTATTGATGGGGAGGACTCATTTAATATTAGGATACTTCTTTTAGCCCCTCAAAGGGCTAAAAACTGTAGAGGAAAAATATCAAGGGCATTTGTACAGGCATATCTTGCTTTATAACATTTTGTTTTATATTGCATATATATTACATTTTTTTTTTTTTTTTTTTTTTTTAAATTGAAGGTTTGTGATCACCCTGCATTGAGCAAGTCTATTGGTGCTATTTTCCTACAGAGTTTGCTCACTTTGTGTCTTTGTGCTACATTTTGTTAATTCTGGCAATAATTAAAAATTCTTCATTATTNTTTTTTTTTTTTTTTTTTTTTTACAAATTGAAGGTTTGTGATCACCCTGCATTGAGCAAGTCTATTGGTGCTATTTTCCTACAGAGTTTGCTCACTTTGTGTCTTTGTGCTACATTTTGTTAATTCTGGCAATAATTAAAAATTCTTCATTATTATATATTTTGGTGATCAACGATCTTTAATGTTACTATTGCAATTATTTGGGGGCACAACAAAAACATTCCCATGTAAGACCCCAGACTTAATTGATAAATGCTGTGTGTGATGTGACTGCTCCATCAACCAGCCATTCCCTCATCTCACTCCCTCTCCTCAGGCCCACCCCTATAAACTGAGACACAAGAATATTGAAATTAGGTCAGTTAATAACTCTAGAGTGGTCTGGAAGTGTTCCAATGAAGGGAAGAGTTTCATGTTGCCCATTTTAAATTTTTAAAAGGTAGAAATGGTTAGCAAGAAAGACAGACCAAAAGCTAAAAGAGGCCAAAAGCTAGATATCTTGTGCCAAAAAGTAAAGTTATGAATGTAAAGAAAAAGTTTTGAAGGAAATTAAAAGAATAGATACTCCAGTGAACACACGAATGATAATAAAATGAAACAATCATATTGTTGATACTGGGAAAAATTTAGTGGTCTGCATAGGAGATCAAGCCATAAATTTCCCTTAAACCAAAGCCTAAACCAGAGCAAGACTCTAACTCTTTGGAATTCTATGAATGTTAAGAGGGATGAAGACGCTTCAGAAGAAAAGTTTGACGCTAACAGAGGTAGGTTCTTGAGGCTTAAGGAAAGAAGCCATCATCATAATACCAAAGTGCAAGATGGAGCTGTAAGTGCTGATGTAGAAGCTACAGCATATTATTCAGAAGATTTAGCTAGGATAATTAATGAAAGTGGCTACACTAAACAACAAGTTTTTATGTCTTCTCTTGAAAGAATTTTCATAGGTAGAGAGGAAGAGTGAATGCCTTGCTTCAAAGCTTCAAAGAATAGGCTGACTCTCTTATTAGGGCTTCATGCAGCTGGTGACTTTTAAGTAGAAGCCAGTGCTCACTTACCACTCCAAAAGTCCTGGACCCTTAAGAATTATGTTGAATCTACTTTGCCTGTGCTCTATATATGCAACAACCAAGCCTAGCTTGCAGCACACTTTTTTTCAACATGATTTACTGAAAAATGTTTGTCCAATATTGAGATCCATTGCTCAGAAAATATGATTCCTTTCAAAATATTACTGCTTACTGACAATGAACCTCATCACTCAAGAGTACTGATAGAAATGTATAATGAAATTAATATTGTTTTCATGCTGTTAATATAGCATCCATTCTGCAGTCTACAGATCAAAGAGTAATTTCAAATTTCAAGTCTTATTATTTAAGAAATGAATTTCTTAAGGCCATAGGTACCATAGATAGTGATTTCTCTGATATATCTGGGAAAAGTAACTTGAAAACCTCTGGAAAGTACTCACTGTTCTAGATGCCATGAAAGACATTTGCAGTTCTTGAAAAGGAGTCAAGACGTCAACATTGACAAGAGTTTGGAAGAAAGTAATTTAAAGTTTCATGGATAATTTTGAAGGTTTCCAGGCTTTAATGGAAGAAGTAAGTGCAGATATGGTGGGAATAGAAAGAGAATTAGAATTAGAACTGGATCCTGAAGATATGTTTGAATTGCTGTAAAAATATGATAAAACTTGAATGGATGAGGAATTGATTCATATGGATGAGCAAAGGATTCCAGTTCTTGAAATGGAATCTACTCCTGATGAAGATGCAATGAAGATCATTGAGATGATAAGAAAGGATTTAGACTATTACCAAAAGTTAGCTGATAAAGCAACAACAAGATTTGAGACAATTGACTCCCATTTTAATGAAGTTCTACTTGGATAAAATGCTATCAATTAGCTCTCCATGCTACAGAGGAATGCTTTCATTTTTATGAAAGGAAGCGTCAATCAATATAGTAAAATTTATTGGGTTCTTATTTAAGGAAATTACCACAGCCATCTCAGTCTTCACTAACCACCACTCACACTGATCAGTCAGCAGCCGAAAACACTGAGGCAAGATCCTCCACCAGAAGGAAGACTATGACTCCCTAAAGGCTCAGGTGATGGTTAGATTTTTTAGGTATAAAGTATTTTTAAATTAAGGTATATATATTGTTTTTTAGACATAGTGCTATTGTACACTTTTAGACTACAATATTGTCACCTTGCTTATTTAACTTATATGTAGAGTACATAATGAGAAATGCTGGACTGGATAAAGCACAAGCCGGAATAAAGATTGCCGGAAGAAATATCAATAACCTCACATATGCAGATAACACCACACTTACGGCAGAAAGCCAAGAAGAACTAAAGCATGTCTTGATGAAAGTGAAAAGGAGAGTGAAAAAAGTTGGTTTAAAACTCAACATTCAGAAAACTAAGATCATGGCATCCAGTCCTGTCACTTAATGGCAAATATAAGGGGAAACAATGGAAACAGTGAGAGGCTTTATTTTGCGGGGGCTCCAAAATCACTGCAGATGGTGACTGCAGCCATGAAATTAAAAGACGCTTGCTCCTTGGAAGAAAATTTATGAACAACCTAGACAGCATATGAAAAAGCAGAGACATTACTTTGCCAACAAAGGTCCATCTAGTCAAAGCTTTGGTTTTTCCAGTAGTCATGTATGGATGTGAGAGTTGGACTATAAAGAAAGCTGAGCACCAAAGAATTGATGCTTTTAAACTGTGGTGTTGGAGAAGACTGTTGAGAGTCCCTTGGATTGCAAGGAGATCCAACCAGTTCATCCTAAAGGAAATCAGTCTTGAATATTCATTGGAAGAACTGATGCTAAAGCTGAAACTCCAATACTTTGGCCACCTGATGCAAAGAGCTAACTCATTTGAAAAGATCCTGATGCTGGGAAAGATTGAAGGTGGGAGGAAAAGGGGATGGCAGAGGATGAGATGGTTGGATAGCATTATCGACTCAACAGACATGCGTTTGAGTAAACTCAGGGAGTTGGTGATGGAAAGGGAGGCCTAGCAAGCTGCAGTCCATGGGTTCGCAAACAGTCAGACACTACTGAGTGACTGAACTGAACTGATAGTACAAACATAACTTTTATATGCACTGGGAAACCAAACATGTTCATGTAACTTGCTTTATTTTGATATTTATTACTATGGTCTGGAACTGAACCCACAATATATCTGACATCTGCCTATAGATGAGTTGGCTTCATGAGATGTTCCATCCTTAACTGATTGGGCATCGTATGCATCTGGGTCAAAGCAATAATCCCTGAAAAGCCTTTGATGTTGCTTGAGAGAATATTCCCTCCTTGTCTTGGTATTCAACATCTTGTTTTTCTCTCTGGCACAATTCCATTTCTCCTTTAGGCCAAAGAGATAATTCCAATAGCCATTAGGTTCCATAGTGGGTTCTGTGCCTTTCAGTCTTCCAGATGCTCTGTGATTTATTGTTTCTTTTTTTTTTTGACAGCATATTAATTATTTTATTTATTTTGCAAGATGCTTTATTTTTAAAATATCATTATTTTAACACTGCTTTGTTAGGTGTGAGTCTACAGATTATTTTAAATTGCTGATCTCTTAAGTTGAAATTCATTCTAAAAACTTTGCAATTTCATTTCCCCTTTTAAGTTTAATGTTTTTTTTTTTTTGAACTAATGTACACACTTCAGTGAAATTTTCTTAACTTTTGTTTCTTAATAATTTAAATACTCAGAGGAGAAAACAGCTGCTTACATAAATGAAGTGAAGCTGAAGAAATAAACCTAAATGCCAAATATGGCTCCCGATTCCCATCATACCACATGCCTTCCTCCTAAGTCTCCATTAAGACTCCCATGAAAAGTCAAATACCCACCAATCTGCCACAATCCAATCCGTACAACTATAGAGTTTGATCTTGGAATGTGCAGTATAGTCCTTCCAGAGTTACAGCAGAGAAAATGCATTAATGCAAAGTTAGCCTCCCCATTCCTCCAGGAAATCTGGTTCTAGAAAAAAAAAAAATTCCCTTGGTTTCCACTTTAGTTATAGCCCAGATTCTAATAATAGCTCATGAAGTGCCTTGTCTCCAACCTGCCCCTCAGAATGCAGAACATACGGGGCTATGATAAGATATAAGGGGTAAATGTGGTAAAATTATGCATAGTCAAACATCCTTATCTGTGGATTTTGTATCTGAAGATCCAACCAATCTTGAATCAAAAATATTCAGAAAAAAAATTCCAGGAATTTCCAGGAAGCAAAACTTGAGTTTGCCTCAGGCTGAAAACTATTTACATAGTAGTTACATTGTCCTAACTGCCTAAGTAATATAGAGAAAATGTAAAGTATATGGGAGAATGTGTATATGTTTTATACAAACACTATTCTATTTTATATAAGGATTTGAGCATTTGGAGATTCTGGTTTTTAAGGGGAGGTCCTGAAACCTATGCCCCACCCCTCCTCAGATACGAAGGGATGAATAATAGGCTTTCCTGAATATTTCAGATGGATCTATTCACTGGGGAAAATGCACAGGTACAGCAGATTTATGAGCATGCATCATATGAAAGAAGTTTAGTACAGTGGCGGGGATGGTAGAATCTGGAGCCATATTGCCTGGATTAGTAGCTGAGTACCTCGATTTTCTCATCTGTAAAATGGGTTAATTAAAATATATCATTGAGTTGTTGTGAGAATTGTATGTAAAATACTTGGAACAGTGTCTGGCACATTATAGGCATTCAAAAAAGATGAAAAAAAAACCTAGAGTGTAGGAAATGTTTAAATAAAAGAAAGGGAAATAGGAAAGGGTAGAAAGTACATAGTCTCCTCACTAAAGATTATGCTAATTTCCATTTGTGCTTTCATTAAAAACTCACAGCTATCTTTTATCTCCTCCATGCCTTGATTTTCCCTCTTCCAGCAGTGAAGGAAGAGGAACTTTTTATTCTTATATCTCATCCTTTGTGGAAGGTGATGACTAGTGCATTGATTTGGAAGTTTCAACATTTGAATTATGACTGTGAATTGCCTCATATATGATGAAGCAGAGCCAATTGTTCTGAACCAATTCCCTCTCTGAGTATCAGTTTTCTCAAGTGCTGCTGCTGCCGCTGCTAAGTCACTTCAGTCGTGTCCGACTCTGTGTGACCCCATAGACGGCAGCCCACCAGGCTCCCCCATCCCTGGGATTCTCCAGGCAAGAATACTGGAGTGGGTTGCCATTTCCTTCTCCAAGTGCAAATCGAGTTTTTTAATATATACCCTGAAGAGCTACTGTGTGTGTATACTGCCAAACACAGTAATAAGTTTTAGTAGTTAGCTGCTCAGTACATTAGGGATATTATGATTATTTTATTATATTGTTATTCTCTGGTAATCTCTGCTTTTCATGTTAAATTTGAAGAAAGACATTGTGGATTAGAAGACTGTGGTCAACAACCTGAATTTTGGACCCAAGTTTAATAAATTAGTGAAAATCCAGGTGATTTATCTCTCTTTTTCATACATTTCTTTTCTCTTTGGGAAG
Organism: Oreotragus oreotragus; assembly: GCA_006410675.1. Classification (NCBI taxonomy): domain Eukaryota; kingdom Metazoa; phylum Chordata; class Mammalia; order Artiodactyla; family Bovidae; genus Oreotragus; species Oreotragus oreotragus. The sequence goes on along the minus strand of SJYX01009284.1, from coordinate 264,100 downwards.
ATAAAGAGGTTATTTTAGTCATATTAACTAACGTGAGGTGTATTGAGATTAGATGCTGCTCACGAGGGAAGAACCAGATTTTTAAGGTTCTGTTCCTCACAGCTCCCTGGGTGTAACACAGGACGCCATTCAGGGCCGCTCAGGGGAAGCTCAGGGTGGAGTTGGGGGGTCTTTCACAAGCACAGGGAGAGGGGGAGCTTGGGCAAATGCCTTTATTGTATTTTCTTTGGGAAGGAAGAGTAAGGAAGGGTTAGCAAGTTTAGGATTGACTAATAAAATTTTTAGCTGGTTCTGGGCCACTGTTTCTAGTCATCTAGTACCTAGTCCTGGGGTCATTAAGATGACTGTACAGTGCCAAGTGTGCAAGCCCCACAAGAGATGTGGTTCGCATTGTGCGATGTGGACTTAAGCAGTTGCTCAAGGAAGGGGACTGTCTGGCCTCTAGCCCAGGGTCTCAAACTGGGTCAAGATGTTGCAGGAAGAGGGACCCCTTCCAGGGCCTGAAACTGGGCTCTTGTCTAACACTTGGAAATGAATTGTCTGAGGAGACACATGTGCTGACAAAGCAAGAGGCTTTATTGGGAAAGGGCACCCAGGTGGAGAGCAGTAGGGTAAGGGAACCCAGGAGAACTGCTCTGCTGCGTGGCTCACAGTCTCGGGTTTTATGGTGATGGGATTAGTTTCTGGCTGGTCTTTGGCCAGTCATTCTAATTCAGAGTCTTTCCTGGTGGCGTTGGCATCACTCAGCCAAGATGAATGTTAGCAAGAGGGATTCTGGGAAGTGGACGGACATGCAATGTCTCCTTTTAACCTTTCCCGAACTCTTCCTATTGGTGGTGGCCTATTAGTTCCATATTCCTTATCAGGATCTCTTGTCATAAAACAACTCATGCAAATGGTTACTATGGTGCCTGGCCAGGGTGGGCGGTTTCAATCAGTGTGCTTCCCCTAACAAAGATAGTACAAAACATCTGTTACATAAAGGTTAAACCAGGTGAGCTTTATATTTTTCCAAGCTTAACTTCTGATCTGGGGCACAATATATTCCTTGTTTGTTAATTCTTGGGCCAGAATATACAGAGCACAGTCATATAAGCAGAGACTCATGGTCTTCCCATGGACGCATTAACCAGGTATAGTAGTGCTTCCACTCCCAGACTCATCAACAGAAGGCACTGGGGATTCTTTCCTCTGAGAAGACACCCAGTCACGAGAGTTTAGCCTGGAGACTACAGTTATTTTACAGTTTACAATGAAGTCAAGTTTCTCATTTTTTCTATAAACTATGGTCCTGTTTTCCAGGTAGACCTTCTGTTGATTTGCTCAGTAAGGATGGCAACTGGATTCAAATACTCAAAGGACTTTATACTTTGAATATAAATTAATTGATATGTTAATTCATTCCTGAAACCGCAGCTGCCTTTAGGGTAGAAGGTAGCAAGTAGTAAGCAGCATACAGTATCACAAAATAGCATTCTGGCTCACAAAATAACGGCTGATCCAATTCAAAGGTTGACAGAATGCAATTAATGGCAAATTGAATTCAGCCTGGGGTGAAAGAGCAAAGTTTTAAAAAGAGCAGTTGCTAAACTATTTGGCCAATTTATCTTAGGTCTAGGTATTTTGCTAGCAATTTCTTAATGACTGAAATATATAATCTTGGTATTTCACTTTTTAAGCTGATGAAACAATCATATCATTAAATAGAAACATAATATCAAAATAGAAAAAAGGTAAAGCTCTTTCAAAGTTTCTAATTGCAATAAATATGGATTCCAAACTATAGATTAATTTAGTAATTTTGACTGAAAAAATACAGAAAGTTTCAAATAAAAGAGTAGTTTATTTGAAATTTTAAGAATTGCAATTTGGGAGGTACTGATTTGAGTCAAAACTCAAGTGTTCTCCAAGGGAAGCAGAAAATTGTGAGGGTGTATACAGAAAACAGACAAAAACATTCCAAAAGTTACACGGGTTGTTTTACAGAACTGTGATTGGTGTCAGCTGGCATTCAGTTACTTAACAGCATCAGATTGTTGCTAAGCTGCAGTTTCCATGGTGTAAAGAAAATTGAGTTCCAGGTGGTCTGTGGATGGCCAAGTCAAAAGTTTACACAGCATCCAGGTATGCATTGTGTGAGTTATACTTTGCTGATGGCCTCCTGGCCCCGTTTTAGAGCTTTTTGACATAAGTGACTCTATTTTGTTGTTCATATACCATAATATTTAGGATCATGTTACACACTAACCCTCTTGCTTTATTTTTTCCATAGTACCTTTTCATTCCTGGTTTACCAATAAAACTTTAATATAATTTTGGTTTTTAATAAAAAAAACAGCTTTATTGAGATATCTTTGACACATAAAAATTGTATGTAAAGAGTACAACTTCATGCTTTGAAACATATATATTATGAACAGATCACTATAATCATAACATATTGAATGAATGTCATGTCTATTACCCCTATATTGTTATCAGTGTGCATATATGTATGTGTTGAGATTTAATATAAGATCAGCCATCTTTCTAAATTTCAAGTATGGAATGATATATCGTTAACTATTCTCATCATGTTGTACATTAGATTATTTGAATTAGAATAAAATTGCTTTACAGTGTTGTATCAGTTTCTGCCTGTCTCTCATCCTCATCATCCCACCCTTCTAGGTCATCACAGAGTGCTGAGTTGAGCTCCCTGTGACTACAGCAGATTTGTATAATTTACTAATCTTGTAAAACTGAAACTTTGTAACCTTTGACCAAGATCATCAATTTTCTCTTAATGCCAGACCCTAGGAACTATCATTTTATTCTCTGCCTCTATGAGATTAGCTAATTTAGATTCCACATATAAGTTAGATCATGCAACATTTCTCTTTCTGTGTACAGATATTTTGTTTAGCATAATGTCCTAGAGATTCATCATGTTATTTCAAATGGCAGGATTTTCTTCATTCTTAAGGCTGAATAGTATTTCATTGTGCATAGAGAGATAGGTAAATAGATAGATGTAATTTTTTTTTTTTAATCCAGTCCCCATACTTGAAATCCATAGAGGACTGGAATGGGTAGGAAGTAGTAGGAAGTACTAAGAGATACTTAGTAGAAAGTCAAGAGATACTTGGAGTAACAGGCAAGTTTGGCTTTGGAGTACAAAATGAAGTAGCAAAGTACAAAATGTTAGCAAAAACTAACAGAGTTTTACCAAGAGAACAAACTGGTAATAGAAAGCACTCTTTCAACCACATAAGATAACTCTACACATGGACACCACCAATAGTGAAATAAGATTGATTATATATTTTTTGCAGCCAAAGTTGGAGAAGCTCTATACAGTCAGAAAAAAAAAGAAAGAAAAGACTGGGCGTTAACTGTGGCTCAGATCCTAAACTCCTTATTGCAAAATTCAGACTTCAGTTTAAGAAAGTAGGGAAACAACTAGGCCTTTCAGGTATGACCTAAATCAAATCCCTTACAATTATATGGTAGAAGTGACAAATAGATTCCAGGGATTAGATCTGATAGACAGAGTACCTGAAGAACTATGAATGGAGGTTTGTAACATTGTATAGGAGTCAGTGATCAAAACCATCCCCAAGAAAAAGAAATGAAAAAAGACAAAATGGTTGTCTGCGGAGGCCTTACAAATAGCTGAGAAGAGAAGAGACATGAAAGGCAAAGGAGAAAAGGAAAGATAGATCCATCTGAATGCAGAATTCTAAGAAATAGCAAGGAGAGATAAGAAAGCCTTCCTAAGTGAACAATGCAAAGAAATAGAGGAAAACTGTAGAATGGGAAAGATCAGAGATCTCTTCAAGAACTTTAGAGATACCAAGGGAACATATCATGCAAAGATGGGCACAACAAAGGACAGAAATGATATGGACCAGACAGAAGCAGAAAATATTAAGAAGGGATACCAAGAATACACAGAGGAACTATACAAAGAAGACTTTGGTGACCCAGATAACCACGATAGTGTGATCACTCACATTAGAGCCAGGTATCCTGGACTGTGAAGTCAAATGGGCCTTAGGAAACATCACTATGAACAAAGCTAGTGGAGGTGATGGAATTCCAGCTGTTGTTGTTCAGTAGCTCAGTCATGTCTGACTCTTTGCAACCCCATGGACTGCAGCATGCCAGGCTTCCCAAGAGCTTTCTCAAACTCATGAATTCCAGCTAAGCTACTGCAAATTCTAAAAGATGATGCTGTTAAAATGCTACATTCAATATGTCAGCATATTTGGAAAATTCAGCAGTGGCCACAGGACTGGAAAAGGTCAGTTTTCATTCTAATCCCAAACAAGGGCAATGTGAAAGACTGTTCAAACTTCTGCACAACTGCAGTCATTTCACATGCTAGCAAGGTCATGCTCAAAATCCTCCAAGATAGGTCTCACCAGCACATGTACTGAGAATTTCCAGATTTATAAGCTGGATTTAGAAAAGGTAGAAGTACCAGAGATCATATTGCCAACATCCCATGGATCAGAGAAAAAGCAAGGGAATTCCAGAAAAATATCTACTTCTTTGTTGACTATGCCAAAGCCTTTGACTGTGTGGACCACAACAAACTGTGGAAAATTCTTCAAGAGATGGGAATACCAGACCACCTTACCTGCCTCCCAAGAAACCTGTATGTATGTCAAGAAGCAACAGTTAAAACTGAACATGGAACAACAGACTGGCCCCAAAATGGGAAAGGAGTGCATCCAGGTTGTATATTGCCACCCTATTTATTTAACTTATGTATGTATATGTATATGCAGAGTATACATCTTGTGAAATGCTGGCTCGATGAATCACATGATAGAATCAAGATTGCCAGGAGAAATATCAATAACCTCAGATATGAAGATGACACCACCCTTATGGCAGAAAATGAAGAGGAACTAAAGAGCATCTTGATGAAGGTGAAGGAGGAGAGTGAAAAAGCTGGCTTAAAACTCAACATTCAAAAAACCAAGATCATGGCATCCAGTCCCATCACTTCATGGCAAATAGATGAGGAAACAATGGAAACAGGAAAGACTTTATTTTCTTGGGCTCCAAAATCACTGAGGATGGTGACAGCTGTCATGAAATTAAAAGATGCTTGCTCCTTGGAAGAAAAGCTATGATCAACATAAGAGCATATTAAAAGCCTGAGACATTACTTTGCCAACAAAGTTCTGTATAGTCAAAGTTATGGTTTTTCCTGTAGTCATGTATGGATGTGAGAAATGAACCATAAAGAAGGCCGAGCACCAAAGAATTGATGCTTTCGAATTGTAGTGTTGAAGAAGACTCTTGAGAATCCCTTGCACTGCAAGGGGATCAAACCAGTCAATCCTAAAGGAAACAACCTTGAATATTCAATGGAAGGACTGTTGCAGAAGCTGAAGCTCCAATACTCTGGCCACCTGATGCAAAAGCCAACTCATTGGAAAAGACCCTAATGTTGGGAAAGATAGAAGGCAGGAGAAGTAGGGGATGACAAAGGCCAAGATGGTTTGATGGCCTCACTGACTTAATGGACATGAGTTTGAGCAAACTCTGGGAGATGATGAAGGACAAGGAAGCCTAGAATGCTGCAGTTGGTGGTGTTGCAAAGAGCTGGACATAACCTAGTGACTGAACAACATCCATAGACAGATGCCAAAATTGTTTGCACATATTGGCTCATGAATAATGCTGCAGTGAACATAGAAATGCAGACACCTTTTTGAAGATAGTGATTTTATTCCCGTTACATATATACCTTGAGATGTGACTGTTGCATAAATTTTTTGAGAAATTTTCCATACTATTTTCCATGATGGTTGCACTAATCTACTTTCCTATGAGCAATGTACAGGGTTTCCTTTTCTCCACATTGTCTCCAAAGTTGTTATTTTTGTCTTTTTTGATGTAGCCATTCTGACTGGTGTGAGGTGTTATCTCATTATGGTGTTGATTTGCATTTCTCTGGTTAGAGATGTTGAGAACCTTTTCATATACTGTTAGCCATTTGAATTTCTTCTTTCAAGAGGTGTCTACTTAGTTCCTTTGCCCATTTTTAAATTGAGTTATTTGTATTTTGGGTACTGAGTTGCTTAAATTCCTAAAGTATTTTGGAAATAAATCCTTCATCTTATGTATAGTTTGCAAACATTTTTTTTCCGTTCTAACAGTTGCTTTTAATTTCATTATTTCCTTTGCTGTACATCTGCCTGCAATGCTGGAGACCCGGGTTCAGTCCCTGGGTGGGGAAGATCTGGAGAAGGCAATGGCAAACCACTCCAGTATTCTTGCCTGGAAAATCTCACAGACAGAGGAGCCTGGTAGGCTACAGTCCATGGAGTCACAAAGAGTTGGACATGACTGAGCAAATTCACTTTCACTTTCACAGAAGCTTCTTAGCTTGTTATAATCTCACTTATCAATTTTTTTTTTTTTTGTGCTTATGTTTTTGGTGTCATATCCAAAATATTATTTCCAAGACCAATGTCAATAATATTTTTCCAGTTTCTTCTAGGAGCTTTGAAACTCCTTTGTAAAACTCTTACCTTTCATTTAGAGTGAGGTAATTTTTATATATGGTGTGACACTGAGACCTAATTTTATTAGTTTGCTTGTGGCCATCCTATTTTCCCAAGGACAGTTTTGAAGTGCCTATCCTTTACCCATGTTTGTTCTTGGTATTTTGTTGAAAATTAATTGATAATAAATATGTAGCTTTATTTCTGAGTTTTCTGTTTCATTAGTCTATACTTAGGCTGTTTTTTATGTTGGTGCCATACTATTTTGATTATTATAGCTTTGTAGTATAGTTTTAAGTAAGGACTTGTGGTGATTCCAACTCTGTTCTTCTTGCTCCTTGACTATTTAGGATCTTTTGTGGTTCTTATAAATTTTAGTTTTTTTTTTTTTTTCTATATATATTCTTGCAAAAAAAATCATTAAGATTTTGATAAGGATTGCTCTGAATATGTTGATAGGTTTTGGTACTATTGATATTTTAACAATATTAATTCTTCAAAGTCATGAGCATGTTTTATTTTTTCCTTATTTATATGTATCTTTTAAAATTTCCTTCAATATTCTTCCACAATCCTTAGTATATAATTTTTTTCACCTTTTCGGTTAATTCCTAAGTATTTGTTTATTGCTAATACAAATGAGGTTGTTTTCTTAATTTCTCTTTCTGATTGTTTGTTGGTGGTACACAGTAACACCACTGATTTTTGTATGTTGATTTTGTATCTGGTAACTTTGTTTAATTTATTTATTTAGTTTTATCACATTTTTGGGTGATAAAGGAGTCGGATTATAATCATGAGATAAGCAAACAGAAATGATTTTACTTCCCTTTTGATTAAGATACCCTTTTTCTTTTTCTTGTCTAATTACTCTATGACTTTCAGTAACGTGTTGAATAGAAGTTGTGGTAGTGGGCATTCTTGCCTTGTTCTGGATCTTAGAGGGTAAATTTTCAGTTTTTCCTCATTGATTATGATGTTAGCTCTGGATTTTTCACATGTTGCTCTTATTGTATTGAGGAATGTTCCTTATATATCTATTTTGTTGATTTTTTTATCATTAAAGGATATTAAATTTCTTTCAAAGCCTTTCTATGCATCTATTGAGATGATTGTGTGTTTTTGTTTTGAATTCTGTTAATGTGGTTTATCATGCTTATTGATTTTCATAGGTTGAACCATACTTGCATTGAAGGGATAAACCCCACTTGATTAGTGTATGATCCTTTTAAAGTACAGTTGAATTCAATATGCTAGTATTTTATTGAGGATTTTCACATCAATATTTATCAGGGATACTGGAATGTACTTTTCTTATGTTCTTTGCCTGGCTTTGGAATCAGGGTGATATTGTCCTGATGAATTGAGTTTGGGAGGGTGTTCTTTTTTTTGAAAGAGTTAAATGTTGATATTAGTTCTTTCTGAGATGTTTAGTAGAATATAAACATGTAGCCTTCTGGTCCTTTGGTTTTCTTTGTTGGAAGATTTTTTATTATTTATTCAGTATCCTTGTTACTACTAGATTGTTCAGGCAGTCTATTTCTTCTTGTTTCAGTTTTGGTAGATTGTCTATCTCTAGGAATATATCCATTCTCCCAAGATACCATTTTTTTGGAGAATAATTTTTCACAACAGTTCCATTTTAATTTCTGTGCTTTCATGGCAACCACAAAGGAAAAACTATGAGAAACAAGCAAATAAATAAAGAAAAGAATCAAACAAAATTGCCACTAAAAGTAGAAAAAAATAAGACATTAAGAGAGGAATGCAAGAACAAAAGATCTATATAACAGAAGACACTTAAGAAAATGACAATTGTAAGTCCTTATCAATCAACAATTGCTTTAAATGTAAATGAATTAAAATCCCCAGTTAAAAGACATAGAGTAGCTGAACGGATTAAAATAATCCATTGCTATCCTGACTGCTAGAGACTCATTGTAGATATAAACATGTACCGCAGATATATAGACTGAAAGTGAGAAGGTAAAAACAATTTGATGAAGATGATAAATCACAAAAAGAAGGTGTCTATAATTATATTACACAAAATGGACTCTAAGATATCAACGGACACTAGAGACAAATAAATTCACTATATATTGATAAAAAGAGTTAATTCAAAGAAGATGTAATAATTTTAATTATATACATACCCCATGTCAGAACTCCTAAATATGTAAAACAAATACAAAAAATCAAAGGGAACAATTGATAATGAAGTGAGTGAAGTCGCTTCACTTCAGTTGTTTCTGACTCTTTGAGACCCCATGGGCTGTAATCTATCAGGCTCCTCTGTCCATGGGATTTTTCAGGCAATAGTACTGGAGTGGGTTGTGATTTCCTTTTCCAGTGTCTCTTCCCAACCCAGGGATCGAACCAGAGTCTCTCTCATTGTACAGAGATGCTTTACTATCTGAACTACCAGGGAAGTCCTCAATACTTACAATGCTGTACAGAATATCCAAGCAGAAATCCAATCATGAAACTGACTAAACTAAAAAGCCTCTTGATGAAAGTGAAAGAGGAGAGTGAAAAAGTTGGCTTAAAGTTTAACATTCAGAAAATGAAGATCATGGCATCCAGTCACATCACTTCATGGGAAATAGATGGGGAAACAGTGGAAACAGTGTCAGACTTTATTTTTTGGGGCTTCAGAATCACTGCAGATGGTGATTGCTGCCATGAAATTAAAAAACACTTACTCCTTGGAAGAAAATTTATGATCAACCTAGATAGCATATTGAAAAGCAGAGACATTAATTTGCCGACTAAGGTCCATCTAGTCAAGGCTATGGTTTTTCCAGTAGTCATGTATGGATGTGAGAGTTGGACTGTGCAGAAGGCAGAGCGCTGAAGAATTGATGCTTTTGAACTGTGGTGTTGAAGACTTTTGAGAGTCTCTTGGACTGCAAGGAAATCCAACCAGTCCATTCTGAAGGAGATCAACCCTGGGATCTCTTTGGAAGGAATGATGCTAAAGCTGAAACTCCAATACTTTGGCCACTTCATGTGAAAAGTTGACTCATTGGAAAAGACTCTGATGCTGGGAGGGATTGGGGGCAGGAAGAGAAAGGGTTGACAGAGGATGCGATGGTTGGATGACATCACTGACTCAATGGACTTGAGTTTGATTGAACTCTGGCAGTTGGTGATGGACAGAGAGGCCTGGTGTGCTGAGATTTCATGGGGTTGCAAAGAGTTGGAGCAAAGATGTTGTAAAGATGACTGAGCGACTGAACTGAACTGAACTGATGTCATGTATCTAGGTGAACAGTTTTACTTGTAGAAAGCATAAAGTGAGATAATTCACTGAGATTAAGGAGATAAGGAAATACATGTGCATTACATGAAGAAGAAATTTTATAAGAGATACAGTGGAAAATGTGACGAAATTAGGTAGGGAGAGACCAACAAGAAGGTAAACAAAAAATAGTTGGTGTGAGTAGTGCTCTGTCCTTTTCTTCAGCATCTCTGTACAAAAAGACAGATTTTCATCTGAAATGTTTACTGGGGCAAGAAATTCTTCATCTCTTAGAGAGTTGGAGCCATTGCAAAATCTTGAGTCTTTCTTGAGCAAATGTAAGAGATGTGCTGGAATACAGTGAATTCTAGAAAATGGTCAACTTCTATTTCATTCAAGAATATTTTAGAGAATGTTGATCAAAGTTTAGGACAATTGGAAGTTTATCTTGGAGCTGGCATTTAACTATAGAAAAAATTATAGAGGAAAATAGGATGGAAAATAATGAAGATAGAAGTGATAAGAGAGTCCCAAGAGTGTTAACAGTCAGAACTTGTTGATATAATCTCTGTTCTGGGAGGGAGAATGGAAAAACCACCTGCAATATGGGCAGAGTGACTATAAGTTCATATAGGGCATGATGAGGGGTTGGCAGAGAGATGGGCTTGAATGTGTGTCTTCAGGCAGGTGAACACACATCTCTAAAGTCAAGATCCCATAATGATGAAATGACAACCTTCTTTTTTCTGGTTTCCAGGAAGGATGCCTTAAAACAACAACAGTAAGAAGTCACATGACTTTCAGTATCTGTTCCAACTGGACATGAGTCTTCTGTCATTCAAGGTCAGTAAAATCACAAATCTTCCCAAGGTGCAGGTACACCTTGAGAGATATTGATCGCTATACCCTACTGTAGACCAGAGAATGGTCTGCAGTCAAAGCATAAGCTACCTTGACTCCTCAGTTCAGTTCAGTTCAGTCGCTCAGTCGTGTCTGACTCTGTGACCCCAGGCCTCCCTGTCCATCACCAACTCCTGGAGTTCACCCAAACTCATGTCCATTGAGTCGGTGATGTCATCCAGCCATCTCATCCTCTGTCATCCCCTTCTCCTCCTGCCCCCAATTCCTCCCAGCATCAGAGTCTTTTCCAATGAGTCAACTCTTCGCATGAAGTGGCCAAAGTATTGGAGTTTCAGCTTTAACATCATGCCTTCCAAGAACACCAAGACTGATCTTTAGAATGGACATGTTGTATCTCCTTGCAGTCCAAGGGACTCTCAAGAGTCTTCTCCAACACCACAGTTCAAAAGCATCAATTCTTCAGAGCTCAGCTTTCTTCACAGTCCATCTCTCACATCCGTACATGACCACTGGAGAAACCATAGCTTGACTAGACAGACTTTTGTTGGCAAAATAATGTCACTGTTTTCAATATGCTATCTAGGTTGGTCATAACTTTTCTTCCAAGGAGTAAGCGTCTTTTCATTTCATGGCTGCAATCACCATCTCTAGTGATTCTGGAGCCCAAGAAAATAAAGTCTGACACTGTTTCCACTGTTTCCCCATCTATTTCCCATGAAGTGATGGGACCGGATGCCATGATCTTTGTTTTCTGAATGTTGAGCTTTAAGCCAANTTTCTTCCAAGGAGTAAGCGTCTTTTCATTTCATGGCTGCAATCACCATCTGCAGTGATTCTGGAGCCCAAGAAAATAAAGTCTGACACTGTTTCCACTGTTTCCCCATCTATTTCCCATGAAGTGATGGGACCGGATGCCATGATCTTTGTTTTCTGAATGTTGAGCTTTAAGCCAACGTTTTCACTCTCCTCTTTCACTTTCATCAAGAAGCTTTTTAGTTCCTCTTCACTTTTTGCCATAAGGGTGATGTCATCTGCATGTCTGAGGTTATTGATATTTCTCCCAGCAATCTTTTTTTTTTTCAATTGAAATAATTGTATTTGTGGCTTTATTTTTTTTCATGGTATCTATTTATTATTATTTTTTTTTACACTATCTTGTCTCCCAGCAATCTTGATTCCAGCTTGTGTTTCTTCCAGCCCGGCGTTTTTCATGATGTACTCTGCATATAAGTTAAATAGGCAGGGTGACAATATACAGCCTTGACGTACTCCTTTTCCTATTTGGAACCAGTCTGTTGTTCCATGTCCAGTTCTAACTGTTGCTTCCTGACCTGCATATACCAGCTTGTGTTTCTTCCAGCCCGGCGTTTTTCATGATGTACTCTGCATATAAGTTAAATAGGCAGGGTGACAATATACAGCCTTGACGTACTCCTTTTCCTATTTGGAACCAGTCTGTTGTTCCATGTCCAGTTCTAACTGTTGCTTCCTGACCTGCATATAGGTTTCTCAAGAGGCAGATCAGGTCATCTTGTATTCCCATCTCTTTCAGAATTTTCCACACTGTGACTCCTAGATGATGGCTGAGACACTAAGTCTGTCTCTTAATGTTTTAACTTCTTCTCACGTCTCCAGAACACATAGATTATTATTTCTCTCCAATCCCAATTACTTATCATTTTTCAAGAGGAGGTTAGTCAACAAGATATCTTTGGTAAATAGGAATTCTGTGTCAGATAATAGTAATTCCCCAGCCTAGAAACCATCAAGGTCATTCTCAACTACTCTTATTTTTTCTCTTTTATATGCATCTGTTGAGTAGAGGCCAGAGATAATGCTAAATTTCTACAGTGGACAGAATAGACCTCNGTTAGTCAACAAGATATCTTTGGTAAATAGGAATTCTGTGTCAGATAATAGTAATTCCCCAGCCTAGAAACCATCAAGGTCATTCTCAACTACTCTTATTTTTTCTCTTTTATATGCATCTGTTGAGTAGAGGCCAGAGATAATGCTAAATTTCTACAGTGGACAGAATAGACCTCTCAAAACAAAGAACTGTTTGGTACAAAATGTCAATACAATATTACTGGGATCTAATGACAGAGTAGTCAGATACTTGTAAGGATTACTATCAAAGGGACTGACAGTGATATCAACCTCAAACATCAGCATGTAGAATTTGAATCCAATGATTTTTGCTCCATAAACTGATGCATGCATGTGGATTAGGACCGAATACATGTATTATTATTTTGTTTACCTTAGCTGATGAGCTGAGATTCATTATATTCCATATAAAGATACATTCTAGTTGTCCAAAAGGATAAACATCTTCCCAACCTCAAGATAGTAAGTTATGGCAGAGCTTGGATTGAAACCCTAGTCTGACAGGATCACCTATTACTCTGGGAGTTTTATAATCTAGTGCAGAAAGATTATCTAGTTGCTCCCCCCACTTTCTAGCTACTCCTCTCCATCTCAACCAGCCACCTCCAGTTCTGGCTCCTTTCAGAAAATGGTATGGTGTTTTTTTTTTTTTTTTTTTTTTTTTTTTTTTTTGGATGCCC
>SJYX01009284.1:221508-231983 GCA_006410675.1 Oreotragus oreotragus | reverse complement strand
CTCCCTCTCCCTCTCCTTCTCCCTCAGAGTCCATAAGTCCGCTCTACACATCTGTATCTCTTTTGCTGTCTTGCATACAGGGTCCTCATTACCATCTTTCTAAATTCCATATATATGTGTTAGTATACTGTATTGGTGTTTTTCTTTCTGGCTTGCTTCACTCTGTATAATAGGCTACAGTTTCATCCACCTCATTAGAACTGATTCAAATGTATTCTTTTTAATAGTTGAGTAATACTCCACTGCGTATATGTACCACAGCTCTCTTATCCATTCATCCGCTGATGGACATCTAGGTTGTTTCCATGTCCTGGCTATTATAAACAGTGCTGCGATGAACATTGGGGTACATGTGTCTCTTTCAATTCTGGTTTCCTCGGTGTGTATGCCCAGCAGTGGGATTGCTGGGTCATAAGGCAGTTCTATTTGCAATTTTTAAAGGAATCTCCACACTGTTCTTCATAGTGGCCTGTCTCTTATACACATCTGATGATCTGGAGGAATGATGTGGGGTGGGAGGTGGGAGGGGGGTTCATGTGTGGGAGTTCGTGTAAAAAAATAAATAAATACAAAAAAAAAAAAAAGCAGTGTAAAGGAACAAAAATCCAAGCTAAATTCCTTAACATTAATAAATTCCTTCGATGAGCAAAAAAAAAAAAAAAAGCTGATAGGTTGAATATGTTTAAGATTGTATGAAAAACACTGAGCAAATTTATTAGATGAACAGAATTTATTCATCCTTTGTTGTTGTTGTTCAGTTGCTAACACATGCCTGACTGTTTGCAACTCCATAAACTGCAGCACACTAGGCTTCCCTGTTTTTCACCATCTCCTGGAGTTTCTTCAGGTTCATGTCTATTGAGTTGGTGATGCCATCCAACCATCTCATCCTCTGTCATTCCCTTCTCCTCATGTTTTCAATCTTTCCCAGCCTCAGGGTCTTTTCCAACGATCTGCTCTTTGTATCAGGTGACCAAAGTACTGGAGCTTCAGCTTCAGCATCAGTCCTTCCAATTAATATTCAGGGTTGATTTCTTTTAGGATTGACTTGTTTGCTCTCCTTGCTGTCCCAGGGACACTCAAGAGTCTTCTCCAGCAAGACAGTTTGAAAGCATCACATTTTTCATGCTCAGCTTTCTTTATCGTCCAACTCTCACATCCATACATGACTACTGGAAAAACTATAGGTCTGACTATAAGTACCTTTGTCAGCAAAGTGATGTCTCTGCTTTTTAATATGCTGTCTAGGTTTGTCATANCTCCAGCAAGACAGTTTGAAAGCATCACATTTTTCATGCTCAGCTTTCTTTATCGTCCAACTCTCACATCCATACATGACTACTGGAAAAACTATAGGTCTGACTATAAGTACCTTTGTCAGCAAAGTGATGTCTCTGCTTTTTAATATGCTGTCTAGGTTTGTCATAACTTTTCTTCCAAGGAACAAGCGTGGTTTAATTTCATGCTTTAATTGCACTGAATACGTTTCTGAAAATAAGGATGAGCAGCTCTGATCTTAAATAACTCCATCTAGAAGTACCAAGGGTACTTTTATTTGAAATGCAACCAAAGTTGACCCATTGTATTAATAGTTCATTACCATTTGACATAAACAATACAGTTTCACTAAAAGCAAAGCACTGTGTCATTTAAATTCAGAAAAATATGCAATACTATAAAAAATTAGAAACCCTGATTGACACAGATCTGAGTCCTATTGTTAAGCACTTATATAATAGTTGTATCTCAGTTTTAGCTCTTTAATCAAAAGATTAAAGAAAAGTAACATCCACTTTATCTCAGTGTGGTAAATGAGGGGTATAATCTGTAACTGGAAGATGTCACATAATTAATTTTCAGAATCATGTTGCTCTTGAACACTGCTATAAATATAATATCTTAGTAAAATGTTATTTAAAACTCAGGTCTGCATAACTTTTACCTTTTTCCTGTGATTTAAAAAGTGAAGACACAACTTCTAGGCAAGTTAATTTGTAAGGCCATAATAATTATAAGGACCTATCTGGGAAAATAGTTTACTATATTGGTTTTCTAAGCTAAGTGTCCTTTACTTGTGTTAGATTATTTAAGAGATCCTCTAATTTGGAAGTGAAGAAATGCATGTTTATAGTCATTAATACCTAATTGAAATTTAGGTCTCTTCCTTTATTACCTAACCAACATATTTCAGTAATATTAGTGGTATCTATGATTTTGTTACTGGAAGAAATTATAAGTATTTTTATAACATAAAACTCAAAATACTGTTATAACTATTTTAAAGGTATAGTAAACTACCTGCTCTATCTCGTAATTGAATGCATTTATAAAACAGTGTATACATCACTACACCACAAATTCATTTTCTAATAATATTTTAGTTCCTGCATTTAAAAATAAAACAGTTTTATTTATAATTCTATATATTTTATGCATTTCAAAAATGTTAAAAAAGTGGTCCATGAATAACAGCAACAGAACATTAAAAATTTTTCTTGCAAAGACATGTAAGGGAAAAAATTAAGGAAAAGAAAGAATAGGAGAATGAATTTTTTCCTGTTTTTTCCAATATTTCTTAAAAAGTGAACAAAAGGAAGTTTTTGGAAGAAAAAATATATTATGGGGTAACTAAATTTCCTGCTTTGCCTGGGATAGTCCTGGTTTTCCTAGAGTAATTATTAAAGCATTCCATTTCACACCCAAAAGTATCTTGAGTTGATGATAAAGGATACCAGCAAGGTACATATTATGTCCTTAAACTCACAAGGGAGAAGATTTGGCATTGATTTAATTTAGAGGATTAATAAATGGAAACTTTTTCCTTAATTTTTTTCCTTTATTACAAGATCTTCCATTTCTTATATGTGAAAAGACATATAAGTTGTGAAAAGACAACCAAAGAATAAGATTTATTACCTTTGACACTTAAAATATTGGAAAGCAAAGGCAGAATCTTAGTAAATGTTTGTTTAATTAAAAGCTGTTTTAGTAGAAAAGGAATATTCACTAATTTATTCCACATTGCTTCCATCTCTAGTTTAAAATAATGCACACAACAGCCATCATCTAAAATAAATAAAGAATAATCATAGAAAGCCATGCAGATAGAGTATGGTCTATTATTTATTTGTGGGTATTACTCAGAAATCTGAGACAGGCTAATGGTTTATTAGGAAATGTCCATGGAAAGCAAAAAACAATTTATGCAACAACGGTAACATTTCATCACCAAGAAAAAAAGTACAATGGCAGAGATTGGCAAGATGACACAAATAAGTGGGCCAACTTATTGTGCCTTTCCCTTTAACCATTAGATTGCCCTGCCCTAGTGCTTGTGGGAAGAGACTTTACATGTGCAATCTACTGACTAGCTTGAATTCATATACACCTTTGACAATTAAATTGTAGAAACCACATTTCATACTTTGTTGCCTTACAGTAGTTTTTTNACTTTTACCTTTTTCCTGTGATTTAAAAAGTGAAGACACAACTTCTAGGCAAGTTAATTTGTAAGGCCATAATAATTATAAGGACCTATCTGGGAAAATAGTTTACTATATTGGTTTTCTAAGCTAAGTGTCCTTTACTTGTGTTAGATTATTTAAGAGATCCTCTAATTTGGAAGTGAAGAAATGCATGTTTATAGTCATTAATACCTAATTGAAATTTAGGTCTTTTCCTTTATTACCTAACCAACATATTTCAGTAATATTAGTGGTATCTATGATTTTGTTACTGGAAGAAATTATAAGTATTTTTATAACATAAAACTCAAAATACTGTTATAACTATTTTAAAGGTATAGTAAACTACCTGCTCTATCTCGTAATTGAATGCATTTATAAAACAGTGTATACATCACTACACCACAAATTCATTTTCTAATAATATTTTAGTTCCTGCATTTAAAAATAAAACAGTTTTATTTATAATTCTATATATTTTATGCATTTCAAAAATATTAAAAAAGTGGTCCATGAATAACAGCAACAGAACATTAAAAATTTTTATTGCAAAGACATGTAAGGGAAAAAATTAAGGAAAAGAAAGAATAGGAGAATGAATTTTTTCCTGTTTTTTCCAATATTTCTTAAAAAGTGAACAAAAGGAAGTTTTTGGAAGAAAAAATATATTATGGGGTAACTAAATTTCCTGCTTTGCCTGGGATAGTCCTGGTTTTCCTAGAGTAATTATTAAAGCATTCCATTTCACACCCAAAAGTATCTTGAGTTGATGATAAAGGATACCAGCAAGGTACATATTATGTCCTTAAACTCACAAGGGAGAAGATTTGGCATTGATTTAATTTAGAGGATTAATAAATGGAAACTTTTTCCTTAATTTTTTTCCTTTATTACAAGATCTTCCATTTCTTATATGTGAAAAGACATATAAGTTGTGAAAAGACAACCAAAGAATAAGATTTATTACCTTTGACACTTAAAATATTGGAAAGCAAAGGCAGAATCTTAGTAAATGTTTGTTTAATTAAAAGCTGTTTTAGTAGAAAAGGAATATTCACTAATTTATTCCACATTGCTTCCATCTCTAGTTTAAAATAATGCACACAACAGCCATCATCTAAAATAAATAAAGAATAATCATAGAAAGCCATGCAGATAGAGTATGGTCTATTATTTATTTGTGGGTATTACTCAGAAATCTGAGACAGGCTAATGGTTTATTAGGAAATGTCCATGGAAAGCAAAAAACAATTTATGCAACAACGGTAACATTTCATCACCAAGAAAAAAAGTACAATGGCAGAGATTGGCAAGATGACACAAATAAGTGGGCCAACTTATTGTGCCTTTCCCTTTAACCATTAGATTGCCCTGCCCTAGTGCTTGTGGGAAGAGACTTTACATGTGCAATCTACTGACTAGCTTGAATTCATATACACCTTTGACAATTAAATTGTAGAAACCACATTTCATACTTTGTTGCCTTACAGTAGTTTTTTTGTTCTCTCCCTTTGGCTTTAATTAAGAATGGATCATTCTTATTTTGCTCTTTCTTATTTAGATATCTTTCAATAAAGCATCTGAGGCGGTTAGATGGCATCACTGACTCAATGGACATGAGTGAGCAAACTCTGGGAGATAGTGAAGGACAGGGAAGCCTGGTGTGCTGCAGTCCATGGGGTCACAAAGAGTTGGACACGACTTAGTGGCTGAACAACAACCTAAACTTACAAGGGAAAAAACCTATATATCATGATTGCTTTAAAACTGGAATAAAGCTATTCCAAAGTGGAATTTCCTTGGTGGGGAATTGTAAATAATTCTAAAAAAGAAATTAGCATTATTTTATAAAATTAACTTGAAAAACAGAATTATTTTAAAATAAATTGTCTTAAAAAAAGAAAAAAGTGTATTTTTTTTAAATCAAAAAGCAGCCACAGCAGAGTGTAAATAAAATATTCTATAAAATGGAGTCAGGGATATTTTGATGAAATATTGAGGAAGACAGCAGAAACATGCCTTTGAACAGCACTAGCAGTAAAGCAGCTGAATTTTTGCTTTGTTTTGTATTCTGTATTCAAATAATTAAATCCTTGAGAAACAAGAGAAAACAAAGGAATTAGAGTATATCACAACTGAACAAATTTAAAATATATACCTACACAATGAAATTTGCTTCAAAATGTTTGTACAGTTCACTATTGCATCATTGAATTGAAAACCAATCCCAAAATATTAGTGCATGAAGTTTTCCTTAAGTTATTTTTTCGAGGGCACCCAGATGAAGACATTATGTATGTACAGTTGTCACAAGGCCATCACTAGTATTTATGATTTCTGACCCTATGAATCATTAAATACTTCATTTGCTCTGAGCCAGTATTTCAGGTGACTGAGATTGTTTTCATGATAAGATGACTCAAACAATAATTTCTGGGGAAGAAAATTAATTGGTGGTCTTATCTCTATGATGCTTCTGTGGTCTTTCTGAACTTTCTGGAGTCTCCCAATAAGTTTTACTGTTAGATTAGGAGGAACTCTAGGGAAGACTTTGGATTTTTAAAATATTACAGTCTTACTTCAAGAAGACTTTTTTTCCCTTGAAGAGATCAATAACCCTGTATTTTGCATCTTTGTCTTACAATAAGAAGAGCTTCAGCTGGACAAATGGATGCAACAGCCCCCACTTCATTGAAACTATCGTAGAGTCTCCTGATAGAAGAACTTACTCGTGTGTTATAAAATCTCCTGGGGGAATTCTAAGACAAGAGAGTTGGACATAAAGCCACAAATGAAACCACTAACTTTGAGGGATTCACTAGGTATGAGAGTGAGAGGTATACAATCTGCTTCTATTCTTTGTTTTCTATATTCCAGGTCTGGTTCAGGGAATATACACATAGGACAACACCCTAATTTTATCAGATGTTATCTTCTATCTTATTTCCATTCAGACAGCTTTAGCTTTCTGTAAGGTCAGCTGATTTGGGGTGATAAGGTACACAGTTAGCAGTAAATTCTATGAGTATTAAGCTTAATTAGTTGCTTAATTTGTCTGCATGAAATTAGCTCTTTGATCAGCCACAATGCTGTGAATAAGGCATTCAGCAAAGCCAGAGGTGGGATTGATGGGAGAAACATGTCACAAATGGAAGGAAAAGCTAATCCAGAGTAAATATTTGGTCCAGTTAGGGAAAGTTATTCTTCCTTTCATGATGGAAAAGGTCTAATGTTCAGTCCACAATCAGATAGCTAGCTAGCTCCCTAGGAAGTAATAATTTTACTTTCTTTTACTGGTGCTGGAAAATTGGATACTCAGCAGAAAGGGGACCCAGTGGGGCCATGGAGTGGGGAAATATTTGTTGTTACACTGTCTCTGACCTTGCCATCAAGGTCACGGAATCCTTTGGCCAAGCAGTAAGGAGGCTTGGGAAAGAAGTGACTGAAAACTACCAGAGTATCCAGAGTCCCCATTGCATTGGGAGCCTTTCGGTAAACATTCACACGGTACCTCCTCATACTCTGAATCCATTCCAAAAGGTCCATCCACATGCTTCTTTCCAAAACATCCTAGAAACCCACTCCTGATACCAATTTTTCCAAGTTCTTTTCTGTCCAAACCATTATTCACCACTTTCTCATGTAGATCCTCATCTTTGTCTTTTCTACCCGTCTTCTCTTTTGCTAAAAGAATCAGATGCCATATAATTCAACTTGTGAGTGGAGCTGAAGTTCCTCAACTCTTGAATTCCTGTTTCCAGAGTGCTATGTAAGGTCTTCAGGAAATCATTTGGCTGTTACTGACAGCATGTCCCTGTATCAGCAGTTGTGGTTTGAGGGAGCAGTGGACACAGTAGGAGCGTGAACTGCTCGTGAAAGTGACACACTTGTGCTTTCAGATCCTGCCCACAATAACATTTTATGATTTAGTTCAAGGAACATGCCTGATTTTTCTGCTTTGTAACATTTGATAACTCCCAGTTCATGATGGGCAGCTCAAATTACTGTGCTACCTAGCTCTATCATCAGGCATTCAGTCTCTATAGGGCTCAGCAGCAAGCCAATAATTATTTCTCTAAGGGAAAATAATTACTTGGGAATTACTTGTTACCTGGCTTTATGCAAAAACATAGACTTCTCCATGTCATGTCTCATCACAAATGCCACATAATTTCCAGGTATGCCACAGGTACTATGAATAATGCTGAATTTCATAGTCATAAGGTCCCAGTTTAAAAAAAATGTATATGTAGTCATACAGCCCAAATCAGTTAAAATATCTACTGTTTTCTATTTTCCTCTTAATAGTAGAATTTTGAGCTACTCAATAAGTGAACCAGAGCAGCACACCCTAGACAATTATATTTTCCTGCAAAATACAAAAGGATGTATCACATGTGGTGCCTCATTCTTAGTGGTAAAGTGTATGAGGTGCTTCAAACTATATTCATTTTAGAAGGAATATCCTGAAATTTCCAGGCTTCTAAATTTCCCATAACATTACTGAGGTATCAGGCCCTTGGCTTTTAATCACAATCATTTTCCACCTTCTGGCAATAGGAACTTACCATGTCATCTTGCAGACCTGCTGTTTTCTATTTACCAGGTTCTATCAGACTTATGTAATCAAGGTTGCAAAGCCTCATACAGATTTGAGAAGAAGATAAAAGGATTTGAGAGGTAAAGAGCCACTAAAGCAAATTAATGAAGATATAATATTACTCCTATTAAACTAACACAAAGACTGGTGTTTACTGACCTTTGAGATGGAGAAGTAATACATGTTTATAAATAAATATAAAAGGTTTAAATATATAAAATGCAAAATGATAATGCATATACTATGAAATACCATCAGCAAGTGGAATTGCTAGGTAGTTGAATTTCTGACAATCCACTCATTCTCTAAGATCTACCTGTCTTCTGCTCAAGACAACAAGTACAATTAACTCATGATGTGTTTGGAATTATCACTTCTATATATATTGTCTTCACTGGTGGCACTAATCTCTAGGACTCAGCCAGACATGTGATATTGTGATTTGTTTTACTTTTTTGAAATGAAATATGTGATGGTTAATTTTGTGTATCAGCTTGACTGGGAACGGGATACCCCAATACCTGGTAAGATACTTTTTCTGGATATGTAAGGGTGTTTTTTTTCTGTGAGGGTGTTTCTGGAAGAGATTAGCTTCTGATTGAGTAGACTAAGTAAAGAAAATCCACCCTTACCAGTGTGGGTAAGCATCAGACAATCCACTGAAGACTGAAATAGATAAAATTTGAAGAAAGGGTAAATTTCTTCTCTCTTCTTGAACGGAGATATCAGTCTTTTCCTGTTCTCAGACATCAAAACTGCTGGTTCTTGGGATTTGTATGTGTGTATATGCTCAGCTGTGTTCAGCTCTTTGTGACTCCATGGACTACAGTCCACCAGGCTCCTCAGTCCATGGAATTTTTCTGAAAATTTTTCTGAAAATTCCATGGAGTGAGTTGCTTTTTCCTAGTCCAGGAGATCTTTCCAACCCAGGGATCCAACCTGTGTCCCTTGTGTTTTCTGCATTCGCAGGCAAATTCCTTACCACTGAGCCACCATGGAAACCCTCTGGGACTTAGGACTCCAGAAATTATTCTATTGTTTCCTCCAGTTCTCAGGCCTTCAGGCTTGTATTGAGTACACAATCAAGTTTCCTTGTTCTCCGGCTTACGAACAGGACACTGTAGGACTTCTCACTCGACACATGTGAGTCCATTACTATAATAAATCTCCTTATTTCTGTATGTATGAATGTATCTATCATCTTCTGTTCAGCTGGAGAATCCTAATTGAAGAAGTGAGGATCATAATCGTCCACTTGGCTCTTCCAACGATCTTAACCACAGGACAGAGGGTTATGAAACTCTCTCAGTGGCTGATTTTATTTATTCTCATCTTAATTCAGGGGCCAGAGTAACAACTACTTGTTTAGTTACACAGCCAATGGGCCACATAAACACACTTAATATAGTCCTCATTCAGCAGATGATTTCAGTAAGTTACCCCTTTGACCAATGGACTAAAGTGTTCTAGATTCCTAGAGATATTAGTATAGAGATAGGGATAATCCAAATTGACCATGAAACATATGGATTTTTCTATTTTGGGTGAATGAGTGCTCTTGTAAATGTCTTTTGGACCTTTTGGGGAAAATCATGATAAAATCTGTAGCTCAAGATTCTATTAGAACAAGATCTTTCTTCAATCATGTCCATGATTTAATGTGTACAATTCTGTTCTCTATGCTCCACTAACATCTTACCCTGGGGGAAATTATTATAAGATCAGCAAGCTTTTAATAAACTTGCCTAATACTATTTTTCATCTTATTACTAAGAAATCAATCATATTTGAATTCGAAAGAATAAACTGGAAATCATATTAATGTGATTCTGTCATTTAAGTGCTATCATAACAGAATTAATTAAATGTAATTTCTTTTAGACAGTCATAATACACAGAAAAGATTTAAAATTCTGTTCAGTGAATTGACAGGTCAAAAAAACAGCCAAACAAGCTACTCTTAATATTGATTTACCAATTATTTCTAAAAGTGTTATACCTTTGCCTCTGTCACTTGGTTAATATCTAAGCAGGATTTCCATCAGTGATTCTTAATTGGAAAAGAAAAATCTCACTCATGAAGACATCAACTAATTAAATATGTATTTTTAATTTTAACAACTTAGACACTGCAAGTATCTATTTATCACTTTGCTCAAATGCTTAAAAGAGGAAAAAAAATCTGCCTTTCATTAATTTATGCTAGATAATATTGTCCTTTTCATTACAGGGGACTGGAACGCAAAAGTAGAAGTCAAGAAACACCTGGAGTAACAGGCAAATTTGGTCTTGGAATGCGGAATGAAGCAGGGCAAAGACTAATAGAGTTTTGCCAAGATAATGCACTGGTCATAGCAAACACCCTCTTCCAACAACACAAGAGAAGACTCTACACATGGACATCACCAGAT
>SJYX01009284.1:205168-218335 GCA_006410675.1 Oreotragus oreotragus | reverse complement strand
GCCAGGCCTCCCTGTCCATCACCAACACCCAGAGTTCACTCAGATTCACATCCATTGAGTCCATGATGCCATCCAGCCATCTCATCCTCTATCTTCCCCTTCTTCTTCTGCCCCCAATCCTTCCCAGCATCATAGTCTCTTCCAATGAGTCAACTCTTCTCATCAGGTGGCCAAAGTACTGGAATTTCAGCTTTAGCATCATTTCTTCCAAAGAAATCCCAGAGCTGATCTCCTTCAGAATGGACTGGTTGGATCTCCTTGCAGTCCAGGGGACTCTCAAGAGTCTTCTCCAACACCACACTTCAAAAGCATCAATTCTTTGAAGCTCAGCCTTCTTCACAGTCCAACTCTCACATCCATACATGATCATTGGAAAAACCATAGCCTTGACTAGACGGACCTTACTCGGCAAAGTAATGTGTCTGCTTTTGTATATGCTATCTAGGTTGGTCATAACTTTTCTATAAACACCTTTAAAAACAGAAGGGGCAGCTACCATTATTATAAATCTTTGTAGAGCCTTGAGGCAGCAATCTCTCCTTCCATGTTCTACCCACATTTCAATTACCCTTTATGAATGACTGTGCAGAGTCACACTGAGGCTTAACTGATACTGGGTGTTGGGGGACACTCAGCAGTTGTTGAATATGTGGAGAGAGGTATCCAGGACCATGGCCAGTGGCTTGTACATCATCTTTAACTGACAGATCTATAATTTTAGCCATTTTAAATTTGGGTCTTTGGAATAAGATTTAACCTGAAGGAAGAATTCTTTGCTGCCCATATTTTGAAAACCTCTAGCCAAGACCGTTTCATCTTGGCCTTTTGAGGATAACAGATACTAGTTAAAAACCACAAGCAAGAGCCAGATGGATGTCATTTCCCATTTCTCTATTAAATAGCTACTCTACTTTTATATGATAGTTGGACGTTAAATTGAGTTTGACCTGATCACAAAGGCATGGTGAGTGTGTCATGTGTATTTGTCCCTATAAAGGAAATTTATTTTTTGTTCTAGTGTTTCCCCTTATATTAAAATGAAGTAAATTACTGTACTCTCATCATTCAAAATACATTGTTTATTTTAAAGTGTATATTTTTCTTTTTATAATCTCCAAAGCTTTTAAATCTCCATTTCCTTTCTCCATGTGTTTAAATAATAACTCCTATTACACAACACCCCCAATTTGTTTCTACATTCCCTGATTTTTTTTTTAATGCCTACTTTGTCAAGCACTTTACTGCTTCTCTTCCAAAGAGTTCAGGTTTATATTTTTCTTCCATTTAGCATTTTATAAAATAACATTTTATAAAGTGGACTTAGTCATTTTTTTCTTCTGGAAATGAACAGTTGTGTGCTGAAATAAGAGGTCTGGGTCTCAAGGAAAAGGAAAACAACACTCTTGCAACCAGCCCCCACTCTATGGACGAGAGGCCACAGACACTCCCCTCTCCCCCCAACCCTCACCTGTAGGGCACCTCATTCCCTGATTTTTTTTTTAATGCCTACTTTGTCAAGCACTTTACTGCTTCTCTTCCAAAGAGTTCAGGTTTATATTTTTCTTCCATTTAGCATTTTATAAAATAACATTTTATAAAGTGGACTTAGTCATTTTTTTCTTCTGGAAATGAACAGTTGTGTGCTGAAATAAGAGGTCTGGGTCTCAAGGAAAAGGAAAACAACACTCTTGCAACCAGCCCCCACTCTATGGACGAGAGGCCACAGACACTCCCCTCTCCCCCCAACCCTCACCTGTAGGGCACCTCAGGACACCACAGCTTTCAGAAACATCTTTACCTCCTCCTCATGGCTCTGGGAAAACTGCACTGGCTAGACAATTGCAGCAGGACTTTTCCAGGGCTCTGATTTTTGGCACAGATTTTCTTTTTTCAGGGAAGATAATGTCTTTGAGTTCAATCCTGACTTCCTGAAGGAAGCTCATGAATAGAAACAGAACAAGAAAAGCAATGAGGAATAGCATATCCCACATTATTACTGATGATGCCAAATGAAGCTCTAGGCAGTCAACGCATTTCAGATCCAACAAAATAATTTTCAGGCTGGAAATGGATGCTGTTAGTTATTAGGCCAGACACATTCATCGAGTCCCAAGAGAGAAAATACTATAAATGAAAGAACAGTAGGAATGTGATTTTATAATGTGCTGCATGCCCAAAACCAAGCTGAGCCAATAGAAACCAAGTCACACATGTGATTTGCCTGTCCTTCTGAAGACGAACTTTCCAAACCAGGGGCCGCCTGGTGACTTCACTAATGAGAGCTCCTTAAAAGAAGGGGTGCTTGTCACCATAGCTATTAGAGGTCTCTGTTACAAGTGTCCATAATTTTACAAAATCAGTTCTTACTTCAATTTCTGGTATTTATTCTTCGTCCAGGTGATATTCCTGATCCAGGGGTCAAACCTTAGTCTCCTGCATTATTACACAGATTGTTTACCACTTTATTGAACAGGGTGAAACCTGAAAAACTTTTGACTGTAAATAAAACAAGTCTGCCTTTAGAAAATGCCAATTTTTAAGTGGAATAATTAAGCAGTTTTAAAATTATGCCTGTAAACATGCATATGATCAATTGGCTGCCCCAAAGTTTAGGGAATACAAAGGATGGAGCATCCCAGGATATAGCTTATATGGAGATTTGGAAGAATAATGCTCATCTTAAGAGGAGGAGTCTTGTTGTTTTATGTGGATTGAAGACCAAATCCTACTACAACTCTCATACTAGTGCTGAATGTATGAATCTAAATTAAATCTTAGCAGATTGGAATCAGATTAATTTGGTGTGAGACCATGATAGATAAAATCACGTAGGATGTGTGCTTTATTTTTTGTGGGCCAACAGTTTCTTCTGACTGTTTTGTGAAGTATTAAGTGTTTTATATAATGGTGCTTTTATGGTTATTAAACATTATAATATGATATTGCTTTTAAAAATAAAATAAGAGGTCTGGAGTCCTTAGAGATATTCCTGGAAGCAATTGAGTTGTTGAGTCACTACTACAATTGGGAGTGGATTGGATTGGGGGTGCTTCTAGTCAGTTATGAGAATAGTAGCTGCAGTGGATATAGTTTGGGGCTGTGTTTATAGCTTTTAATCACATAAACATTCTTGGAAAAAATTATTCCTTTGTTTTTTGGTGCTTTTCTGGTACTAAAAATCTTGCTTCAAAGTTTTCAATTTCCTATAATGACAAAATAACTCCTATTGGACCAAGTCTCCTAGTCTCCTACAGATAACAACTTTGAACTCTGGACACAATATAAAAAGTAACCATTTTGGGACACTGGTAAGTGGCCAAAAGCAAGCAGATACTTGTTGGGTTCCACATGGGAAGAAGTAAACTGTACCATGTGAGTTTTTATGACTTTTAGACTAATACAAGTCTAAAAAGTATATATATATATATACCTTTCATTGTTCAGAGGATAGACTTTCAGGCAATTACTGCAACTGAAAAATTAGGGTAGAAATAATGGAAGGGAGGGAGACAAAAAGGGAAGAACAAAATTATTTGTGTAGTCTCTACACAGATCTCTGTATGACCCATGAACCTCACAGGTACTAGAAATATTTCGTTCAGCCCAGTTAAACTAAAAGATCTGAGGTAAAATTTCAATAACCACTCACTACAGGCAAGACTATTTCCAATTTGAATCAGAGCTAAAACAAGATAGCTCCCTGAGCAAAGTTTTTCTTTGGAGAAATGTAACAAAGTCTGGAGTGTCTATTAATACAGTGTATACGTCACAAGATTGTAGATAAAATCTACTATATACCCTGCCAAATAAAAAGAAGTAGGAAATTGTTATTTATGTTCTGGAGAAAAGGCAATGAAATCTGGGATGATACAGCAGTATTAGTTGACAAGGATTATTAAAGCAGCTATCTAGTCAAGGCTATGGTTTTTCCTGTGATCATGTATGGATGTGAGGTAGGCTGTGAAGAAGGCTGAGCGCCGAAGAATTGATGGTTTTGAAATGTGGTGTTGGAGAAGACTCTTGAGAGTCCCTTGGACTGCAAGGAGATCCAACCAGTCCATCCTGAAGGAGATCAACCCTGGGATTTCTTTGGAAGGAATGATGCTAAAGCTGAAACTCCAGTACTTTGGCCACCTCATGTGAAGAGTTGACTCATTGGAAAAGACTCTGATGCTGGGAGGAATTGGGAGCAGGAGGCGAAGGGGATGACCGAGGATGAGATGGCTGGATGGCATCACGGACTTGATGGACGTGAGTCTGAGTGAACTCTGAGAGATGGTGATGAACAGGGAGGCCTTGCGTGCTGTGATTCATGGGGTCGCAAAGAGTCAGACACGACTGAACGACTGAACTGATTGCATCTAAGATCACGGGTATGAAGGAAAATTTGCCCCCAATAAATGAAAGAGAGAGAAAAATCTCAGATCATCAGTAGAAACTTTAAATGGGGAACAAATGGAAATTCTAGAACAGAAAATGTCATATCTAAAATAAATATCTGGATGGACCTAATAGCAGATTGGTGATGACCAAAAATGTCAATAAATTTCAGGACATATGAAAAAATTGCCAAGGCAGAGACAAATTTAAAAATATTCAGAATCCTATAGGCCAGTTTCAGAAATGGAAATGAATATTACTAGCGTCTCTGAATTAAATGAGAAAAGAATGAGAAAATTATTTGAAATAATGTGCTGTGCTAAGTCACTCAGTCTTGTCTGACTCTTTGTGACGCTATGGAGGGGTTCTCCAGGCAAGAATACTGGAGTGGGTTGCCATGCCCTCTTTCAGTTTGAAACAATAATGCTTTCCAAATTCCTAAATTTGGTGGAAAGTACATTTGTAGATTCAGGAAACTTAGTTAACCTTAAGTTGAATGCGTATAAAGCAACAACACCCAAGGATATCAAACTACTGAAAGAAAAAGATGAAAAAAAAATATTGAAAGTGACAGTTAAAGAGTGGGGAGATCTGAACAAACATCTCATGAAAGAAGATACATAAGGGGAAACTAAGCATATGAGAAGATGCTTAACATCATATGAGAGAATTATAAATTAAAACAGCAGTGAAATGCTACTATACTCCTGTTAGAAAGCCTAAAACCTAAAACACTAATAACACTAAATGCTCGTGAGGATGTTGAGCAACAGGAATTTAGCTCACTGTTGCTGGGAATACAAGCTGGTACAGTCACTATGGAAGATAGTTTGGTGCTTTCTTACTAAAGTGACCATACTTTTACTATAGGATCCTGCAGTCACTCCCTGGTATTTACATAAATGATTTGAAAACTTGTCTACCTACAAACCTGTGTATGAATGGATATAGCATCTCCATTAGTAATTGCCAAAGCATAAAAGAGAAAAAGATATCCTTCAGTAAGTGAATGAATAAAAAAACCCAGATAGTGAACTATTATTCAGTGATAAAAATAAATAAGCTATCAATTCAGGAAAAAGACATAGAGGAATCTCAAATATATATTGCTAATAAAAGGATCTACTCTGAGAAATTTATGTACTGTATGAGTCCAACTATATGACATTCTGGTGAAGGCAAGCCTGTGGAGACAGTGAAAACATCAGTGGTTGCCAGGGATTTGTGGGGGCTGGTTAGGTGTCACACAAGAGATTTTTAGGACTGTAAAACTATTCTGTATGATATAGTACTATAATAGTAGGTGTGTGCTTGCTCAATCTTGTTTGACTCTTTGCAACCCCATGGACTGTAGCCCTCCAGGCGCCTCTGTCCAAGGGATTTCCCAGGCAAGAATACTGGAGCGGTTGCTATTTCCTTCTCCAGGGGATCTTCCTGGCCCAGGGATGGAACTTGCATCTCTGCCATCTCCTGCATTGCAGGCTGATTCTTTACCACTAGTGCCACCTGGGGAAGCCCTTTTTTCTCTCAGAGATAGGACTTGGGGACTAAATAACAGTAATACATTTACCAAAAACCATCACATGTACAGCACAGAGACAAGTCTAATGTAATGAGAATTTGATCAGAATTACAATAAATTTAGGGAGTGATTGGGGATATGACCTAGTCATGATTACAAGCATATTTCAAAGGGCTACTTTTTAAGTGTTTGTGTGCATGTCTGACTCATTGCAATCCCCTGGGCTGTAGCCCATTAAGCTCCTCTGTCCATGGAATTTTCCAGGCAAAAATACTGGAGTGGGTTGCCATTTCCTTCACCAGGGGATTTTCCTCAGCCAGGGATTGAACCTGCATCCCTGGTGTCTCCTGCATTAGCAGGTGGATTCTCTATGACTGTTGCCAGCTGGGAAGCCTTTCCAAACAGGAATACTGTTTAAGAACATGTGACACATGTATGAAATTCTTAAGATAGTTTTCTTTGTAGTGTAAAACTAGCAATACTTTGATTAATATTAGCACTGATTTTAGTAGGTATTTTTGAAAACAATTATCATGTCCTGTTATCTTCACTCTTACTAAAACATATNCAGGAATACTGTTTAAGAACATGTGACACATGTATGAAATTCTTAAGATAGTTTTCTTTGTAGTGTAAAACTAGCAATACTTTGATTAGTATTAGCACTGATTTTAGTAGGTATTTTTGAAAACAATTATCATGTCCTGTTATCTTCACTCTTACTAAAACATATGGTTATATAATTCGAGAAAGATATTTTCATGTCTTGATTACTTGGCTTTAAAGTTAAATTCATGTTATTGAGATGATTAGATGTTTCCTTATAAAATTAGATGAAGGTAAATATATTAGTGAAGTTAAGACAGTATTTTGGATTTGAGTTTTGATCCTTAAATTAACAAATAACTAAATAATTCAGTCCAAGGAGCTTTGGTTTTGGATGTTAGCTTCAGTTTTCTTTAATTCATATATTAGTAATTTTAAAATGAAAAAACATATCATATCACAACACATTTTTATAATAATATATGCATAATAGTCTTGCACATTTCCAAAACCTAAAGTAATAAAATGATATCTTAAATATGCAGCAATGAGTTGAAATATAGTTACATGTAATAGAAAGTTTTATGCTAGAGAACTGAAAAGGAAGTTAATATGTCTCATTCATATTCTCTCTATTATTCCACAGTGTCAGTTGATTACTGTAGAGGCGGGTGGGTGTTCTGTAGATCTTCCAGGATACTTAAGCATTGCCCTTTCCTTGTTCATTTTTTAAGTCTTCTTGGAAAAGAAGTGCAAATTTTAGAATCTTCATTGAAATTTGACTCTTTGTTTTGATCCTCTTTTTACAAAAAAAGATGTAAAAGCCTTGAGAAACTGTTAAATAACACTAAGATACAATTAAGTAGATTCTGATTAACTGGATAACACCATTTGTTCGTGCAGAAAGAAAAGGTGGATAAAATATGAAAAAATAAAGTATTGTTATTTGTTCTTTCAGTATAGAAATGACTTACTTTTATATAGCTTTCTCCAACATGTTGAACACATTATTGGAACTAGAAGAATTAATGCTATCTGGCACACTTGTGGCTCAGCTGGTAAACAACCCGCTTGCAATGTGGGAGACCTGAATTCGATCCCTGGGTTGGGAAGATCCCCTGGAGAAGGGAAAGGCTACCCACTCCAGTATTCTGGCCTAGAGAATTCCGCGGATTATACAGTCCATGGGATTGCAAAGAGTCAGAGACGACTGAGTGACTTTCACTTTCAGTTGGAAATGAGTACCACTTTTATATTAACCGGTTGCTGTGGAATGTAGGAGAGAACAAGATCTTGAACTAGGCATTTCTAAAGAGATCCTTTTGATTTCTGTTTTTGGGTTTTTCTGGCAAGAATACAGGACTGGGTTGCCATTTCCTCCTCCAGGGGATTTTCTTGACCCAGGGATTGAACCCATGTCTCCTGTGTTCCCTGCACTGCAGCCACCAGGGAAGCCCCTTTTGTATTTTAGTGTTGGCAACACTAAAATACAAAAGGGGCTTCCCTGGTGGCCATATGCTGTTGCTGCTGCTAAGTCGCTTCAGTCATGTCTGACTCTGTGCGATCCCATAGACGGCAGCCCAGGCAAGAACACTGGAGTGGGTTGCCATTTCCTTCTCTGGGTGGCCATAGTAAACCCTTCTTCTCTGGAAATACAGAAAATATATCAATATGATTCTTTGCTAAGGATCAGACATATTCATCCTTTACATTATAATACAATGGATATTCATGTAAAGGATGAATATGTCTGACCCTTAGCAAAGAATCATATTGATATGTTTTCTGTATTTCCAGAGAGGAAGGGTTTACATTCTTTCTCCTTAATCTATTCCAGTGCTTTGTACACTTCACAAACTGTATAAAAAGCCAAGTCACATAACAAGTGCTTGGTCCATCAAACAAGTTCTCATCAAATCTCAGTCTAAATACACATTCCTTTATGAAGGTGTTTATGGCCAAAATCTGCCAAATCTTCAGAAAGTATCATTCATAACATCTTCATGTAGCTAATGAATTGTTAGAAAAATGAAAAAAAGAATAGACTTGGTCCTCAAGTGTTGGTGATGCTGCTTTCACTCATATGTTCTCATTTATTCTCTGCCAGAATGTTTATGTGCTACTGTGTAGTCCCAGGCATGCCATCTGTTCCTATTGTCAAAGCCAGGAAGCTTAGGTAGCAGGAGGGTGCTGCATTCTTGATTTCTGAAGAGATTAGTTAGCTACACCTAGAAATGCATTCTGTTTTTTGGCTGCTTTCTATACCCTCAAATCATATAAACTCTCCTGCAAATATGGGCAATGTGTTACATGGGAAATTAGATAAAAGAGTATGAAGCCAGGGGAAATTTAGTATAGTCATGAACAGTTAAGGGCATGCTCTTTCATCAAACACACTGGACTGAAATTTTGGCTCAGCTTCTTACTAGCTCCATGACCTTGGGCAAGTTAATAACAGACTTTAAACTGCAGCATCCTTGTTTGTGAATTTTAGAGATAACAAAATTACCTTGTCTATTATGTTTGCTTATGAAGTAACACATGCAAAACTCTTATCAAAGTACATAGCTTATTGTAAGCAGTCCATCTTCATTAGCTGTTATTATATGTACCTTCCTAAGTACAATAGTAATTTTAATCCTTTGTTAATGCCCAAAATTATACTGCAAAATAGATCTGAAACATGTAAAATATATTGTACTTTATTGTGTATTGAAGTAAACATACTTGATAATGTATTCTCAAGCTTATATAATGTTATCTATGATTGATTTGCCTATAACATCTAGTTTTCTGACATGATCTGCATTTCTTTCCCTCAGCCTAGGGTACTTAAATAGACGTATTTTTTTTAAGTCATTTTATTTTATTTGTACACTTTGTTTTGTGTGTTTTAGTTGAAGGGAAATATTCATCATTATTTGATTTCAGAATAAGCATAGTTTCAAAGTATTGGCAACAATTGGCAGTATTGGAGAAAATATCAGAGGTGATGGGAGGATGGTGCAGTGACAACTGTGAAAATCATTTGGAGAGGATACAGTTTTAACTAATGATGTTTTGTTAAAGAAAACCATTTATTCAAGTAAATGGTAAAAGTCAGCCTGTGATATAAACAAAATAAATTAACCATTTTGAGAAATTTTAGCTGAAGTCAATTAGCCAATAGATAAATCCATCAGAGGCAGATCCCACTTCACCTTCCTCAGTAAAAGGAGCTGTCTCTTTTTCAGATAACTGCTGTATTTTTGTAAATAACATCCCTTTGACAGACATTTTTTAAACATATTTTATTATCTTTTAACTTTTTCTCCTAGATATTGCAAAAATATTTCTGCAAAGAGTTCCAAGACTGTTCTGGACCAAGAAGTACTTTATAAAAGTTAGCTATACCTTACAAAATGTTCATTGTGTTTACATGAGTACTTTCCCAGATGTAGTATTTTCAGTTACTCTTGGTCAACGTCTCATAGTTACTGCAATCCAGATGTACTTAACAGATGGGTACAGAGTTTGTAATATAAAAGTTTTTGCATAAAATTTATAATCTTCTCATTTGTCTCAGTTACATTTTCTGGTGCTACCCACTCTTCCTCTGTGTTTTTCTAGTATTATTTGCCATCAATATAAATAGATTGTAATACAAAATAATATGTTATGTAAGATTTTCTTTAGTATATAATGTGTTTCAAATACAAGTGAGTTCTAAAGCATAGCGAGAATAATACAGACTTTTCCATTAAAGATCAAGGATTTCACAGTGATGGAGCCAGATATATCAATTGATCAGAATTAGCATTGTAAGGAGTATGCTGATAGTGGCAGAAGGCACCATGAGGAAAAGGAGGGCTGTGGATAGTATTCCAATCTAGAAACCTAAGTGTCAGTCTGAGCTTATAATAAATCATAGCTTCTGAGGTGTCCACCAGAAGGCAATAGGCAGCCTCTAGAAGGAAGGAAATCAAATCATGTTTATATGACTTTGTCTTATTTCTGTTCTGAAGTATATCAAGTTCATCTCTCCCTTTAGGTCTCTAGCTCAAAGTGTTTCTTTTACTAGGAACCATATTTTATAAGGATATGGCCAATACTTCTTGCCATTCAGATCTGAACTCAAATGTCACCTTTTCAAATAGGTGTTCCTCAATCTTTTTTGAGTTACTTTGCTTATTTTTTAATGTTGTTTCTCAATCTTGATCATTTATTTGATTTTATTGATCAGTGTTTCTATCCACTTGCATTTGCCTCTCCTATTTCAATGCAAATGTAATGAGGATAACGCTCTTGCCTTATTCCTTGCTTTGTTGTTAGCAGCAAGGGACAATCCTGGATGAACACAGTTGCTTGATAACTCCCTGTCCAGTGGATGAATGCATGCATTAAAGAATAAAAGCATAAGAGATCATATTAGTGAATGGAAACATAGGAGACCCAGATAGGTTTTTATTTTAGGGTAGTCCTTCACCCACTGAAAGGATCAAAAGGTAACAAATATAAAAGGGATTCACAATGAGGTTTACTAATGATGAACTGCCAATGTAGAATTTCTTCTAATTCTTCCTTTTGGGATTGTTAGACTGTAGTGAGGAACTGAACGTATAGGCAAGGATTAAATGAATCTTCAAGGAACACAGGAAAAGGTTGAAAAAAAAATCACTTCACTGTTTTACCTACTCTTTATCTAAAAAGTAAAAATCTTTAGGCAAAAGCCTCTCTGACATCTGAGTTAGCTGAAAATTAGCTTTCCAAAAGTAGAGTACTCATAATTGACCTATTAGACAGAAATAGCCAGTTGTCTCAGTTAACTGTCACCGCCTTTGCTTTTGTACCTCACCAGCACAATGATACTATTCTATTATAGACATCATGTGTTCAACAGAATTAAAATCTGGTGAGTAAGAGATATGAACATAATATCTTTTTGGCTCTTCACATAGACTAAGTAAAGGTTCTGGCTCCTTATGATGCCAGTTCATTGTTAGACTAGTTTATTTTGGGGATAATGCCTAACAGTGTGCTTCAAGAGATAATAGACAACATCAGGCTAATATAGAGTTTATTCCCGAATCTTAAGAAGTTTTAACACAAAAACTTTCAGCTTTTGTTTACATATAATCAGATTTGTTTACATATAACCAAAAAATTAACTTTCAGTAAGCTGTGAACGTAAGCAGAATATCTCACTCTGCTAAAAGACAGAATCAGAATTACGGCTAAGATGGAGGAGGGATAGGACAGGGAGACCACTTTCTCCCCCACAAATTCATCAAAAGAACATTTAAACTCTGAGTAAATTCCACAAAACAACTTCTGAATGCCAGCAGAGGACATCAGGCACCAAGAAAAGCAACCCATTGTCTTCAAAAAGAAGTAGGAAAAAATATAAAAGACAAAAAAGAGACAAAGAGGTAGGGACAGAGCTCTGTCCCAGGAAGGGAGTCTTAAAAAGAGAGAAGTTTCCAAACACCAGGAAACACTCTCACTGCTGAGTCTGTGGTGACCCTTGGAAGTACAGAGGGCAACATAACAGGGAGGAAAAATAAATAAATAATTAAAACCCACAGATTACGAGCCCAACAGTAACTCCCCTAGTGGAGAAGCAGCACAGACGCCTGCACCCTCCACTAATAAGTGGGGGCTGGGCAGGGAGGCACGGGCTGCATTCTTTAGAGTAAGGACCAGGCCTGAATGCCCCAAGGGCAGTCTGAGTGATCAAACTTGGGCTAGCAAACCAGACTGTGGGATAGCTACCACGCAAAAAGCCAGCCCTAACCTAAGACACTGCCAGGCCCGTGCACAGAACAAAGGACTGAACAGAGATAGCTGGCTGCAGACCACCCCCCTCCAGTGACAGGCAGACAGAGCCAGAAGGGGACAATTGCAGCCCCAGAGAGACATTATCTACCAAACTACAAGCAAGCTTCTTTGCTAACTAAGATTTATTGGGGTTCTGGCCGGTCAACTGAGTGGCAGGGATGAGGGAGGCGATAAGTAGCAGCGACTGCACTTGCCAAACATCTCATCACTTGAGCTGCTCGGACCTGGGAAGGGTGCAAAATGCAGGCCCAACTGAGTCTGTGCCTCTGAGGACTATCCGAGTGCCTGAACCTGTGCAGCTTAGACCTGGGAGATGGAGGCAGCCCATGGCTGGCCTTGGACAGTTCCCTGGGGAGCAACCTAGAGCCTGAGCAGTGTGGGCAGGGAGGGCATGTGCGCCGTGAGTGGTAACAGGCCCAGTGTGGCTGAGACAATGAGAGCACATGCCAGTGTTATTTGGGAGTTTCCCTCCCTCCCCACAGTGCAACTGAACAAGTGAGCCTAAAATAAGTGTCCACCACCACCCCGCTTGTGTTAGGGCAGAAATCAGACACTGAAGAGACCAGCAAACAGAAGAAGCTAAAACAGAGGGAACCACCTTGGAAGTGAAAGGTGCAATAGATAAAACCCTGTAGTTAGTACTGACTACCTAGAAAGGGGCCTATAGATCTTGAAAAATATAAGCCAGAACAAGGAACTATCTAAAAATGAACCGACCCCACACTGCCCACAACAACACCAGAGAAAGTCCTAGATATATTTTTACTATGTTTATGATCATTCTTTTCTTTCTTTTTTTTTTTTTTTAAGTCCTCTATTACTCCTTTAATTTTCATTTTTATAACCTACTATTACTTTTCAAAAAGAGACCCTATTTTTAAAGCAAACTTCATATATATATT
>SJYX01009284.1:160822-193254 GCA_006410675.1 Oreotragus oreotragus | reverse complement strand
CAGCCATCTCATCCTCTGTTGTACCCTTCTCCTCATGCCTCTAATCCCTCCCAGCATCAGAGTGTTTTCCAATGAGTCAACTCTTCACATGAGGTGGCAAAAGTACTGGAGTTTCAGCTTCAGCATCATTCCCTCCAAAAATATCTCAGGGCTGTTCTCCTTCAGAATGGACTGGTTGGATCTCCTTGCAGTCCAAGGGACTCCCAAGAGTCTTCTCCAACACCACAGTTCAAAAGCATCAATTCTTCGGCACTCTGTCTTCTTCACAGTCCAACTCTCACATCCATACACGACCACTGGAAAAACCATAGCCTTTACTATGTTTGGACATTTGTTGGCAAAGTAATGTCTCTGCTTTTTAATATGCTGTCTAGGTTGGTCATAACTTTTTTTCCAAGGAGTAAACGTCTTTTAATTTCATACTAACACATATATATGGAATTTAGAAAGATGGTAACGAAAACCCTATATCGGAGAGAACAAAAGAGACACAGATGTATAGAACAGTCTTTTGGACTCTGTGGGAGAAGGGGGGGAGGATGATATGGGAGAATGGCATTGAAGCATGTATAATGTTTCAATGTTGGTTTAATGCAGGATACAGGATGTTTGGGGCTGGTGCACTGGAATGAACCAGAGGGATGGTATGAGTAGGCAGGATGGAGGGGAATTCAGGATGGGGAACACGTGTACACCCGTGGTGGATTCATGTTGATGCATGGCAAAACCAATACAATATTGTAAAGTAATTAGCCTCCAATTAAAATAAATAAATTTAAATTAATAAATAAATAAAAATAAATAAAAGCCAATTACGGGGAAAAAAATAAAATAAAAGACAGAATAAAAAACTACACTAAGCTTCATATGCAATGATCAGAATAGAAATACTCCCAAAGTCTGTAGAATGACACAAGGGTACCCATTTTCATTGCTATTAATCAATATTTCACTGGAGACAAGCAATACAAAGAGAAAAAAAAATTAAAGCCTATAACTATTTGAAGTGATTATTATCATCTCCTTATACAAGCTAAACAAGCAAATTAAAAATTAAAATAATAAAAGAATCTACTAAGAACCTATTAACCAAATAAAGGTCAACATGTAAAATAGTAGAACTTTTCTGCTTAAATATATGCCAGAATTTTTACAGAAATAGAAGAAAATAATCTTATTTACTTCTGCAAGAAAATCAGTAAAACACATAGGAATGATGCTAAAAAATGGTCCTTCATGGTATAAACTATAAAAGTTTTCTAATTAGTATGTTCAAATCAATTAATCAGTCTTCTATGACATCTTAATATTGAATGCCAAACATGAATAGTTGCATTTCTATAGACAGATTTTTTAAATAAAATTTTACTAATATTCCAATCAACTAAAAAAATAATTTCAACATTTTGAAAAGCAAAAAAAAAAAAATCAGAAAGAGTTTATAGGGTGCTGTATTACCATATATGTAAACATATTTGAAAGCTATAGTAACTTAAAACATTGTATTGGTACATGAAAATAAATAAAGTTCAAAAGATACATTTATATCTAATATTTAATTTTTAAAATAGGTAGCATTGCTAATTACATTTGTAAGATGGGTTAGGGAAAAGAAATGATTAAATGAATGATATTGTGAAAACAGGTTAGCAATGGGGTAGGGGGAAGCAGGTTAAATCACTGCATTGTTCTCTTCCAAACCATAATTCTAGATAAATTAAGGAACCAAATATAAAACACATGTGAAACAAAAGAAAACAAAATTAAAGAAAATAAAACAGACTTTAAAAATCATCTGAAAATGAGAACCACCTTTCTGAGAAGGCGTAACTTAGAAGCCACAAAGGAATAGGCTAACAGGTCACATGACATGAAGATAAGATACTTGAATGCAATAGAGCACCACATGCAAAGTTAAAAGACAAATAACAGAGTAGAGGAAAATATGTGCAATACATTTAACTGATAAGAATTTCTGTGTAGAGTACACACAGACTATGAAAAGAAAAGCAGACCAAAGGAAAAATGTAGAAAAGCTACCATCACGTGTTCACAAAAAGATGATAATGTGTAAAGTTATGCTGACTCTTAATAGTATTAGAAAATACATGTCAGCTCACTTCAGTCGCTCAGTCATGTCCGACTGTTCATGGACTGCAGTGGGCCAGGCTTCCCTGTCCATCACCAACTCCTGGAGTGTGCTCAAATTCATGTCCATTGAGTTGGTGATGCTATCCAACCATCTCATTCTCTGCCGTCCGCTTCTCCTCTTGCCTTCAATCCCTCCCAACATTAGGGTCTTTTTCAGGGAGTCAGTTCTTCACATCAGGTGGCCAAAGTATTGGAGTTTCAGCCTCAGCATAAGTCCTTCCAATGAATATTCAGGACTGATTTCCTTTAGGATTGATTGGTTTGATCTCCTTACAGTCCAAGGGTCTCTCAGGAGTCTTCTTCAACACTGCAGTTCAAAAGCATCAATTCTTTGGCTCTCAGCTTTCTTTATGGTCCAACTCTCACATCCATACATGACTACTGGAAAAACTATAGCTTTGACTAGATGGACCTTCGTCAGGAAACAGAGTACAAGACAAAGAGAATACAAGTGAGGTTACTCTGTAGATTTTCCCAGTCTATAAGGTTGGTAACAGGGCTTCCCTGGTGGCTTATTGGTAAAGAACCTGCCTGCAACACCAGAGAACACATGCAATGCAGGAGACTTAGTTTCAATCTCTGGTTTGGGAAGATCCCTTGGAGAAGGAAATAGCAACCCACTCCATATTCTTGCCTGAAAAATCCCATGGACAGAAGTGTGGTGTGCAAGAGCAGGACATGAGTTAATGACTAAACCACCACCACCAAGCTTGGGAGAAATTTTGAAAGCTTGAAAATGTCAGGTTTGTTGAGGAAACAAAAACAGAAGTGCACACACACAAAAAAAGCTATTAGCAAGAATGAGAATTAATGAAATTATTTTCAATTGTAATTTCCAGTGTATATGGAAAATATACATCATATAGACAAATGATGTATATATAGCAAATATCCATATATCTGCAGAAAAATAGGCTAAATGATATCCATTCCACTGCTGCATGTGTTAGAGGGATAATGAACATAATGAAGGGGTTTCCCTGATAGCTCAGCTGGTAAAGAATCTGCCTGCAATGCAGAAGACCTTGGTTCAATCACTGGATTGGGAAGATCCACTGTAGAAGGGAAAGACCACCCACTCCAGTATTCTTACCTGGAGAATTCCATGGACTGTATAGTTCAATGAGTCACAAAGAGTTATTGAGACTCCATCAATGTCCAAATGTTAAAATATATGTAGTATATCCTAAGGTGGAATATTTTATATCAACTAAAGACAATGAGATTAGCCTAAACATACCAACTAGATACATATGTAAGTCATGTTACATAGAATGTATAGCATGCCTATGGTGATTGAATTTAAAAGTGAAAATTTATGCATGAATGAAGACGGATCTACACATACAGAGAGCCTGAGAGGAAGCACACTCAGCCTCTGTTGTTATAGAGGGGAGGGCCTGAAAGCATTGCTTAAGATGTTCTCATTTTACTTTGTATATTTTCACATTGTTTATATTTTTCAAGGAAGATCCTTTTCTGTTCTATTCAGTTAGATTAGTTGCTCAGTCATTTTGGACTCTTTGCAACCCCAAGGACTGCAGCATGCTAGGCTTCCCTGTCCATCACCAACTTCCGGAGCTTGCTTAAACTCATATTCATTGAGTTAGTGATGCAATCCAACCATCTTATCCTCTGTCATCCCCTTTTCCTCCCATCTTCAATCTTTCCCAGCATCAGGGGCTTTTCCAATGAGTTGGTTCTTCACATCAGTTGGCCAAAGTATTGGAGTTTCAGCTTTAGCACCAGTCCTTCCAATGAATATTCAGGACTCATTTCCTTTAGGATGGACTGGTTGAGTCTCCTTGAAGTTCAGGGGACTCTGAAGAGTCTTCTCCAACACCTCAGCTCAAAAGCATCAATTCTTCGGTGGTCAGCTTTCTTTCTATATACGATCTTGATGTATTCCTTTCCCAATTTTGAACCAGTCTGTTTCATGTCCATTGCTAACTGTTGGTA
The DNA here is from genome assembly GCA_006410675.1 of Oreotragus oreotragus. Taxonomy (NCBI): domain Eukaryota; kingdom Metazoa; phylum Chordata; class Mammalia; order Artiodactyla; family Bovidae; genus Oreotragus; species Oreotragus oreotragus. The sequence goes on along the minus strand of SJYX01009284.1, from coordinate 189,144 downwards.
CTTGACCTGCATACAGATTTCACAGGAGGAAGAAAATAGTACAAGTTATACCTGAGAAAATATCATCTGCCCTAGGTCAAAATAATTGCATTTGAATACTTGGACTACTTCTTTCTATGAAAATAAAGCTAAAGCATTTTCGTTGAAATAGACATATCTCCATAGTGTATATTTCTGACTTCTAATAGTTCTTAAACAAACAAAAAAAATGTAATTGTAAAGTTAAGGCTTCCACTGACAAGTTTCCTGAGACTGCGTTTTCTTTCAGGCTGTTGGTTTTGATTTTATTGATCCTTGACTGTCTTGGGTGCGTTAGTCACTCAGTCGTACCCAGCTCTTTGCAACCTCATGGAATGTAGTTCACCAAGCTCCTCCTGTCTGTGGAATTCCAGGATTGAATACTGGAGTAGATGTCCATTCCCTTCTCCAGGGAGTCTTTCTGACTCACGGGTCGAACCTTCTCATTTCCTTTAGGATGGACTGGTTGGATCTCCTTGAAGTTCAGGGGACTCTGAAGAGTCTTCTCCAACATCTCAGCTCAAAAGCATCAATTCTTCGGTGGTCAGCTTTCTTTCTATATACAATCTTGACATATTCCTTTCCCAATTTTGAACTAGTCTATTGTTCCATGTCCATTGCTAACTGTTGGTACTTGACCTGCATACAGATTTCACAAGAGGAAGAAAATAGTACAAGTTATACCTGAGAAAATATCATCTGCCCTAGGTCAAAATAATTGCATTTGAATACTTGGACTACTTCTTTCTATGAAAATAAAGCTAAAGCATTTTCGTTGAAATAGACATATCTCCATAGTGTATATTTCTGACTTCTAATAGTTCTTAAACAAACAAAAAAAATGTAATTGTAAAGTTAAGGCTTCCACTGACAAGTTTCCTGAGACTGCGTTTTCTTTCAGGCTGTTGGTTTTGATTTTATTTTATTATTTTATTTTTTTTCCATTTTACTTTATGTTACTTTACAGTACTCTATTGGTTTTGGCATACATTGACATGAATCTGCGTTTCCGTAGTGTCGTGGTTTTGATTTTATTGATCCTTGACTGGCTTCGGTGCGTTAGTCACTCAGTCGTATCCAGCTCTTTGCGACCTCATGGAATGTAGCTCACCAAGCTCCTCCTGTCTGTGGAATTCCAGGCTTGAATACTGGAGTAGGTGTCCATTCCCTTCTCCAGGGAATCTTTCTGACTCACGGGTCGAACCCGGGTCTCCTGCATTGCAGGCAGATTCTTTACCATCTGAGCCACCATGGAAACCCTTGACTGTCTTACTAGTTTGTTAACCACACACATACACACACACACACACAAACTAGGAAATGGAGGTGGTTTTAACAGTGAGCTCAGTTGACATGGTTATTGGCTCAGGCCACTCAAAATCTGTGAATCAGTTTTACATCTTGCTTTATAATGGGCAGTTCACATATCAAAGTGAAATATGCACCTGTCAAAGAAATTCCAAACTAAATTTGTTATAGTATTGTAATACTATAATAGAAAGAGAAAAGAAGTGTGACAATCTATACACACACACACACACACAGTGCATATATATTATATATAAAAAGAAGTTGAAAGTGTATCTCAGAAACTTATGGAAAAATAAGATTCTAATCTATGCTTATCCGTGCTTTGGCATATTAGATGTAGAAAGAGGCCACAGACACTGTGTAGTCCTTCTCCTTATGTTGTAGACAGAGAAAGGTAAACTAAAGAAGCTAGGTTTGTTTAAGGCCACGTTTATTATTAGAGCATTGGTAGATTAGATCCCACCTCTCCCTTTTTGTCCCAAGACTGTTATCAATTTTTCTCAATGATAATGAATGTCCTTTTTCTTATTTAAAGAGTTATGGTTTTACTAGGACAAAAACAAGGTTGCCTGGGATACTAACCTAAGATCCACCTTAAGGAAACCCTGCACCTAAAGGAGTTTTTCTAATGCAATTATATGTACAAGGCTTGTTCCTGATATATGTTATAAAATATGTCTATATTACAATATATCTGTATTATATAATTAGAATATATGTCTATAATAAATGATGATAGATTATAGTATATATAATACAATTGCATGTATAAGACTTTTTCTGATACAGATTAATTTTAGCAGAATATGAAAATTAAATTTTGGGGCTGTTCTTTTTCTGTAAGGAGTTCATTGGATGAGCTGCTCTAAAAAGCATAATGATACTCATATATGTGGTCAGTAAGTAATTAAAAATATTAATAGTAGTTAATCAATTTGATTAGTCTTTCAGCCATAATCTGATATTTAGACATTGGTATTGGACGGTTGATTCTCTTAGCCACTTTCATTCAACAAATAATACTTACATGCCAGTTAGTTGTTTACTAGAAGTGTAACAAAGAGACAAAATTTTCTCTGTATAGAGAGCTACTTGCTTTCCAAACTTCATCTAAAACATCAAAATCCACAAAGCTGCAAGTTAGGTATAGTTTTTCCTGCCTACTCTTGACTCTCACAAAGTTTTATACACTGTTCTATTACAGCAGGGGTCCCTAATCTCTGGGATCTAATGTCTGATAATCTGAGATAGAGCTGATGTAATAATAATAGAAGTAAAATGCACAATAAATGTAATGTGCTTGAATCATCCTGAAACCATTCCCCTGACCCCAGTCTGTGGAAAAAATTATCTTCCATGAAACTGGTCCCTGGGGCCCAAAAGGTTGGAGACTGCTGTATTATAGCACTTATTATTTTAAATATATTTGAACATGTACAACTCTTTCCCACTTTTAAAATATTTACCTCATTCATTCTCTGTACTTAGTACACACCTGGGTTTTGCATCGTATAGTTTATGTATTCATCAGTCTGGCTCTTCAGTCTGGGGACAGTGGTTTGCCCTATGTCTTCCCCTCCCTGTAGGACCAGGAAAAATTGCTAGTTTATTAGTTTGTTCAGCTTTTAATTTTTGCTGGGACAAAGTGATAGATTTCAAGCTTATATGCAAAATTGGAAACTAGAGTCCTTGCCACACTACATTTAAAGAGAATTAATAATATCTATGTTCATCATAGATATATTTCTGAGCTTATCCATTATATTAATACAGTATATATATAAAGGGATTTCTGGAGAACTTGGGTACCTTATCACATTTTTAAATTAAAAAACCTGTGACTTTCCAACATGCAAAGAAAATCTTGATTATAAGATTAAAATCCCTATTAAAATGTACTTAAAAGTAGAGTGAATATTCTTCCTATTCACCTCACAAAACAGATGTTAGTTATTGGCTTTATAATTATAGGTATTATAAAGATAGATACTTGATTTTATTTTCAGGATCCAAAAGAATTTAATAAAAAATAAAAACTTAACACTAAAGATGAGAAAAAACATATTAGCCATTTCAGTACTCAGGAATAATGAGAGATGATGAAAATCCCAAGGCAGTCTCTTGATAGTTCTTTAACCCATTTGCAAAGTTTTCATCCATATGCTACATAAAAGCATCCATAATGGTAGGAACAGATTAGATCAAACTTCACAAAAATATTGATGGGATGAGTTTTTTCTGAAAGATTTAGTGAGAGACTGAATCTTGCCTTATCTTTAATTTACATAAACTGTAGCTTTGCTGTATAGGTAGAACAACTGTTAACTTCTACTTTAAGTTCAATTTCACCATTAGGTAGTTACAAATGGATGGCACTTGTGCAGTTTACAAGCTGTTATGCAAATCACAAAGTTTGGGATATGCTTTAGAAACAGTTTAAAAAATTTTTTTTTGGATAGAAGCTCACTGTTGGTGAAAGGGTAATGGTCTGTTATGTAAAAGCTTATGCTCTATCATAAGAAACACTTTATCATGTACCTTCTATGTGTTTGACATTGGGTTAAAGAATGTGGATACAGTATTTAGCAAGAAAAACCCATTTCCTGTTCTTATATTGCCTCATGTATAGTACGATAAAGAATCTGCCTTCAATGTGGGAAAACTAGGCTCGATCCCTTCCCACTCTCCAGTCCCTCCCATCACCTGCCATCTCAGCTGCATCCTGGCTTCTCCTAGGTGAGGTAAGCCCCCCCACAACACTACCACCATCACCGCTCACATGGTACTGTCAACGTTTTAATGGCACTTAGCACAGTGTAATCAGGTGTGGAGCTGTGTAAATATATGTCTCATTTCTACCTCCTCCACCAAACAGAAGGTCCCATGAATGTGGGGACCAGGCCTGTCTCCTTCATAGTTCTAGTCTCAACAGCCACACAGCCTGGCAGAGAGAAGGCACCAATATTTATGGAGGTGTTGGTGAAAAAAGATGCACAACCTAAAAGTTGAGAATTCTGTTTTAATCAGTGGACCACACTGAGGTCTGCAGCCCAGAAGACAGCCTCTCAAACTTCTGAGAGACTGCTCTGAAGAGGCAAGGGAGGAGCCAGGATATATGGTTTTTGCAACAAAGACCAGGTAGTCAGAACATCCAATAGCCACTATTAATTAAAGAAAATCAGGCATCTTGGGTTAAGGGATTTTGTGCTTTTCTATGTATGGGAAGATGCAGGAGTCTGGGCTCAGTGAAATCATTCCTTTGCCATGCACCTCAGCTCTCTGGGGCCAGAAGCCTGAGTTTCCTCAAGGTTCACAGTTGGGGTGACTGCTAAGGGTAGGGGTGGAGAGGTCCTGTCTCCATCTTGAGTCCCCTCAGGGCTCACAGTCTGGGATGGAAGCAGCGGCTTGCTGACTGCAACATACTTTGTTTACTGATGGGGCAGCAACATTTTTTCATTGACAAATGAATAAACATGTGAATAAATGAAGGCTCTTTCATCAAGACCCTCTGGAGGCCTCAGAAGTGCGGGGTGAACATGGCTGGATCTCTGCTGTACGCTGGCTCAGGCCCAGCTGCACACCACAAGGAATCGCCGAGTCTGGGGCAGACGTGTTTGGATTTTTCTCGTTCCAGGATGTGAGTGCCCTCAGCCCTCGGCCTCCACTGGTCCAGGCTTCCCTCCTCCTTGTCTTCCCAAGCCACTAAGCTCCACCCCCTTTCCCTGGGGGCTGGAAGGTCACGATTGCAGAGTCTGTCCCTGGGGTTGCCCTCATCGCCCTTGGTTCAGCCTCTAACCCCATTTCCTTGAGCAGCTCTGCCTCCCCAATCCATTTAGCACAATGGTACAGCCCTGAACCAGGTGGGCCAGTGTGTCAACATCCTGCTTGGGGTCTGGGTGGGAGGCCCTGAAGGTGTGTCCTGTGAGCAGGGTGGTGGGAAGAGGGTCCTCCGACCTCTGCAGCCTGAATCTTCACAGAGGACCCTCAGGCCGGTCAGTCAACACAGCCCCAGCCCCTGTATCTCTTCAAAAGGGAGGTGACAACAGCAGCCACCTCTGAGGGCTGTCACAAGGCCTCAAGGGAATAGCTAGCATAGTGCCTGGCACTTCATAAGTGGCAGGCAGTCCAGCCCCTGTGCATCCTTTGAACACCCTGGTGGTGTAGGCAGGTTGGCGTTCAGTCCTCAGGTTCCTGGCCTAGAGGTTAAAGCACAACCCCCGGGCTCCTGAGCCCCAGCAGGGCGTTCTCCTCAGGGCAGCAGCCCCCGCCTCACCTCCCCAACACGGACAGAGTGAAGTGGGGGGAAGGGTGGGCAGAGCCCAACAGTACTGCTGGGAGACCGTCAGACAGGATTGCTGGACAGAAATAGTCCAGGTCGAGAGGCCGGGCTCACCATGTCACTCTAAGGACAACCCTGGGAGAAAGCAGAGTCATTGGCCTGCAGTTGCCCTCTCTGGGCCGAGCCTCCATGACCCCTAGGCGCTGACCAAGAAGGGTCAGGTCCCTGCACTGCTCCGGGCACCACGGAGGCCCCATCAAGTCCCAGCACGTCCGCCTGATTTGCCAATCTGTTGACTGTGCCCCCTGGCCCTCAAGTCCCTATTCATTGGTCATAAACATGTTACCTAGCAACCGAGTGTCAATATCAACAAAGGCTCGGATGAAGTTGTTAATCTGGCAAGACTGACAGCTCTGCACTCGCCCCTGCGCGTATTGTGTGATGCTCAGACGGCCCACGAGGATAGCGATGCTCAAAAGACCCCGCGTCTCCCTCCACTATGAAAATTAAATGAAGTGTGCGTTGCTGGCAGGGAAAAGGCACCGGCGCTGGCCCGCCTGGGGATCTTGTTTTTCTTTTCCTTTCCTCCCCCCGGTGCCATAGCCCGTGGGGTGGAGTGCTTCCCCTGACGCAGCAACCGCTGCTAATTTCCGGGAACAATGTGGGACACTCCAGGGCCAGTCCGTGACACCCAAGCAGACACGCCTGTCATTTGTCATTTGTGTGCAGGGCTCCAGGTGGGGTCAGCAGGGCACAGTTGGCTCCAGGACCCAGCCCTGGGCCAGGCTCAGGCCACGATTGACAGTATGGCCTGGGACGTGGCTGAGCATGTGGCAGCCACTGCCAAGGCCCCTCCCTGGAGTTCACAGTCCAGTGGAAACTGGTCATAGACATATTAAAAAATGGTCCAGCATGGAGTTTCCTGGGGAAAGAGCATTTCAAGAGGGAGGTCGGCAAATACAAACTTCTGAGGATAGAATGTGTCTTACATCTTCTAGGAGCTGTAAGAAAGCCCGAGTGTCTGCAAAGAACGATAAGGCAGGATGAGGCAGGAGGGGCCTGGAGGCCCCAGGGTGCTGGAAAGGCGGATGGGGACCAGAGCGCTGATGGCTGGGGTCGGGGGAGGCACATGAGGGACAAGACCAGAGTCAGACCAGGTATCCCCGGAAGTCAGGGCAGAGAGATGGGACGGGAGCCCAGTCTCCCAGCAAATTCTCCTGGACCTTCCCCCATCCCCACCACACTCTGACCTGCCTTGTTACAAAGAGTGCACTGTTTATAGGCATTGAAGATTCCTCTTTCATCCCTAAAGATGAAAAAGGAAAAAGTGAAGCATGATGTGGAACTTTCTGAGGGAAAATAAAAAGAGTTCATCTGGAGGGTAGGATGTGTCTTCCAGGTTAAATCAGAGGTACCAAGTATCTCCTGTGGGGCAGGTATTTTAAGATAAAGTAAAGGGCCGTTCTAAAAGGTGCAGGTACAGGGCACTGTGTGGAAGACATGTGCTTCCTTGGTGACTGATGAAACTCCACGTGCTGCTTTCTCTTCACGTGCTGCTTTCCCATCCACCCATCTTCTCTGGTGACATGTTTGCTAGAACCTTCGGCCCGTCTGAAGGGCTCATTTATCTCCTTATTTCTGATCTTAAGGAGAACAGCATTTAGTCTTCTGCCTTTGAGTATGATGTTAGCTGTAGGTGTTCGGCAACTGACTTTATGTCAGATTGAGGCCATTCCCTTTCATTTCTAATGTACTGAGTTTTATCAAAGATGAGATGTGTATAAGAGACAGGCATCATTCTTTCCAAAGAAATAGGGCTGATCTCCTTCAGAATGGACTGGTTGGATCTCCTTGCAGTCCAAGGGACTCTCAAGAGTCTTCTCCAACACCACAGTTCAAAAGTATCAATTCTTCGGTGCTCAGCTTTCTTCACAGTTCAACTCCCACATCCATACATGACTACTGGAAAAACCATAGCCTTGACTAGACGGACCTTAGTGGGTTTGGAAATTTTGAGAAAATGACTAAAGGATTTTCTTAGGCATCTTATGCTTTCCAAACTTGGTATATTTGAATAGTTTCATTTTGATGACGAAGATCCTAAAAAAGAAAAGAAAAAGTGAGTGATCATTAAGGATCAGTAACCATCTAAAAAATACTAAGGAAAGTACCCTCTCCATGTAAGCTTTGCTAAGCATCAAACCAGGATAAGTAATTAGCCCTTACCAAATGAGTCCATTCAACTGAAATCCCTTCTTGGCATTTGTGCTTAACTCTTTTAAGTTAATAAGGAGGAACAAAATATATTGACTAAATAATGCACTTGCATTAACCATAATTTATTTATGTCTTTACAAATGTTAGAATAAAAATGTTTCTGCAAAGGTGCATATACCTTTGAAAGTTATATTTGCAAATATTCCTGCTTACTAAATAAAACACATTACTAAAGGAATTTGTCTATGTGAATATGCCAATTTGGTTTCTGCTGTCATTAGGAATGCAGACAGTGTGGGGTCTGAGAGCCCAAATCTTTCTGTTTTTACAAGAAATAATAAATGAATCCTTAATTAATATGCAAGGAAATATATTTAGTCTTTAATACAAATGCATTATGTTTACTGGTTAATTATATTATCACCAAGGAAACCATAAAGCTTTGTGTAGAAAATCTATTCAGAGTATGTTAGTGAGTGAAACAAAATAAAGAGCATTTGGATTTAGACTGGAAGAGTATTTGGGTTCAATATGCCTATTTCTGAAAATAATAGCTCTTTCAATTAATCTGTCAAATATAAAATGTATAAATGCTTGCAAACACTCAACCTCAGCATATTTATTTTATGTTTTGCACATCTGTCCATCCACTCTTACTTTCTTTGTCTCTGCTTATTTTGTGACACCTTTAGAGGAAAATAAAAAGACTTTGGTTGTCAGAGACCTCCTATCTCTAACTTCTAGAAATTCTTTATAAAGAGGAATTTTTGTTATTGCTCTTTCTATACATTAAATATCATATTTCTTCAATAATTTTTCTTTTCATGTCAGTTTTTGAAGAGGTTGAATAAGAATATATTTAGAAAAGAGAAGAAATGAGAGTACAAAACTACAGTCTATATTTCAGTCCAGAGAGTTGGCAAGAAAGTTGTCAAAGAGAAGAATTCAAAATAACCAGTGGACAATTTAAGGAAAGCTTAAAGGTCTTCTCTATAAAGAAAAGGAACTCAAAGAAAGAAGGAACTCGCTTCTATATCTGCAAATTCTCACTTTCTCCACAAATTACCACTGGGATCCAATTTACTTTTTGATCTAACTGTACATGTTCCTGAGTTCCTTAGGCCATTGAACCACAAGCTGTGAGTATATCAGAGCTTTTCTAGGTATATAATGGCTGGGTTGGAAATATACAACTCAAATCTATGAAGAAGTGTCTTGTTTTTTGTCAAAGAATCCTTTCTCCACTATAATAATAAATTTTTCAGATTGATTTGGTAGATCAAGAAGCCTATTATACAGAGTGATGTAAGCCAGAAAGAAAAACACCAATACACTATAATAACACATATATATGGAATTTAGAAAGATGGTAACGATAACCTGTATGCGAAACACAAATGTATAGAACAGTGGGAGAGGGCAAGGGTGAGATGATTTGGGAGAATGGCGTTGAAACATGTATATTATCATATGTGAAATGAATTACCAGTCCAGGTTGCATGCATGATACAGGATGCTCAGTGCTGGTGCACTGGGATGACCCAGAAGGATGGGATGGGGAAGGAGGTGAGAGAGGGGTTCAGGATGGGGAACACATGTACACCCGTGGCAGATTTATGTCAATGTATGGCAAAACCAATATTATATTGTAAAGTAATTAGCCTCTAATTAAAATAAATAAATTTATATTTCAAAAAAGGAATAAATTTTCCAAAAAATTCTTCTCAAGCTTAAAGTTCTTGAGCAAAGTTTTGTTTAAGAAAAATCTTTATAGGCATAAACATTTTTTTAAACTATTGATAGACAGGAAAGACTGATTAGAAAATGAACCTTTCATTTATTTTAGCATTTTCTACTAATGATTCTTTTATTTGTATATTTTACACGATGGAAGTTTATACAATGGAAATTTGACAAGATTAGTACTTTTCATGGGGACTATGTGATCAAACTACTTTATTAAAAATAGTAAGGTTTTATTTGCTTTTTATACTGTCTTGACATTTTCGCTGATGGTGAGGAAGCAATGGTGGACAAAACAGCAGATGTCTTTACCAGAATCAAAGTAATGGCATGAGACTGTTATAGTGGTCCTTGTGTACTTCATTACCATGCACTCATACTCAAAATTTTATGATATGTGAATAATTTCACTTAAGAGTGCTCTTAATGGAAAAGAGGATTTATTAATTTCATAAAACTTCTAATCTTGCATATATCATGCTTCACTAGACTGTGTAACAAAATGGGTAATTTGCGAATAGTATTTCTGTTGATTTCCAAAGTTGCATGGTTGCCTCAAAATAAAGTGCATTTGTGCAGTTGTTTGGTTGTCGACTGAAAGAATAAATGTTTTAAGTGAAAGAAGAAATGATAGGCAAACAATACAGACTTCAACATTAGGCAAACTTTTTTTTAATGACACGTTTATTTAAAAATGACCAATATTTAAATGACCCATTATTTCAAGAACAAAAATTAAAACTATTTGTTGTTAATGATAAAATTTGAGTATTAAAAATAAGAATTTTGAAAATTTCTTTACACCATTATGAACTTCACAGTTTCCTGATACTTAAGGAATTTTCTGATATCTGGGATAATATTAACAAATATAATTTTTAGAAATCATATTATGAAATCATATTAAGAAACAGGCAAGAATCCATTTTTTTAAATGTTAAGCCCAAAATTAAAGAAATCTGCAAATATGTAAAACAATATTGCTCTTCTAATGTTTATTAATTTTGTCTGTAAAACAAAGTGAATCAGCTATATGTATATATATATATCCCCCCTCTTGAACCTCCTTCTCATGCTCCTATCCCACCCTTCTAGGTCATCACAGAGCACCAAGCTGAGCTCCCTGTGCTATACAGCAGCTTCCACTAGTTATCTATTTCACACACGGTGGTATACATATGTCAAGTCTACCCTCTCAATTTGTCCCACCTTCTCTTTGCCCATCATGTCCACAATTCAGTTCTCTATGTGTGAGTAGTTGAATGGATAAAGAAGAGGTGGCCTATATATTGCATATATATAATATATATAAAATATATATATAATGGAATATTACTCAGCCATGAAAATGACTGAAACTGGGTATTTTGTAGTGATGTGGATGAACTTAGAGTCTGTCATACAGAGTAAACTAAGTTAGAAAGAGAAAAACAAACACCTTATATTAATGCATATATATGGGAATCTATTGTGATCCACACAGTTAAAGGCTTTGGCATAGTCAATAAAGCAGAAGTAGATGTTTTTCTGGAACTCTCTTCCTTTTTCAATGATTCAGCAGATGTTGGCAATTTGATCTCTGGTTCCTCTACCTTTTCTAACACCAGCTTGAACATCTAGAAGTTCACAGTTCACGTATTGCTGAAGCCTGGCTTGGAGAATTTTTAGCATTCACAAAGAGTCGGACACTACTGAGTGACTAAACTGATGGGAATCTAGAAAAATGAAATTATTTGCAAGGCAGGAAGATATTTTTTTTTAAAAAAGCTTGTTATTTATGTTAATATATAATGGTATTATCATTCAGTTCAGTTACTCAGCCATGTCCGACTCTTTGATCACATGAACCGCAGCACACCAGGCCTCCCTGTCCATCAGCAATTCCCAGAGTCCACCCAAATCCATGTTGATTGAGTTGATGATGCCATCCAACCATCTCAGTCCTCTGTCATCCCCGTCTCCTCCTGTCCTCAATCTTTCCAAGCATCAGGGTCTTTTCCAGTGAGTCAGCTCTTCACATCAGGTGGCCAAAGTATTGGAGTTTGAGCTTCAACATCAGTCCTTCCAATGAACATCCAGGACTGATCGCCTTTGGATGGAGTGGTTGGATCTCCTTGCAGTCCAAGGGACTCTCAAGAGTCTTCTCCAACACCACAGTTCAAAAGAATCAATTNCAGGATGTCTGGCTCTAGGTGAGTGATCACACCATCATGATTATCTGGGTCATGAAGATCTTCTTTGTACAGTTCTTCTGTGTATTATTGCCACCTCTTCTAATATCTTCTGCTTCTGTTAGGTCCATACCATTTCTGTCCTTTATCGAGCCCATCTTTGCATGAAATATTCCCTTGGTATCTCTAATTTTCTTGAAGAGATCTTTAGTCTTTCCCATTCTGTTGTTTTCCTCTATTTCTTTGTACTGATCACTGAGAAAGTCTTTCTTATCTCTCCTTGCTATTCTTTGGGACTCTCCATTCAGATGTTTATATCTTTCCTTTTCTCCTTTGCTTTTCACTTTCTATCTTTTCACAGCTATTTGTAAGGCCTCCTCAGACAGCCATTTTGCTTTTTTGCATTTTTTTTTCTTGGGGATGGTCTTGATCACTGTCTCCTGTAAAATGTCACGAACCTCCATCCATAGTTCATCAGGCACTCTGTCTATCAGATCTAGTCCCTTAAATCTATTTTTCACTTCCACTGTATAGTCATAAGGGGTTTGATTTAGGTCATACCTGTTCTATTGGTTTTCTCCTCTTTCTTCAATTTCAGTCTGAATTGGGCAATTGCTATTATGAAAATGTTTATAAATAATTAAAACTTTTAAAAAATCACTAATGTGTTCAATATCAATAGATATAACCCACATAAACAGAAGCTCTTTGGCATCTTCAATAGTTTCTTTGAGCTTTTGAGACCGAAGTATTTGAGAACCCCTATGGACAGAGGAGCTTGGAAGGCTGCAATCTAAGGGGTCGCACAGAGTCCGACACGACTGAAGTTACTTAGCACTAGCACTAGCACAGGTAGAGTCCTCTGGTTCCTTATGTCAGCATGGGGTTATGTCTCTCTGCTTATTATTTTTAAATACTTATTTATTTATTTGGTTGAACCTGGTCTTAGTCATGATGTGATATCTTTGAAATTTGTTTTGGCATGTCGGATCTTTAGTTGTGGCATGGGAACTCTTAGTTGCATCATGTGGGATCTATTTCCCTGACCAGGATGGGACACCCAGCCCCTGCTCTGGGAGTGCAGAATCTTGGCCACTGAACCACCAGGGAATTCCCTTACTTCTTATTATATCATACTGTTTGGGAAAAAATCTCACAGCTACACATAGGTGGAAATAATAGCACATTAAATCTTTATATTCCCATACCCAGCTTCCATAATTATGAATATTTTGCCAATCTATTTCAACTATTTCTCTTTCTATGAACATTTTATTCTGCTTAAATGTTTTGAAAGCAAATCTCAGATATCATGTCATTGCCAGGAAAAATCTTCAACAGGTATATATAACTGATAAAATGTATACATACACACAATTACCTACATCATATACATACATCTGTCTATAATCCCTATGCCCTTATCATACACAACAAAATAATATTCCCTTAATATTACCCAACATCTAGTCTATAATAAAATATTCCCAACTGTTTCTGACATATATGATTATACTTCTTTTCAAATTCTGTGTGGTGTAAACATTCATGCTAATGGTATGTTGGAGAAAGCTATTATCTTGTCCAATAGAATGATTCAGTTTCCATTTTTGGCTAATTGTTTCATTTGATTTTATTAAATTTTTCTCTATTCCCTGTAAGCTGGTAGTTAGATATGTGGGTGTGATTAGATTCAGATATATTATTTGGCAAGAATATTTCTAGATGGATGCTTTCAACTTCTTTTTGAAGTACCTCTTAAGTACAGAGTGTCTTGTTTTTCCATTTTTAATGAATGCTAAAGTTAATTAGTGGGTACAGGTGGGGTCAGACTGGTTTCTCCATTATAAAGTTCTTCATTAACATTTCACTTAATGGCTTTAGAATCCATTTAATGATTGTTCCTTGGATTTATTATTAACTTTGGTGGTTTTCAATTTTTGTAATTCTTTCTTCATTTTTAAGGAGCTGAATATTTTTAAAATTTTATTTTTAATTGAAGGATAATTGCTTTACAATATTGTATTGGCTTCTGCCATGCATCAATATGCATCAATATGTTCATAAATACACATATGTTCCCTCCCTCTTGAAATTCCCTCCTACCTCTCACCTCATACCTCTCTAGGTTGTCACAGAGCCCCAGTTTGAGTTACCTGAGTTATACAGTAAATTTCCACTGGCTATCTATTTTAAATATGATAGTGTATATGATTCCATGCTACTCTCTCCATTCATCCCACTCTCTCCTTCCCCCTGCCCCATGTTCACAAGCCTGTTTTCTTTGTCTGCATCTCCACTACTGTCCTGCCAAAGGTTCATCAGTACCACCTTCCTAGATGCTATACATATAAGTATGTTAATCAGTTAAGTTCAGTCGCTCAGTCCTGTCCGACTCTGCTATTATATATTGTTTTTTTTTCTTTCTGACTTACTTCACTCTGTATAATATGTTCTAGGTTCATGTACTCATCAGAACTGACTCAAATGAATTCCTTTTTACGCCTGAGTAATATTCTATTGTATATATGTACCACAGTTTCTTTATCCATTCTTCTGTCAATGGACATCTAGGTTGCTTCCATGATCTAGATATTGCAAATAGTGTTGCAATGAACACTGGGGTACATGTGTTTTTTTCAATTATGGTTTTCTCAGGGTATATGCCCAGTAGTGGGATTGTTGGGTCATATGATAGTTTCATTCCTAGTTTTTTAACTCCATACTGTCTTCCATTAGTGGATGTATTAATTTACAGTCCCACCAACAGTGCAAGAGGTACTTTTTCTCTACACCCTCTCCAGCAATTATTGTTCGTAGATTTTTTGACGAAGGCCATTCTGACAGGTGTGAGATGATATCTCATTGTAGTTTTGTTTTACATTTCTCTAATAATGAGTGATGCTGAGCATCTTTTCATGTGTTTAGTAGCTAACTGTATGTCTTCTTTGGAGAAATGTTTGTTTAGATGTTCTGCCCATCTTTAGACTGGGCTGTTTGATTTACAGGTAATATGTTGCATGAGCTGTTTGTATATTTTGGAAATAATCTATTGTTAGTTGTTTCATTTGTTATTATTTTCTCCCACTTTTCACCTTGCTTATAGTACAAACACATGGAGCTTAAAGAATACATTTCTAAATAATGAAAAGGTTACTGCAGAAATAAAAAGGGAAGTCAGAAAATTCCAACTATTGCCAACTATGTAGAAAGAAATGACAATGAAAATAGCATGACCCACTACCCATGAGATGCAGCAAAAGTAGTTCTAAGAGGGAGATTTACAGCAATACAATCCTATCTCAAGAAGAAAGAAAAACATGAAATAGACAAACTAACCTTACATCTAAAACAACTGGAAAAAGAAGAACAAAAGCAAACAAACCAAAAAACCCCACAATTAGTAGAAGCAAAGAAATCATAAAGATCAAAGAAGAAATAAATGGGAAAAAAATGAAGGAAACAATAGTAAAGATTAATAAAACAAAAGCTGATGCTTTAAGGAGATAAACAAAATCAGTAAAACTTTAGCCAGACTCATCAAGAAAAAAATGGAGAAAATTAAATCAACAAAATTAGAAAAGAGAAAGGAGAAGTTACCACAGACAACACAGATATACAAAGGATCATAACAGACTACGTAGCAACTATTGCGAATAAAATAGAAAACCTGGAAGAAAGGGACAGATTTTTGAAAAGTTCTACTTTCCAAGATTGAACCAGGAAGAAACAGAAATGATATGAACAAGCCAATTACAATTACTAAACATTTTCTATAAAGAACAATTTTTCCTCATTTAGTGATAACTTTGAAATACAAGTTATTTGGAAATTATAGAATGAATGCTTGGCCATTTTCCTTTACTTTCTATTTCAAAGTAATGAGTTGGTACCCCAGTAGCCAGCATTATGGGCCAATAAAGCTTTTTTTTTAATTTTTTTTAATCATTATAAACACAAAGTTTTATGTATAATGCATGTTAATTACTTGCAGTGAATATTCTGTCTGATGATCAAATTGTTCCAAGCATGGCTAATGTGAGCTCTTTTGAGTTGGTTCCTGTTAATGTGTCATGGTTTCCACTAGCTACCTGAAAATTTCCTTCCTTTCTGGCACGAAAAGATATCTTAGGGTCAACTTGTCTAGTTCTTACATATATGCCAATAGTTATTTATGCAAGGAGATCAGTTCCTTTCCATAAGAAATATATTAAAATCTATGAATGCAATATTGCTTTACTTTTAATTTCTCATATTAATCTCAACAAATTAAATTAGTAAGTAGTATCTGCTAAGAAGACCCCACATAAGATTTGAACAAAGAATTGAATCCCACAAAGAGTTCAACATGACTGAGCATGTGCACACTCACACACACACACACAAACACACACACTTCAATTCCCTAATAAAAATCTCAATTTACTCACTAATATCCCCTCCAAAAACCTAGAAAGGATAAATTATATTAAAAAGTTGGCACCTAGATTTATATCACAATATTAATGTTATGGTCATGTTAAAAGCTTACTCTCCTTATAAATTCCTTCAGATTTAAATATATGAGTACCTCAATAGTCCTGTATAAAAAAAATTTTAATTTCTAAGTATCTGGGAAAGTAAAAAGATTAATCAAATGGGCTCTTGAAACTTCCAGATTTTGAATCTTTAATATTTACTTTAGATTCGCCATTGATCAAAGTACTCAAGTAATTTATAAACTCCATGTCACTTTTGTTAAGTTAGATGTACAAGTCCAATGCTTTACAATTTTGATACTTTTAAAAACTGATAGTTTTCAACTTCCTTTCAAATGAAATATAGACCCAGCATTGGCAAAGACATAAAAAAGAAAACATGCCCAACTTCTTTGTTTAAAGCAGAGATGGGCAAGGAAAAAGGATGAGACTGAAGCCATGAATGGAGTTTCAAATAAACTAATTTTTATCAGTTATTGTCAAAGTGTGCTACATAGACCTGCTGCATCAGCCCCACGTTCTCCAGACTTACGCTATACTCACTGAGTCAGACACTGGGGAGTTGGTGTTTGAACAAAATTGTCTCTGTTTGTGTGTGTTCAGTCATGTCCAAGTCTTTGTGACCCCATGGACTGTAGCCTACCATGTTTCTCTGTCCATGGAATTCTCCAGGCAAGAATACTACCATTTCCTTCTCCAAGGGATCTTCTCGGCCCAGTGATCAAACTCAGTTTTCTTGCTTCTCCTTCATCAGAAGGTGTATTATTTTACTACCAGCGCCACCTGGAACAAATCCTGATGCATGCTAAAGTTTGAGAAAATGAAAGTTGTCAGTCGTGTCCTACTCTTTGTGACCCCATGGACTATACAGTTCATGGAATTCTGCGGGCCAGGATACTGGAGTGGGTAGCCTTTCCCTTCTCCAGGGTATCTTCCCAACTCAGGGATCAAACCCAGGTCTCCCACATTGCAGGCGGATTCTTTACCAGCTGAGTTTTGAGAACCACTGACATAGAGGACTCCATGATTTTCCAAAGCAGTTCCTTATTTTGTTCCTTGTATCTTTATAAAATGTCTGGGGACAGTTTCCAAACCTGCCTTATAGTTGAGAAACCTGAGACCCAAGTAAAGTGATAACACCCATTTTGGGTCTTTTCATCTTTGAATTGGACACATTTTTCTCATTTTGATTTGGACACATTTTACCCTATCATGTGGTCACATGCTGTCTCCTTTGTCATGGATATTCTGTGTTTCAAATGCTGAAGCATATTTTAAAGTGATATTTGGCAACAATTAACGCAAGGAGCTTCCCAGGTGGCACTAGTGGTAAAGAACCTGACTGCTAATACAGGAGACATACATGACTCAGGTTTAGTCCCTGGGTTGGGAAGATCCCTTGGAGTAGAAAATGGCAACTCACTCCAGTTTTCTTGCCTAGAGAATCCCATGGACAGAGGAGACTGGCAGGCTGTGTTCCATGGGCTCACAAGAGTCAGATATTATTGAAGCAACTTAGCACAGCACAGCACAATGCAAGGAGAGCACAAAATCCTACTCTAGTGAAATGTCTTATGAAACAGGAGTAATGCGAAGGCAGAATTGACACTTTGTGGGGCTGCCAGAACATTATATGAAATCAAGCTCTGCACGTTCTAGAGAAGGACAGCTGTGTGCTGGGTGCATGCCCGGATATTGCTGTTGTTAATGTCCAACTGTTTTGTGACCCCATGGATGATAGCCTGCTAGCTCCTCTGTCCATGGGATTTCCCAGTCAATAATACTGGAGTGAGTTGCCATTTCTTACTCCAGGGAATCTTCCCTGCCCAGAGATCAAACACGCAGCTCCTGCATTGGCAAGCAAATTCTTTAATGCCAAGCCACTAGGGAAGTACGGCTGTAGTTATTCCTATAAAGCCCTTCTTCATGAAGTAATCACCTACTTATGGAATTGGTACAGTGTAAGATGACTATATTCAGGTACTTTCATTCTTTAATTTTCCTTTAAAAATCTATTATTATTATTTTAATTGGAGAATAATTGCTATTGTGTTGGTTTCTGCCATACACACATTGGAGATATATGTGTATATTCCCTCCTTGTTGAGCCTCTGCCCCCTCCATTTCAGTCCCTCTAGATCATCACAGAGCACCAGGCGGGGCTCCCTGTGTTATACAGCAGTTTCCCACTAGCTAGCTATCTTATACATGGGATTTGCATTCTTGAGGTCCCCTGGGCTATGAGGAAACCCTTCAGTTGCTCCTTGTAAGACATGCAAGAGCCTGAGTTTAAAGATAAGAGCTTATTCCCTTCTCCCAAGAGACAAACCCCTTGATTATTTGTTCAAATCTCCCGAACAGTTGGAGCAGGCAGGGCTACAGTAGCCAGGCACAGAATGAAGGGCATTGTGTGTGGTGAGAGGGAGACTTGGTACCCAAGGAAATGAAAGAGAAAAAAAAATCAGACCTGTTGTTATCTGTACTTACAATAGACGTAGCACAGGGGAGATAACAGCATTGGAAAATTTTTTAACTTATCTTGCATTACATCTTCTGAGCAAAACCAAGTTTTAGGCAACTGAGGCTTGTTCCAATAACAAAATTGTTGCCTGAAATGAAGTTCTTGACATTCCACTCTTTCTCTGTAGCCAAATCAGTTTTTATTCGTATAAAACATGGTTGGAAAACGTTTTAATGAATGTTTTGCACTTAGACATCCACTTTATTTTTTTTTTTGTTAAGAAGCCCTTCAGTAGCCACAAAAGAACAAAGCTCTTCTGGGAGGTATATTTCCTGGCACGTTATTAGCAAAAAGTCTTCCTAGTGAGTTAAGAAGAAACTGACAATGGTTGGGAACAAACATGACTTTTCCTCTGCAATTAAAGGGAGTAAATGAAAAGTTTTGTGATTGCTGTGTTTGATATGGTAGCTGCAATTTTGAATTAAAGTCTTCTAAGGGCCATGGCGTGATAGATCTCATAAAGGGCAAATACTGACTTGACTATTAATTGATGGGAAAAGGTCATTCCAGGTTAAGGCCATGGTCCTTGAGTCTGAGGTGAAAGCTGAGAGATATAATTTAGGGGAGGAAGGAATGACTCTGGGCTTAGTCCAGATAAATCGAACTTGTGTGTGTGCTGTTTTTTCCTTTTAGCAGGACACTCTCCCCACCTCATCCTGAACCTCACTAACCTAACACCTCAACCTCTCATCACATAGTTAGAAGTAATGATTTGCCAGAGCCATCCTTGAGGAGAGTAACACTTTACTTATTTTTAAAACTAAGATCAATATCAGTTTCTTTTCTGAGAGCAGATTTTGGAAACTAGTTGGAGAAGAAGACTCTAAGGGCAGTGGTGTCAGGGGGCTAATATCTCTACTGGAGTAAAGTTTCCGAGGTCAAGGTCACATCTGCCTTATTCACTGCTGAATTCTGGTACCCAGAGCAATGCCTGCAGCAACAGATTTGTTGTGTGAATGAAGGCTCCTTTGAAGGGTGAAGGCTGAGAAGTGTCACTGAGAGTGGAAAGGGAGTTCTGGGTGCCCCAAGTAAATAGTAGGTCACATGTATTTGCAGTTGAAGCTGCTATTTCACTTAGAAGATGTTAGGCATTTGCTCCCCCTGTTTTTGTTTTTTTTTTAGATTTGTTGTGTGAATGAAGGCTCCTTTGAAGGGTGAAGGCTGAGAAGTGTCACTGAGAGTGGAAAGGGAGTTCTGGGTGCCCCAAGTAAACAGTAGGTCACATGTATTTGCAGTTGAAGCTGCTATTTCACTTAGAAGATGTTAGGCATTTGCTCCCCCTGTTTTTTTTTTTTTTTTTTATTTAGAGAATACTTTATTAGTTTCTGTAATCAAACCCATGTAGATAAGACCTTACATATTTAATACAGTGTGTTAAAGAATCTACAAACATTGCCAGAGAAACCATCAGATGTTCTAAAGCAGTGTGTCTCAAATTACTTGAGGTAAGGGACCAGAACAGTTTTTTTGGTTTCATTTTGTTTTGTTTCATTCAGTAGCAGACAAACACTTCAGCAAAATAAAATGAAATAAAACTAATAGAGTAAGTCAAAGAGGAAAAAGAAGACATACAAAATACAAGATCATTGAAGAACTATGATTATTGAGTCCGAGCTCATACTGCTCAATGCAAGATGGCCGGTAAATCAAGAAGTGAGGTGTAGAGGCAAGGGATTGGTGCTCATTGTTGCAGATTTCTTGATGCCAGTCAGACCCCTGCAGGGATAAAAACTGAATCCTCTGTTTTTACAGCTGTTATGCAAGTCTGGTCATGATGTTCCTGTAAACCTCCATCAGGACAGATGTTTTTCTCTGTTCTGCAACTGTATAAGGATGGGAAAGTGTTACAACTCTCAAGCTCATGCATGGATGCAAAGACTTTCAAAAGGGCTATCATGTATATTTCAGGCTTCAGCCAACATTCTTTTACAAAAGGTGCAGAGCCAGCATGATAAAGCATAGGCAACAGAACCCAAGAGTTAGAGCTAAAGGAATAGATTCAATATGGAGCCAGGTTTGTCCTCTATTATTATTATCTATTATTGAGCTTCCACAACCTAAAATTACTCTGTAAGATGACTGTAAACCTGGCACTTAGCATCAACTCCAGTGCCCTATTTCCTTTGTTGCAACCTGGCAACAACAGCTTCCTGGAGAGCACAGTTGTACATCATGTAGTTATTGTGCTGCCCTAACACTTGGCCCTAGTATCCTTTACTTGAATGGCAAGAGAGGAATGATCTGGGTGCATTTTTTGTTGTTGATCAGTTTCTCAGATGTTGTCCAACTCTTTGTGACCCCATGGGCTGCAGCACATCCGGTTCCCTTGTCCTTCACCATCTCTTGGAGCTTGCTCAAACTCATGTCCATTGAGTCAATGATGCCATCCAACCATCTCATCCTCTGTTGTCCCTTTCTCCTCCTCCCTTAAAACTTTCCCAGCATCAGGGTCTTTTCTAATGAGTCAGCTCTTTGCATCAGGTGGCCAAATATTGGAACTTCAGCTTCAGCATCAGTCCTTCAAATGAATATTCAGAACTGATTTTGTTGAGAATTGACTGGTTTGATCTCCTTGCTGTTCAAGGACTCTCAAGAGTCTTCTCCAACACCCAGTTCAAAAGCATCAATTCTTTGGTGCTCAGCTTTCTTTATGGTCCAGTGCTTACATCCATGCATGACTGCTGGAAAAACCATAGCTTTGACTAGACAGACATTTGTTGGCAAAGTAATGTCTCTGATTTTTAATACATTGTCTAGGTTTGTGATAGCTTTTCTTCCAAGGAGCAAGCATCTTTTAATATCATGGCTGCTGTCAACATCTGCAGTGATTCTCGAGTCCAAGAAAATAAAGTCTGTCACTATTTCCGTTGTTTCCCTATCTGTTTGCCATGAATTTATGGGATCAGATGACATGATCTGAGTTTTTTGAATGCTGAGCATTTTGAAGGATTGGCTATTCAGTAGAGAACTGCAGAGCTTATGCCAACCCCACCTTCTGAAATACAGGTAGAAAGAATTAAAGGTACTTTCAACACAAGTACCTGCTGTAAAATAATGTCAAGTAAACTTCACATGAAACTGATGAGACAAATATAATCGCTTTGCTCTTCTACTCTCCCTGTGCTTGTCCAAGGGCAAGGACTATGAGGAGTTAGGGTGAGGAGGAGTGCACGTAAATAAAGTACTTGCTTACCAGATACATGTTTTATTTACTGTTACTTTAGAAACTACTTTATTTACTGCTACTTTAGAATCTACTTTTCTTAATACCATTTTAGAACCGACTTCACTTACTACTACTTTGCAGAATCCACTTTTTTAGAATGTAGGTTCTACAAAGTCAAAGGCACTGATTCTTAATCAGACTTGCCAGTTTTATTAATAGACTTTTCAATCTGCTGAAAAATCATAGGGAAGTGAACTGTCTTGTTTTTATTTATTTATATTTCAATTACCAATTTGAGTAATAATTATTTCCTTACAGTTATGATATGGATATAATTTATTGCTGATTATAGGTCTACCCTAGAATTAAAAGCTTTGTTCATTAAATACATTTAGTATTTATTTTTTCCATGTAGAATTTTGGACTTTTTTTTACTTTGTGGACTAAATATTTAGAAATTTTTTTCTTATATCTGCCTGAGGTTATAAACTATTTAAAATTGAAATTTTAGCATCCAAATATATTTTAGTCAACATTCGTTTTGAGTTCTAACTTCAGTGAATTCTAGTCAGTGAACATGGAGTCTATGATACTGATTTTCAAAAACAATTGTGAAAATTTCCTTTTTTTGTCTGAAAAATGTATAATGCATGTTTCATATCACAGATTTTTTATTAATATATGTCTATGAGTTTCTGTTAATAGATTTCCCCTTGAATTATATTTTTTCCAATGCAACTAACTTTTGGTTAGTACTTGAAAATATAATTAATTCCATTCTTTTTTTTTAATCAGCTTATTATATATTTTAATTTTAATTATATCATTTACAACAAAAGTTACAATTAAAAATATAACGTGTGAATCTGCTCATAGCAAATATAGCAAATATACTTTACATAGTATATTTACTATTAGGAAAACATTAACTCATTCTATATATTCCACATCCCCCTAAGCAAGACAGAAAGGAAATTTGACTTAGTATCAGCAAATGACACTTGGGAACCAATCCAGATATAATCTTGCTTCCTCAGAAACAGGAAAATACAGGTGAAGAGAAAAAAGAATGGGGTAAAAAGCAAGAAAATTCTAGAGTACAAACAACCTGAAATAGCTGTGGGGTTAAGAGGGAAAAAATGGAGGTCTGTGACAGCTGGCTAGATCACTATGCATATTATTGGTAGGAAGTAAAAGCTCAGTTGCACTCATCTCACACGCTAGCAAAGTAATGCTCACAATTCTCCAAGTCATGCTTCAACAGTACATGAACTGTGAACTTCCAGATGTTCGAGCTGGATTTGAAAAGGCAGAGGAACCAAAGACCAAATTGCCAACATCTGTTGGATCACTGAAAAAGCAAGAGTGTTCCAGAAAAAACATCTATTTCTGCTTTATTGATTATGCCAAAACCTTTGACTGGATCACAACAAACTGTGGAAAATTCTTAGAGAGATGGGAATTCCATACCACCTGATATGCCCCCAGAGAAATCTGTGTGCAGGTCAAGAAGCAACATTTAGACTGGTTCCAAATCGGCAAAGGAGTACATCAAGGCTGTATATTGTCACCCTGCTTATTTAACGTATATGCAGAGTACCTCATGAGAAATGCTGGGCCGGAGGAAGCACAAGCTGGAATCAAGATTGCCAGGAGAAGTATCAATAACCTCAGATATGCAGATGACACCACCCTTATGAAAAAAGTAAAGAAGAACTAAAGAGCCTCTTGATGAAAGTGAAACAGGAGAGTGAAAAAGTGGGCTAAAAGCTCAACATTCAGAGGCGGTCCTAAGATGGTGGAGGAATAGGACAGGGAGACCATTTTCTCCCCTACAAATTCATCAAAAGAACATTTCAACGCTGAGTAAATTCCACAAAACAATTTCTGAATGCTGGCAGAGGACATCAGGCACCCAGAAAAGCAATTCATTGTCTTTGAAATGAGGTAGGAAAAAATGTGAAAGACCAAAAAAAGAGACAAAAGAGATAGGGAGAGAGCTCCATCCTGGGAAGGGAGTCTTATAAAGAAGTTTCCAATCACCAGGAAACACTGTCACTGCCGAGTCTGTGGTGAGCCTTGGAAGCACAGAGGGCAACATAACAGGGAGGAAAAATAAATAAATAATTAAAACCCACAGATTACGAGCCCAACAGTAATTCTCCCAGTGGAGAAGCAGCGCAGACACCTGCATCAGCCACTAGCAAGTGGGGGCTGGGCAGGGAGGTGCAGGCTGCATTGTTTTTTAAGGATCGGGCCAGAATGCCCCGAGGGTAACCAGAGCGAACTAACTTGGGCTACCAAACAGACTGTGGGATAGCTACCATGCAAAAAGCTCTAACATAAAACACTGCCAGGAACGCACACAGAGCAAAGGATGGAACAGAATTAGCCAGCTGCAGACCATCCCCCTCCAGTGACAGGCAGCCAGAGCCAGAAGGGCCGGAAGAGGGCAATAGCAGCCCCAGAAAGACATTAACTATCAAACTGCAAACAGGCTTCTTTGCTAACTAAGCCTTCTTGGGGTTCTGGACAGTCATCATCTTCCTGAAAAGGTGCGCCAGTTGTACACCCAGAAAACTGAGCAGCAGGGACGGGAGAGGCGATAAGTCACATCGACTGCACTCGCCAAACACCTGAGCTACTCGGACCTGGGAAGGGCACAAAACGCAAGCCCAACCGAGTCTGCACCTGAGGACGACCTGAGTGCCTGAGCCTAAGCAGCTTAGACCTGGGAGGAGCATGCAGCCCAGGGCCGGCCTCAGACGGTTCCCAGCAGAGCAACCTAGAGCCTGAACTGTGTGCACCATGAGCGGGGGCAGGCCCAGTGTGGCTTAGACCTGTCTCTTATACACATCTAGATGTGTATAAGAGACAGCAGTTATGATATGGATATAATTTATTGCTGATTATAGGTCTACCCTAGAATTAAAAGCTTTGTTCATTAAATACATTTAGTATTTATTTTTTCCATGTAGAATTTTGGACTTTTTTTTACTTTGTGGACTAAATATTTAGAAATTTTTTTCTTATATCTGCCTGAGGTTATAAACTATTTAAAATTGAAATTTTAGCATCCAAATATATTTTAGTCAACATTCGTTTTGAGTTCTAACTTCAGTGAATTCTAGTCAGTGAACATGGAGTCTATGATACTGATTTTCAAAAACAATTGTGAAAATTTCCTTTTTTTGTCTGAAAAATGTATAATGCATGTTTCATATCACAGATTTTTTATTAATATATGTCTATGAGTTTCTGTTAATAGATTTCCCCTTGAATTATATTTTTTCCAATGCAACTAACTTTTGGTTAGTACTTGAAAATATAATTAATTCCATTCTTTTTTTTTAATCAGCTTATTATATATTTTAATTTTAATTATATCATTTACAACAAAAGTTACAATTAAAAATATAACGTGTGAATCTGCTCATAGCAAATATAGCAAATATACTTTACATAGTATATTTACTATTAGGAAAACATTAACTCATTCTATATATTCCACATCCCCCTAAGCAAGACAGAAAGGAAATTTGACTTAGTATCAGCAAATGACACTTGGGAACAAATCCAGATATAATCTTGCTTCCTCAGAAACAGGAAAATACAGGTGAAGAGAAAAAAGAATGGGGTAAAAAGCAAG
Organism: Oreotragus oreotragus; assembly: GCA_006410675.1. Taxonomy (NCBI): domain Eukaryota; kingdom Metazoa; phylum Chordata; class Mammalia; order Artiodactyla; family Bovidae; genus Oreotragus; species Oreotragus oreotragus. Next base: position 163,591 of record SJYX01009284.1, on the reverse strand, counting down.
AAAATTCTAGAGTACAAACAAGCTGAAATAGCTGTGGGGTTAAGAGGGAAAAAATGGAGGTCTGTGACAGCTGGCTAGATCACTATGCATATTATTGGTAGGAAGTAAAAGCTCAGTTGCACTCATCTCACACGCTAGCAAAGTAATGCTCACAATTCTCCAAGTCATGCTTCAACAGTACATGAACTGTGAACTTCCAGATGTTCGAGCTGGATTTGAAAAGGCAGAGGAACCAAAGACCAAATTGCCAACATCTGTTGGATCACTGAAAAAGCAAGAGTGTTCCAGAAAAAACATCTATTTCTGCTTTATTGATTATGCCAAAACCTTTGACTGGATCACAACAAACTGTGGAAAATTCTTAGAGAGATGGGAATTCCATACCACCTGATATGCCCCCAGAGAAATCTGTGTGCAGGTCAAGAAGCAACATTTAGACTGGTTCCAAATCGGCAAAGGAGTACATCAAGGCTGTATATTGTCACCCTGCTTATTTAACGTATATGCAGAGTACCTCATGAGAAATGCTGGGCCGGAGGAAGCACAAGCTGGAATCAAGATTGCCAGGAGAAGTATCAATAACCTCAGATATGCAGATGACACCACCCTTATGAAAAAAGTAAAGAAGAACTAAAGAGCCTCTTGATGAAAGTGAAACAGGAGAGTGAAAAAGTGGGCTAAAAGCTCAACATTCAGAGGCGGTCCTAAGATGGTGGAGGAATAGGACAGGGAGACCATTTTCTCCCCTACAAATTCATCAAAAGAACATTTCAACGCTGAGTAAATTCCACAAAACAATTTCTGAATGCTGGCAGAGGACATCAGGCACCCAGAAAAGCAATTCATTGCCTTTGAAATGAGGTAGGAAAAAATGTGAAAGACCAAAAAAAGAGACAAAAGAGATAGGGAGAGAGCTCCATCCTGGGAAGGGAGTCTTATAAAGAAGTTTCCAATCACCAGGAAACACTCTCACTGCCGAGTCTGTGGTGAGCCTTGGAAGCACAGAGGGCAACATAACAGGGAGGAAAAATAAATAAATAATTAAAGCCCACAGATTACGAGCCCAACAGTAATTCTCCCAGTGGAGAAGCAGCGCAGACACCTGCATCAGCCACTAGCAAGTGGGGGCTGGGCAGGGAGGCGCAGGCTGCATTGTTTTTTAAGGATCGGGCCAGAATGCCCCGAGGGTAACCAGAGCGAACTAACTTGGGCTACCAAACAGACTGTGGGATAGCTACCATGCAAAAAGCTCTAACATAAAACACTGCCAGGAACGCACACAGAGCAAAGGATGGAACAGAATTAGCCAGCTGCAGACCATCCCCCTCCAGTGACAGGCAGCCAGAGCCAGAAGGGCCGGAAGAGGGCAATAGCAGCCCCAGAAAGACATTAACTATCAAACTGCAAACAGGCTTCTTTGCTAACTAAGCCTTCTTGGGGTTCTGGACAGTCATCATCTTCCTGAAAAGGTGCGCCAGTTGTACACCCAGAAAACTGAGCAGCAGGGACGGGAGAGGCGATAAGTCACATCGACTGCACTCGCCAAACACCTGAGCTACTCGGACCTGGGAAGGGCACAAAACGCAAGCCCAACCGAGTCTGCACCTGAGGACTACCTGAGTGCCTGAGCCTAAGCAGCTTAGACCTGGGAGGAGCATGCAGCCCAGGGCCGGCCTCAGACGGTTCCCAGCAGAGCAACCTAGAGCCTGAACTGTGTGCACCATGAGCGGGGGCAGGCCCAGTGTGGCTTAGACAGTGCGAGCACATGCCAGTGTTATTTGTTTGCAGCATCCCTCCCTCCCCACAGCTAGACTGAACAAGTGAGCCTAAAAAAGTGTCCACCACCACCCCCCTTGTGTCAGGGTAGAAATCAGACATTGAAGAGACTAGCAGACAGAAGCAGCTAAAACAGAGGGAACCACTTTGGAAGTCACAAGTGCAATAGATTAAAACTCTGTCGTTAGTACCGACTACATAGGAAGGGGCCTATAGATTTTGAGAAATATAAGCTGGACCAAGGAACTATCTGAAAATGAACTAACCCCACACTGCCCACAACAACACCAGAGAAAGTCCTAAATATATCTTTACTATTTTTACGATCATTCTTTTTTTTCTTTTCTTCTTCTTCTTTCTTTAACTTTTTAAAAAATTTAAGTCCTCTATTACTCCTTTATTTTTCATTTTTATAACCTACTATAACTTTTCAAATAAAGACCTTATTTTTAAAGCAAACTTCATATGTATATATGTATATATATATATTTAATAATTCTTGTGACTTTGTTTTTTCTTTTTTTCTTCTTCTCTTCTTTAATATTATATATTTTAAAATCCAAACTATACTCTAGATTTTTAATCTTTGCTTTTGGGTATTTGTTATCAATTTTGTACCTTCAAAAACCCAATCTTCAGTACCCATTTTTACTTGAGAGAGAGATTACTGGATTGACTTCTCTCTCCTCCTTTAGACTCTCCTTTTTCTTTACTGGGTCACCTTTGTCTCTTCCCACCCCCTTCTCTTCTCTACCCAACTCTGTGAATTTCTGTGTGTTCCAGACGGTGGAGAACATGTAAGGAAGTGATTACTGGCTCTATGTCTCTCTCCTTTTGATTCCTCCCTTTCATCCTCCTGGCCATTTCTGTCTCCTTCCTCCCTTTTCTCTTCTCTGTATAACTCTGTGAACATCTCTGAGTAGTCCAGACTGTGGAGCGCACATAAGGAAGTGATTACTGGCTACTTGCTATCTCCTCTTTTTTTTTTTTTTT
>SJYX01009284.1:133026-160374 GCA_006410675.1 Oreotragus oreotragus | reverse complement strand
ATTGCTTTGGCTATTCGAGGTTTTTTGTATTTCCATACAAATCTTGAAATTATTTGTTCTAGTTCTGTGAAAAATACCACTGGTAGCTTGATAGGGATTGCATTGAATCTGTAGATTGCTTTGGGTAATATATTCATTTTCACTATATTGATTCTTCCAATCCATGAACATGGTATATTTCTCCATCTATTAGTGTCCTCTTTGATTTCTTTCATCAGTGTTTTATAGTTTTCTATATATAGGTCTTTAGTTTCTTTAGGTAGATATATTCCTAAGTATTTTATTCTTTTCGCTGCAATGGTGAATGGAATTGTTTCCTTAATTTCTTTTTTCTACTTTCTCATTATTAGTGTATAAGAATGCAAGGGATTTCTGAGTGTTGATTTTATATCCTGCAACTTTACTATATTCATTGATTAGCTCTAGTAATTTTCTGGTGGAGTCTTTAGGGTTTTCTATGTAGAGGATCGTGTCATCTGCAAACAGTGAGAGTTTTACTTCTTCTTTTCCAATTTGGATTCCTTTTATTTCTTTTTCTGCTCTGATTGCTGAGTACAGATAACCTGAAATGCTTGCAAGGATGTAGAGCAATTTGAACTCTCATTAAATGTTTCTTAGAAAACTGATCGTACTCTTACTATACAATCCAACAGCAATTGTACTCCTTCAGTTCAGTTCAGTTCAGTTCAGTCACTCAGTAGTGTCTGACTCTTTGTGACCCCATGAACGAGAGCACACCAGGCCTCCCTGTCCATCACCAACTCCCAGAGTTCACCCAAACTCATGTCCATTGAGTTGGTGATGCCATCCAACCATCTCATCCTCTGTCGTCCTCTTCTCCTTCTGCCCTCAATCTTTCCCAGCATCAGGGAAGTCAGTGAGTCAGACTTCACATCAAGTGGCCAAAGTATGGAGTTTCAGCTTCAACATCAGTCCTTCCAATGAACACCCAGGACTGATCTCCTTTAGGATGGACTGATTGGATCTCCTTGAAGTCCAAGGGACTCTCAAGAGTCTTCTCCAACACCACAGTTCAAAAGCATCAATTCTTTGGTGCTCAGCTTTCTTTATAGTCCAACTCTCACATTCACACATGACTACTGGAAAAACCATAGCCTTGACTGGACAGGCCTCTGTTGGCAAAGCAATATCTCTGCATTTCAATATGCTGTCTAGGTTGGTAATAACTTTCCTTCCATAGAATAAGTGCATTTTAATTTCATGGCTGCAATCACCATCTGAGTGAAAGTTGTCAATATGAAGAGTCTACATTCTGTACAATTTCAATACATGGCATTCTTCATAAGACAAAAGATTGGAACCACTAAAAATATTAATGGTGGCCAAGGGGCTTGGGATGAGCAGGGATGATTAGGCAGAGCACAGAGGATTTTTAGGGCAAGGAAGATACTCTGTATGATATCATGGTAATGGATACATGTCATTACACATTTGTCTAAACTGATAGTACAACACCAAGGGTGAATGCTAATGTAAAGTATGGCCTTTAGGTGACTAGTATATGTGTGCTCAGTTGTGTCCAAATCTGTGAAACCCCATGGACTGCAGCCTGCCAGGCTCCTCTGCCCATGGGATTTTCCAGGCAAGAATATTAGAATGGGTCACCATTTTCTTCTAGGTGATTGTGATGTGTCAATGTAGGTTCATCAATTGTAACATACATAATACCACTTTGGTGTGGGATGTTGATAATGGGTAAAGAAAGGCTGTGAGTATATGGGAGCAGGGGCTATGCAAAAACTCTCTGTGCTTTCCTTTTAATTTTGTTGTGAACCTTAAACTGTTCTAAAAATATCTTAATAAAAAATTGAATCACACACATATAGATTTCCTTAGTCTGTCAACTCAAAAGGCTAGAAACAATGGCACCGCGAAGCAATGAGCACACCTCGTTTCTAAGGGAGAGATCTTGGTTTCTAAAATTATTATTCGATAAAAATAAATCAGAAGTGGGGCTTGGAAAAGTGAATGATTTTGAAACTGCTGCAAGAAAATATAAGATGGACCTGGAGCATCTTGTTCCATCAGAAAGTACAGAGTGCTAAAAAATAGAAACCCATAATCATGGGTATGTCAGAGGTACACAGGAGCCAACTTAAATAGCTCCCAATGGTAGAACAATCCCAGAAAAAAGATAAAATAATAGTGGATAATAACACAAAGTATAAAATGAATATCCATAATCCCTTACTTATATGTATAAATAACTGAGTAAACAAAGATATGAGAGAGAATAGTCATATCGTCTGTATAGAAGAATTCTAAATAATCTATGTTGACACTCTATGCTCAAGGAGAGGAAGCATAAATCCCCACTTCCACTACTTAAACAACTGTTTTCAAAGACTATACTCTTGGAAGAGGGAAAAAAATCTATAGATAAGGAACAAAAGAGTAACTGACAGTGGAGAAATCCAACCAATAGTACTTCAGCCTGGCAATCATGAATTACACTGGTAATTCATACTGAAACAATATGGTGTGAAACAAAGGTGATGCTGTGAAAGTGATACACAATCTCCCTATTACTCCTCCCTAAAACTGACAAAATTAAAATATGAGAAAAATGTTAAACTCATTCTAATAGAGGAACATCTTGACAACATCCAACCAATATTCCTTGAAACTGCCGAAGTCATCAAGGCCAAATANCTGAAACAATATGGTGTGAAACAAAGGTGATGCTGTGAAAGTGATACACAATCTCCCTATTACTCCTCCCTAAAACTGACAAAATTAAAATATGAGAAAAATGTTAAACTCATTCTAATAGAGGAACATCTTGACAACATCCAACCAATATTCCTTGAAACTGCCGAAGTCATCAAGGCCAAATAAAATCTGAGACTGTATTTAAAAAGGGAAAGCTTTTATGACTCTAGAGATATATTTTTAAACTATTTATAAAATTAATATTCAATAGAAAAATATTATTATTTTAGATTTATAGATATGTGTGTATGTGTGTGTGTGTGTGTGTGTTCAGTGGTCAGTCTTATTCAACTCTTTGCAACCCCATGGACTGTAGCTCACTATGCTCCTCTATCCATGAGATTTTTTATGGAAGAATACTAGAGTTGATTGCCATTTCCTTCTCCAGGAGATCTTCCCAACCAAGGAACTGGACACATATCTCCTACATTGGCAGGTTGATTCCTTACCACTGAGCCACCTGGAGAACCCTTATAGATATTTATGTTCACATAATATAAATATGAATATAAATACATGTATAAATATTTATAATAAATGTATTTGTTAAAAATACACATAATAAGGGAAATCAAAAGGCAAAAGACAAACTGGAAAAATATAGTTACAATGTACATCACTTATACAGAGTTAAAATATACAATATAATAAAAAATAAATAAATGTGAGAAAAAAAACTTGAAAGGAAAGTGAGAAACTGGCAAGAAAGGCTTATAATCATACATAGACACACACATGAAGTTACATGTGCCATAGAAAGCATCACTAAGAACAAAGATAGCAGAGGTGATGGAATTCCAATTGAGCTATTTCAAATCCTAAAAGGTGATGCTGTGAAAGTGCTTCATTCAATATGCCAACAAATTTGGAAAACTCAGCAGTGGCCACATGACAGGTAAAGGTCAGTTTTCATTCCAATCCCAAAGAAAGGCAATGCTAAAGAATGCCCAAATACTGCACAATTGCACTCATCTCACACACTAGTAAAGTAATGCTCAAAATTCTCCAAACCAGGCTTCAATAGTACGTAAACTGTGAACTTCCAGATGTTCAAGCTGGTTTTAAAAAAGGCAGAGGAACAAGAGATCAAATTGCCAACATCGTTGTATCATCGAGAAAGCAAGAGAGTTCCAGAAAAACATCTACTTCTGCTTTATTGACTATGCCAAAGCCTTTGATTGTGTGGACCACAACAAACACTTGAAAATTCTTAAAGAGATGGAAATACCAGACCACTTGATCTGCCTCTTGAGAAATCTGTATGCAGGTCAGGAAGCAACAGTTAAAACTGGACATGGAACAACAGACTGGTTCCAAATCTGGAAAGGAGTACATCAAGGCTGTACATTGTCACCCTGCTTATTTAACTTCTATGCAGAATACATTATGAGAAACACTGGACTGGAAGAAGCACAAGCTGGAATCAAGATTGCCGGGATAAATCGCGATAATCTCAGATATGCAGATGACACCACCCTTATGGCAGAAAGCAAAGAAGAACTAAAGGGCCTCTTCATGAAAGTGAAAGAGGAAAGTGGAAAAGTTGGCTTAAAAAAAAGTTGGCTTAAAGCTTCAACATTCAGAAAACAAAGATCATTGCACCTGGTCCTATCACTTCATGGCAAATAGATTGAGAAACAGTGGAAACAGTGACAAATTTTATTTTTTTGGTCTCCAGAGTCACTGTAGATGGTGACTACAGCCATGAAATTAAAAGACACTTGCTCCTTCGAAGAAAAGCTATGACCAACCTAGACAGCATATTAAAAAGCAGAGACATTACTTTGCCAACAAAGGCCTGTCTAGTCAAAGCTATGGTTTTTCCAGTAGTCATGCATGGATGTGAGAGTTGGGCAATAAAGAAGGCTGAGCTCTAAAGAGTTGATGTTTTTGAACCATGGTGTTGTAGAAGACTCTTGAGAAGCTCTTGGACTCCAAGGAGATCCAGCCAGTCCATCCTAAAGGAAATCAGTCCTGAAGTGGAAGGACTGATGCTGAAGCTGAAACTCCAATACTTTGACCACCTGATGAGAAGAACTGAATCATTTGAAAAGACCCAGATGCTGGAAAAGATTGAAAGTGGGAGGAGAAGGGGACGACAGAGGATGAGATGGTTGGACGGCATCACCGACTCAATGGACATGAGTTAGGGTAAACTCTGGAGTTGATGATAGACAGGGAGGCCTGGTGTGCTGCAGTCCATGGGGTCGCAAAGAGTCAGACATGACAGAGTGACTGAATTGAACTGAACTAAACTGAACTGAGACACACACACAGCAGTACACATACATGCAGAGAATTTTAAAATATTTAAGTGTATGAACAAATGTTCATCTTTACTTATAAGAGAACTGAAATAGTGAACAAATTCTGAAAGCTTGACAACATATTCTGTTGGCAGTGTTGGCAAAGCTGCAGGGACTCAGTTTGCTCTGAAGAAAGCAGTACAACCTCTATGAACATGCAATGTCTAAAAAATCAGTGTATCAATTTGCCCTTTGACTCAGCAATATCTTTTCTGGAAATTAAAAATTTGCCTCCAACAATACAAAAATGGTTTTCTTCAAGGTTATTCATTAACATATTATTTGTAATTGGAAAATATAAACCACTTAAATATCCAAACATAGTGGAATTGTTGAATGAACTATGATACATACACTCATAAGGGTACTGTTAAGCTGCGAAAAAAAAAAAAGAGTAAAAACTGATTGAAATGATTTGCCAAATACATTGTAAAAGCCATAAAGCCATAATATGTAGGGAAAATTTTTTTATTCTTTATATTTTGTAACATGTAATATATTAAGAAGAGTAAGGCACACATATATATGTAGCATTTTTGAATTTGTGTATAAAAGAAGGAGAAATAAAACCTATGTGCGTGTACTCAGTTTTGTAAAAAATAACACAAAATGGATAACTAGAATCATGTGAGACTGGTAACCTATGAGTTTAGATTAGAGAATAAATAATGAGAAAGTTAGCAGGAGTAACCCCTTTCTGAGTATACTTTTTGATTAATTTTGGAATCATTTCCATACTCTAAGCATTCAAAACTAAATTTAAAAAGAAGAAATTCTAAAATGAATGCGAATAGAGTAAGTAAATCCCACTGTATTGTAAATGAGTAATAATAATGTTGCCAAACTGAGTGTATAGAGGAGAGAACTAATTCAAGTAGCTATTGAACACAATATTTTGGCTAAATAATCTCAGGTTAGAGGAACAAACCAATATAAAATCCCTGTATATATCTTATCTCTGCCAACTGATAAGACCTAGTAATACTGATGCCATAATAGCATTGAGAATACCTGACACCCTAATGCTGTTTTATAAATACCATTTTCCATCCTAGAAAACCATATATTCTTAGAGAAATGGCTAGTTCCAGGACTGGGTGGAGGGAAGGCCCAAGATGAGTTGAGAATTTCCTCTTAGGCCAGAAAACAAGCATGTCATTTTTGTTGTTGCTGTTTGCTTGTTTGCTTAAAGTAGGGTGGACATTTCTGAGTCTGCAATAGAAACTAGCTGGATAGTTAGTTTAGGTAAATGTCTGTTCTTACAATAGAATGTTGATTGATAAATATAGAAGAAGTGGCAGAGTTGGAAAATTATTATTTTGAAATTATGATTCTAAGGATTTCAAGAATCATGAATGACTATTAGGTCTAGGCGTACATCCCAGGTGGCTCAGTGGTAAAGGATCTGCCTGCCAATGCAGGAGACACAAGATATGCTGATGTGGGTTCAATCCCTCAGTTGAAAAGATCCCCTGAAAGAGGAAATGGCAACCCACTCCAGTGGGTTGCCTGGACAATCTTGTATTGTCCAGTATTCTTGGCTGGACAATCCCATGGACAGAGAAGCCTGGTGGGCTACAGTCCATGGGGTCACAAAGAGTCAGACACAACTTAGTAACTGAGCATACACACTTTAAATCTATGGGGCTAGCCTGTATGGTGGAGTACTAGGGTAACTGTGTTTACAATAAATCACCTAAACTTAAAAAAGTACAAAGTTTGATGAAACTCAGAATAGCTGCATAATCTCAAAGGATCTGCCTATACATTGCTTATCAGTTACAAAACAGAAATAAATATTCAGTGGGGAACTAGAAAACACTCTGATTGGATGACCAAAACTAACATCCCCAGCAGAGAACACACAGGCAACAGGTGCCTCCAAAGAGATGGGCTTTAAAAGTCATAATATAATATATCTGGTATTCCAGAAACAGGAAGTGTATATTTTAAATCTCAGTAATAAGGTGATAAACAGCAAAATTGAAGCACACTCTATAAAATAATTGGCTAGTATACTGTAAGCCTTCGATGTATGAAATATCAATACAAGGAAAAGAAATGCTTCTAGACTATAGGAGATTAAAGAGATGTGACTACATGCACCATGTGATCTTAAATTGATCTGATATTGCAGGTAAAATTGCTATAAAATATATCATTATGTAAATTGCAACATGGAATGTGAGTTAGATGAAAGCATTTTATCAGTTAATTTTTCTGAATTTGTAATCAAAATGTGAAGATGTGCACTCTTGTTTTAGGTTCTTTGCTCTCATGTTAAAGTTTTTATGTGTATTCATCTATACACATGGAAAATCACACCAAAATGGTCTAATTTTGCTTTCATCCACCATACACACTTTAAATAAAATGAAAGAAAATATGTCCTTTATATTTTCCTTTGTGTTAATTCTGTTGCTTGCCCTTTTTTTCATTCCCAAAGTTCAGAGTTTATCTAGTATTATTTCCCTTTATCTTGAAGAATTTTCTTTTGCATATTTTAGAGTAGTTCTGACAACTTAGTTTTGCTTCACCTGTAATGTATTCACTTCATCCTTATTGCTGGAAAACATTTTGATGGATAAAAATTTTGGGTTGTCTATTCTGGTTTCTATTCTTTGAGTATTTTAAAGTTGCTATTCTATAGTCTTCTAGCCTCCACTGTTTGTGGCAAGAAAGTTCCAATTATCTCAGTCATAATATGCTTTCTTACATGTAATGAAATAAGATTTCATTCATTATCTTTGATTTCCATGTTTTAATTTTGACATCTTGGCATGGCATTCTTTGAGTTTATCCTGTTTAACTTTAGTGAGTTTCTGAGATCTCTGAATTAATATCTTTGAACAAATATGGGACATTTTTAGATATTACTTAAATACTCTTTCCCACACAATCTCTTTCTCCTCTCCTTCTAGGATTCCAATAACATGAATGATAAGCCTTTTATTACTAAAATTGTGCCAAGCCTTTGATATGTTTTAAAGCATTTTAACTATTATTTCTTTAACTGGAAAATTCTGTTGCTCTATCTTCAAAATCAATAACTTTTCCCCTGTTGTCACTGTTCTATGAGGGAGTTCATTTACTGAATTTCCTGTTTCAGCCAATATATTTTTATTTTAAAACTTCTAATTAGTATTCTTTTTTTTTTTTTTTTTTGTCTGCTGACAACTGTGTCTCTTAAATTTATTTTAAGTACATATGATGTTTACACTTTCTTTTATGGAGGTTGACTGTAAGAGATATTTATAATCTTCAAATTGTTAAGCTATTTTATTTCACTCTCTTTTTGTTTGAATAATTTCTGAGGAGAAGATGACTGTAATCTTATGTTTATAGTATGGCTTCTTTCTAGAGTTTATCTTTTAATTTCTGTACTTTGAAAATAATATCCCTGGGTGTAGTTTTAAGGCATTTGTCTCAGTGTTCTCTGAGTTCTCAGGAAGTACAGTTTGTATCTAACGTTAGTCTGAGAAAATTCTCAGTCATTATAGTTTCAAATATTTCTTCTGTTTGCTTTTACTTTCTTCTCCTTTTACTATTCCCATAAAGTTACACCTTTATAGTTGTTCCACAGTCGTTGGATATCCTGTTCTGTATCGCTGTTTTCTGTCTTTATTCCCCTTGCTTTTTGGTTTTTGAGGATTCTATTATTATGTTTTCTGGCTCAGAGTTTCTTTCCTCAACTGTGTCCAATCGACAAAAAACTCATTAAAGATACTCTTCATTTCTGTTGCAATGATTTTTTTAATCTCTAGCATTTTGGGGTCTCTTAGTACTTCCGTCACTCTGCTTACATTGCCCATCTGTTCTTACACGCTGCTTAACTTTAGAGCTCTTAGCATATTTATTATGGTCATTTAAATTTCTGGTCTGATAATTTCACCATCGATGCCATGTCTAGTTCTGATGTTTGTTATGTCTCTTCAAGTTGTACTCTTTGCCTTTTGGTACATTTCATAAGTTTTTTTCTTAATAATTAGGCATGATGTACTGGGTCAAAGAAACTGTTGCAAACAGGCTTTCCGTAATGTTGTGGTGAGGAGTAGGGGAGGGGAACTGTTCTTTAGTACTACGATTAGGTCCTGGCCTTTTAATGAGTCTGTGCCTCTGGACTGTGATTTCATAACTGTCTCTCAGCTCCCCCCAAACTCCCCATAGGTGGGATAGGATGACTCCAGTGAACTGGAGTTGTTTCCTTTTCCCCAGGTCAGATGACACCTGCAGGTTAGGCTGTATTACCTGAGGGTAGGCTTTGTTAAGAACAAAATACCATCATATGTTTTAGGATGACTTATTTTCCTTCTGCTGTCAGAATTCCTAAAGGATTTCTCTACAAAATTTACTACAGGAACCTGGTTAAGTTCCTAGAGGAGAATCTCACAGAATGGTAAGGACATGCTGTGACTGGGTCCCGTGGAGTTTTTAACTCTCAGATTTATCCATACCAAGCCTCCATCAATTCATCAATTACAGTTGAAGTTTTCTTACCCTGACACTGTTTCATGGTGATTTTCCTCTCTTTTGGGGATGCAAAAGGATTTTTCTATTTTTAGTCTGTTCAAATTTTGATTGGTTGTTAGGATGAACTGGCCACTGGTCCTCATATGGGGGAACAGAGTTAAAGTCTGTGTGATAATCCTACATGTGCGTCTTCTCAGGATTGTCACTTGTTGACTATCTTTTACTTTTGGAGTTAATCATGTTTATAGGTCATACTTCCCTGGGTCTTTTTTTTGGAGGACGGGGTGCTTTTTTATTGAAAGATAATTGCTTTACAATATTGTACCAGTTTCTGCCATTCATCAATGTAAGTCAGCCACAGGCATACACATTTCCCATCCCTCTTGAACCTCCCTCCCATCTCCCACAGCATCCCAGTCCTCTAGGTTGTTACAGAGCAGCAGTTTGAACTCCCTGCATCACACAGTGAAGTCCCACTGGATATCTGTTTTACATAAGGTAATGTATGTGTTTCCATGCCACCTTCTCAATTTATTGCACCTGTTCCCTTCCACACTGTGTCCTCAAGGGGTGTCTTTTCCCTGGATCTTTTTATGTAAGATAATTTTTGATTGCTTTGACTGGACACACATGAGGCTATTTTGTCGTAATTGCTCCGGAGAATGTTGACTTATTGTTGGTGCTGCTGTGACTGTACCGGGCAATTAACATGCTCAGGTTCAGCTGCAAGCTCCTTCTTGGTTTTGCCAGCATTGATTCTTTTGTTGGTGATGTTTTGAAAGCAGTTGCTGTGACACTTAAGGTTGCTCTGTTTATGTCACTCATGGCACTGGTCCTCAAAGTCTTTTCTATGCTTCTGTGGGCCTTTTCCACATATGTTCAAATTTAACACATCACTGGTGTTAAATGAAAACTGGCCTTGCTGCTTGCTGACTGTAGAGCCGAAAGACACAATCAAGCCAAAGACTGGGATAAAAAATGATTTATTACTTCGGCAGTAGTGAGCCTTTCACTTTGTTGAGCTGCCCAGAAATACAGGTTTGACTTTGGGATATATTACTATAGTAATATTTTATTATTACTATCAGGAGAAGAAAGGATTCCTTCCCAGTTCTGTCCTTTCCAATAAAGGAGCAAGTAAGGAAAATACCAGGTATCTTTCCCCAGCAGTGTCTCCTCAAACAGCAGAACTGGGAAAGTTTCAAGCTAAGGGTTCTTGTATATTTATGAAGAGATTGACTTGGGTGGTGTATGCATATTCATGGAGAGGCTTTTGCAAAGGAAAATTCAACATAGAATTGAGGCAAATGTTGACAGAGTAGATGATTAAAGTCATGAGGGTCAGCAAAGGTCAGCATCATCAATCTTTAGTCCTTAGGGGATTTTGGATCCTGAAAAATAGCTAAAGAATGTGCTTCAGGCTAACTTACCTTCAGAATACCAATAGAAGTGAGAGTCTTTACAACTGACTTATTGTCTTCAAGATGGTTGTTTTCCTGGCCTGGTCAAGAGCAAGTGTTATGGCCCAGCTTAGATCACAGAATGGTTTAAGACTAAAATGGCTTCTCTAATATCAAAGAGGGGTCTGGTCCTTTTCCTCTGGGTACTCCTTACCCTGCCTGCCTAAACTTGCCTTGATTCATACACATAATCATGGGATTCCTTGCCAGTTCTGTCCTCTCCAGTACTTCACCTACAATTTATGGCTGACGAGGTCTCTCTTCTCAGTTCTTCTGGCTTGAAAGTTAGGCTTCTTTCATAGTTTTAGCCTCCTGAACTATTACGTTTGACTGACTGGGGATCACCTTCAGGAAGAATTTGAGAGAAAATAGAGAAAAAATAATGGAAATTTCACACCATATACTCTTCGGCAAGAATGACCCTTTTTCTTTGTTGATCTGGCCAGAAATACAGGTTTGACTTTGGGATTTTATGTATCCATGACTCTACCTTCAATATTAAAGGAGACATACATTCTTAGAATGGTTTGACACTGCAACAGAACTAGAAAAGAAAAAAAGAAATTTATCCTTGCCAAGTGAACAAAATGGACAACCTAAGACTTGAGAGTTATGTTTCATTTAGTGATCTTACTGCGGACTATAGCCCAGAAATTAGCCTCTCATATAACTCTGCCAAACTGTTCCAAAGAGGTAAGTGAGGCCAGGGTATATAGGAGTCTTTGTGAATAATAATAATAATAACAATAATATAGTCAAAACCAAAAATATTACTTCAAATCACAGAATCAGACATTTCAAATTATTGGTTTTAATATTTTACCTTGTATGAGAATGTGTAAAAGTCTAGGTTTATTGAAATCTTTCTTTTGATATGCATCTTATCTATCGAGGGCCAGTATTTTAATTTTCCTCCATCCTGAATTCCCCACTGATGGGATTGTCTGCAGTTTCTGATTGGCTTCATGGCCACAGCATTCCTTGTTTATTGAAATGGCAGGCAACATTCTTTGTCCACACCCTGCTATGGCCAGAAAGAGCCAATTTCTCTTAAAGTTTTTTGCTGTCTGTATCCACTGCACAGCTTCATAACTCTAACTACTTGATCTTCTTTGGGTCAAGGCTGGGAAACAAAGGAGAGACAAATATGAAAAGATAACTCAGGAACAGTACTGGTGTTAATTGTTTCTCAAGGTTTTATCTTCTTTTTATCTGCCTGTTGTTTTTCCCTTTTTGAGTCCTCAGGTAGTTTTTGTTTGTCTAGGATTTTGGTTTCGGTATTTTGTTCAGGATATATAGTTGTAACCAGTGAATCAGTGGGAGAGATAGTCTCTTGTGCTTTACATGTTCCATGACATGTAAAGTCTTCATTCCTAAAGGAAAACCTCATGAAATATTAAAAGGTAAAGGGGAATATTATATTTAACTTATTCTTAAATGTTTCAGAGAAAGCAATTATATTTACATAATTAAATATGTATATAGTTTTAGAATGAATGTTAAAATATAACAAAACGTTAAAAATTAGTGGAACTGTTTGAGTATGTAGCATTCTCTCTTCTAATAACTTTTCATTACAATTTTAATTATCAAAAATATAAAAAAAATCTAAAACAACTATAACTTAAAACTGTTTTCTAATAAAATTGTTCAACACATGGCATTTAGCAATACAATTCTGAAAGAGCTTGATATCTTTTTTTTAATAGCGTATGCTTTCCCAGGAACATAGAATGATAACTTTGACACAATAAATCTTCATTATTTGTAAAATAATATGTTTCTGGAGCAATAGTTCTTGCTATTGCTTTTGTACTATCAATTCAGAAGCCAATGTTTTGTTATAAATTAATATGCTGGGGTTCTAAAAATTGACAGAAACACTTTAGGGCACCTTTGTTGTACACGTCAAGTGTTTTTGAAATGGCTTTTTTCCATTGTATTCACTTGCATAAAATTTCTGTATCAAAACAAGCAAAGTAGAGATGAACACAATGACTGTGCTCTATTTCAGCTGAACTGTGATGCCCTACTGAATTATAAGAATGTCACAAAGCTTTATCCTTTAAATAAATTCATCAGTTATTACAGATGTTGATTCTTGGATCAGACAATGGTAAAAGCTGCAGTTTTTTTGGTAGCTTTTTTTTTTTTTTCATAAAAAACACTTGTTTCATTGTCAGTGGCATAGGGTTTGACTTTATTTCCTTCTGAATGTCTATGCTTCTTGCCTTCCTTGAAGCAAACAAACAGAAAACAAAATGTAATCACAGGGTTCACAGAGTATTTTTAGTAAGATTTAATTCTGGAAAATATTGAGTAATTCTCTTATTATAAAATATATATTATCTCATTACATATTCAGTGACTTTGGGTAAGAATATTTGATCATACATGCTTTAATTCAGTCCCTCAGATTGTCAGTTGTTACATTGAAGCAAACAAACAGAAAACAAAATGTAATCACAGTGTTCATAGAGTATTTTTAGTAAGATTTAATTCTGGAAAATATTGAGTAGTTCTCTTATTATAAAATATATATTATCTCATTACATATTCAGTGACTTTGGGTAAGAATATTTGATCATACATGCTTTAATTCAGTCCCTCAGATTGTCAGTTGTTACATATTTGTTTGTTAAAATTTCCCAGGTGGCTCTAGTAGTAAAGAACATGCCTGCCAATGCAAGAAATGTAAGAGATGCAGGGTCAGTTCCTGGATCAGGAAGATCCCTTGGAGGAGAGCATGGCAACACACTCCAGGATTCTTGCCTGAAGAATTCAATGGACAGAAGAGCCTGGAGGGCTACAGTCCATAAGGTCAAATGGTGTTGGACATGACTGAACCAACTTAGCAGGCACACATACATTTAGTATGCTTTCTGAACCAAAGGAAGGTTAATAAGGTTGGGAAAGAGTGAATGAGGGGAAAGTGGGAAGACTTCACTGGAGAAGAGTAGACTGGAGAAACCATGTGGGACTCTGAAAGCCATGATAATAGATTAGACTTTTATTCTAAACACTAAAAGATTGAAATATGTATACTATCATGTAAGAAATGAATCACCAGTCTGTGTTCAATGCAGGATGCAGGATGCTTGGGGCTGGTGTATAGGGATGATCCGGAGGGATGATGTGGGGTGGGAGGTGGGAGAGGAGTTCATGTTTGGGAGTTCATGTACACCCGTGGCAGATTCATGTCAATGTATGCCAAAACCAATAGAGTACTGTAAAGTAAAATAAAGTAAAATGGAAGCTCAAAAAAAAAAAAAAAAAAAGAAAGAAATGAAAAAAAAAAACACTAAAGGAAAGAACTATTCTTTTAACATATGATATTTACAATAAGAATTATATATTTCTCTGAACGGCAAGTGACTGATAGAACAAAACAAGAATGAAACCAGGAATACCAGTTGGGAGGTTTTTCCTTCAATCAAGAAGAGATGCTAGCTTGCACAAAGTTGAATCTATGGAGATGGACAGATAGAGATGAACTCGGGACATATTTTTTTTTTAAATAGAATCAGCAAGAAATGCTAAAATATTAGACATTGATTATTGAAAAAGTAAGAGGCATTATTCCCAAGTTTTTGGCTTGAGTAATTGATTAGAAAATTATGTAGACAATGAAGAATGGGGGAGAAAATTCTAGAAAGAAATTCAATCAGGGGTTTAATTTGATTATCTCAGGGCAAGTGGGAAAGGGTGATATTTATATCACATAATAGAAAGCTTAACACTAGAAAGGAAAAGGATATTTGATCTTTTTTTCTTCTTTTCAAAGAATTGGCTGAATGACTCATGGTTTAACAAGAAGGAGGTATATTTTGAATAATAATTGTGAAAATTTTGCTAAATAAGCAAAGAAAATAAAATAAAAAGTCAACAGAGATATTTTGAGATATCACTAGTCACTAGATACCAGGAATTTGTAATAAATATCTTGAAATTTCATATTAGCCATGATTTATTTTTCATTTTATTTAGAACTATAGACAAAGTAGTTCTTGAGTAACTAATATATTAATACTTTATACACACCAAAGGGGAGAGTGTGCAACCATGGAACAGTAGGCCAATAACCAGAACCTCACTGGCAGTGAGCCCATAGTTGGTTCTGCCCCCATACTACAAGTCTGTTTGCAACTAGCCACTGTCACTACATAGGACCTGGCAGCTGGCCTCCAGAGCTGAGTAGGTGCACACCACTGGCTCTTGCCACCACTGCTGCCTGCACTCATCCTTAACTATCAGAATAGAGGTGCCAGTTAGAACCCTAACAGCAATTGTAGCCACTTCTTACCCCAGCATTTCTCAAAAACCACCACACAATTGCCAATACAGTGGACCCAAAGGGACTGAGCCAAAGTGACATCATATCACCCCTAGACCCAGTACCACCATATACTTCTCCTATTGACACTTGCACCATTAGACCCACACTGTGTTATAACACAATCCGTCATGTCCCCACCTATAGGAGAAAACCCTCCCTTACCATAATTAATCCATAAAATCTGAAAGAGGTAACTGCTTCAAATGCGAGCAAAACTACACAAGACTTAAGGAGTCATAAATAATCAGGGAAATATTACTCCATCAAAGGAATACAGTAAATCTCCATTAACCAGCACCAAAGAAATGGAGTTCTAAGAATTACCCAGCAAAGAATTCAAATAAATGTTCTACAGATGCTCAGAGTGCTACAAGAGAATACTAACAAACAACATAACAATCGGAGTAGAATAATGCAAGAACAAAATTAAAAGTTCAACAGAGAGAAAACAGAAAGAATCAAACAGAAATATTGCAGCTGAAAAATACAATGAACAAATTAAAGAATGCAAAAGAGAGCTTCAACAATAGAGTTGAACAGGCAAAGGAAAGAATCAGAAAACTAATAGCAAGGTCAATTGAAATTATTTAATTGGAAGGTCAAAAAGAAAAAATAAAAGGAAAGAGGAAAGGTTATGGGAATTTTGGAACAGTAGCAAAATGATAATGTGCACAACACTGTTGTCTCAGGTGAAAAGTAAGAGAAAGAAATAGACAACTTATTCAGAAATATAATGACTGAGAACTTCCTTAACCTGGGGAGAGATCTGGACATCCAAATTCATTAAAACTAGTCAGTTATCTCAAAAGTTTAATTTAAAACAATGTTCTCAAAAACACATAACAATAAAGCTGCATAAAACTGAAGTCAAAGAGAATGGGATGATATTTTCAGAGTGTGAAACGGCAAAACAAAACAAAACCTGTCAATAAGAAACCTATTATAATACAACCAAGGTTGTCCTTCAGAATTGAAGAATAAATAAAACTTTCCCTCAAAACAGGTGCAGAGAAAATTTATGACCCCCTGGAGAAGGAAATGGTAACCCACTCCAGTACTCTTGCCTGGAGAATCCCATGGATGGAGAAGCCTGGTAGGCTACAGTCCACGGGGTCGCAAAGAGTCGGACACGACTGAGCGACTTCACTTTCACTTTTACTTTCACTTAAACCCACCTTACAAGTTCCTAAAAGGAACTCTTCAAAAGGATACTGATTAGTACCATGAAAACATGAATGTATATAGCAAATTGGTAAAGGGAACTTCCATGCCTTGTCTTCTACAAAGAATAAATCATTTGGACATAAAATCAAGGAAACATTGGATTTGAGCCATGCCTTAGACAAAATTTAACTAACAGACATAAACTGAATATTCTATCCAATGGCAGCAGATTATATATTTTTCTCAAGTAACACAGAACATTCTCCAAAATGTATCAACTTGTAGGTCATAAAACAAGTCTTAGAAAGTTTAGAAAGACTGAAATCATACCAAGTGTCTTTTCTGACCATAAGATTATGAAACTAGAAGTAAATAATAAGAAAGCTGTTAAAATTCATAAAAGATGTCAAAGAACATGCTCCTGAATGGGGTTTCCCAGATTATGCTAGAAGTAAAGAACTCACTTGCCAATGCAGGAGATATGGGAGACATGGGTTCAATCCCTGGGTTGGGAAGATCCCCTGGAGAAGGAAAATGGTAACCCACTTCAGTATTCTTGATGGAGAGTCTCATGGACAAAGGAGCCTGGTGGGCTACCATCCACCGGGTCACAAAGAATCATACACAACTGAGTGACTAAGCATGATTGATGACCCTCCTGAATAACCAAGTGGATCAAAGAAGAGATTGAAAGGAAATGAAGAAATATCTTAACAAAAAAAGGAAGCACAACATATAAAACCTATGCATGTATGTTCAGTCTCTTAGTCTTGTCCAACTCTTTGTGACCCCATGGACTGTAGTCCTGGAGTCTTCAGGTTGCCATGCTCTCCTCCAGGGGATCTTCCTGACCCAAGGATCGAAGCCTTGTCTTCTGTGTCTCCTGCGTTGCAGGCAGATTCCTTATCCACCAAACAACCTGGGAAGTCCCCATAAAACTTATGGGAGACTGCAAAAGAAATCCTAAGAAGGAAGCTAATAGCAATAAACACCTACATTAAAAAGAAAAAAGATCTCAAATAAACAACTTGATTTAACACTTCAAGGAATTAGAAAAAAGAAGAGCAAGCCAAGCTCAAAGTTAGCAGAAAGAAGGAAATAACAAAGATCACAGCAAAAATAAATGAAAATGAGACTAGAAAGACATTACAAATGATAAAGGAAGCTGAGGTGATTTTTTGAAATGATAAAATTGACAAATCTTTAGCTAGACTACCTCAAAAAAGAGAACCAAATAAATAAAGCAAAAAATGAAAAAAAGGAGACATTACAATGAATATCAGAAATGTAAATGATCATGAGAGTGGAGAAAGAAATGGCAATCCACTCCAATATTCTTGCCAGGATAAGCCCATGGACAGAGGAGCAAGGCAGGCTACACCCTATAGGGTTGCAAAGACTTGGACTAAAGTGACAGCACACACACAAAGGATCATGAGAGACCATTATGCGCAATTATATGCCAGCAATTTGAACAACCTAGAATAAATAAGTGATTTCCTAGGAGCATGAAACCTCCCAACACTGAATCAAGAAGGGAGAGACAATCTGAACAGACTAATAACAAGTAAGGAGACTGAATCCGTAATCAAAAAATTCCAAACACTGAAAGTCCAGTAGCAGATGGCTTCATTAGTGAATTCTATCAAAAATCTAAAGAATTAATGTCAGTCCTTCTCAAGGTCTTCTAAAAACTTGAAGAGGGAATACTTTCAAACTCATTTTATGAGATCAAGATTACCTTAATATCAGAGCCAGATAAAGACACCACAAGATAAGAAAATCATAGACCAATGCTCCTGATTACAGATAAATACAGATGCAAAAGTACTCAACAAAATACTAGCAACCTAATTCAACAGCATGTTAAGATCACACGTCACAATCAAGTGGGACTTATCCCTGAAATGCCAGAATGCTTGCAGCTGCTGCTGCTTGCATGCTCGGTCCTGTCTGACTCTATGACCCCATGAACTGCAGCCTGCCAGGCTCCTCTATTCATAGGATTTTCCAGGCAATAACTCTTGAGTGGGTTGCCATTTCTTCCTCCAGAGGATCTTCTTGACCTGGGGACAGAACCTGCATCTCCTGGGGCTCCTGCATTGGCAGGTGGATTCTTTACCACCGAGACACCCGGGAAGCCTACAAGAGTGGTTGAAGACATGCAAATAAATAAATGTGATATCACACATTAATAAAGTGAAGAGATGCAGAAAAAGCAATTGACAAAATACACCATCCGTTCATGATATGAACCTTTAACAAATTGGGTATGGTTACATGAGTTTGAGTGAGCTCCAGGAGTTGGTGAGGGACCAGGAGGCCTGGCATGCTGCAATTCACGGGGTCGCAATGAGTCAGACATGACTGAGCAACTGAACTGTACTAAACTGAACTATAAGGTGAAATTTCAGTTGAAGAGAGCAAAGCTTATGAATGTCATAACATTGCAGAGACAATTGGAAGTTAATACCTTCTTGACATTCTGGAAAACTGCCACTGCTAAGAAATCCAAAGACTGAGACTCTCTTCTCCATTAGGCAGTGTTATAATCTTTGCTTGCTGTGGTAAAATTGTAATAAATTTAGGGAGGCTCAAAGTTCTTGGACTCTTCTATAGGTTGTGTTAAACATTAAGGTGAGATTTTAACTATGGTCAGTAATACTGTAATCAGAGTTGTGAGAAAACCCTTTTTCTCCCCATGACGTTTCTGAGAATATTAATACATCAGAGAATAAAACACATTGAAATTCAGATCTCTGCTAGTTCACTTGATGCTTACACCCAAAGGCAGAGCCTTGGTGAAAGGCTGCCTCAGGGTTGTCTGTTGTTTTCCACATTTCCTTTCTTTTTGATTTCAAACTCAATATTTATTTTTTTCAAAAATATCAATTTGTGCAGTGGAGTGCCCCATAGAGAGAGGAATTCCAGTAGTTTCTGTTCTATTAAAAGCTTCCTGACTGTCTTCAGTAAGGTTGTACCTCAGAAGGCATCTTTCGAGCTTCCTGTATAACCCAGGCCGAGATTTGATATATTATAGCATTTATCTTCAGTTTCATCATGTCTTATTTTGCTAGTGGCTTTCTTCTCATGAAAGGGACCAGATTATTCTTATTTCTTACTGGCAGCACTATGAAATCCAGCTAATTATGTCTGAGATGTTTTTTGGTAAAAACCTGATCTTCACTTCTCAATGCCATCCATATTTATTATAGTGTTGTAGCTAATCAGACAGAATAACATCAATAGGGATTTTTCATTTTTGAAAAAATTATTTCTCCCTCTGAGTCCTCCTCAGAGAGCACTTTCCAATTCCTTGATCCAGGCTTTTGGATGGGGGATACTGATACACAGACCTCTGAAAACTTGTCAATGGTTAGATCTCTTTGGGGCTTGAATATGCCCATATTCCTAGAACCATTACTAAATGCAATAGTATATAAACATGTCTTTTTTTTTCTTTCTTGTCCCTGTAGTCTTTCTTTTGGAATAGTGGTAAAGAATCCACATGCCAATGCAGGAGGCAAAAGAGACACAGGTTCAATCATTGGGTTGGGAAGATCCCATGAAGAAGGAAATGGTAAACCACTCCAGTAAACTTGCCTGGAAAATTCCATGGATGGAGGAGCCTGGCTGGGTATAATCCATGCTGCTGCTGCTGTCGCTTCAGTCGTGTCCAACTCTGTGTGACCCCATAGACGCCAGCCCACCAGGCTCCCTTGTCCCTGGGTTCTCCAAGCAAGAACACTGGAGTGGGTTGCCATTTCCTTCTCCAGTGCATGAAAGTGAAAAGTGAAAGTGAAGTCGCTCAGTTGTGTCTGACTCTTAGCAACCCCGTGGACTGCAACCCACCAGGCTCCTCCGTCCATGGGATTTTCCAGGCGAGAGTACTGGAGTTGGGTGCCATCGCCTTCTCCGGGTATAGTTCACAGGGTCACAAATATTTGAACATAACTGAGCACGTGCACACACACAGCCTTCATTTTAGAATGGGTTCACTTGGTATAAATCACTTAGATTCCTATATGTTGCTTAAGGACAGCACATTTAGTCAATGGTAAATCTCTATAGTTTTTAGACTGAAGATATATTTTTTATTTTTAAATATGTTGTAACATTACTTGAATGACACTGATATCTCTTGCAAGCACCTGGGTTCTTGGGGAAAGTATACTTCAGTAATGTTAATATATGCTTACCATGGAAATCAGTTTTATGGTGATAAGATTAAGTATTTCAAGAATCATTTGTGCTACTCTGAGTAAATGTAAGTAGAAAAGATCTTTATGAAGAGCCCACTTTAAAGTCAGTACATAATGTTCAGTAATATTCACTCAGTGATAACTAAATTTTAAAGTATTTAGAGTATATGTTAAAGAATTTCATGAGAAAATGTTTTGAAAAATATGTTTATGGTTTAGTGACAAACCACAATGAAATCAAATTTAATCTTATTATTTGTGACTGAATGTTGCAAAAACCTTCTAATTTCCAAGGAGTTCTTTGTTGGGCATTCTTCATATGACACAAATCCTGGACTTTATTATGATATGGGCAATCAAGATTCCCTGAGTAGGGTAATATGAATTGTTGCACTTATAACTGTTCCATGTGGTTATTGGCCCCACTCTCTTTAAAGATCCAAGGTGTTGGAGTCCTTTGTATAGTGTAACTGCACACTTGAAACTTCAATAAGAATGTTATAATATTCTAGCACTTGCTGAAGAGTTGCTTTCATGAAGACATATGAAGGTATTCTATAGTCAAATTTTCTAATTTTTTCTGATAATTTTGGCAAGGCTTTGCCTTACACTTTGCCTTATATGTTTATTCAAAGCTGTCTTTAACGTTTCTATAACTTGGAATAATTTATTTTCTCAAGTAGGCTGTTCACATTCTTTTTTTTTCAGAGTCCTATAGATAAGACAAGCTTGGGGACTGGGCTCTAAGAGAGGATGGAGTTGAAAACAAATGAAGATAACTTGAGATGATTGTGTAAACATTGAGAGTTCGTTGGGATCATGTTGGTCATGACCTTGTGCTTAAAATATAGAACTATAACAGATATTATCCCTCCTTAATCTTCTTCATCTTAAGACTCTTCTGGTCTGTAGCCTTCCATGGAATCACCATTGGTTGCCATTGAAATGTTACGTTGATTGGGTAGACTAGTTAGTTGTTTAAGTTTGTAGGATTGTAAAATTAGATGGGAGAAAATTATTTAAATGTATCAGTGAAGCTGAAAGTAATGATGGAAGTTGGTTACTAATGATCTTGAATAGATTTAAGTATGTCTTCCATATTTTCAGCATAGATGCCTGGCAATAATATGCTTAGATAAGGTTCCCAAGAGGGAGTCTTTTTCACATGACGAGATCTGTCCACATGTCTTGTAGTGCTGTTTAATATATTAGAGAATAACTTCTGCTGCTGCTAAGTCACTTCAGTCGTGTCCAACTCTGTGTGACCCCATAGACGGCAGCCCACCAGGCTCCCCCATCCCTAGGATTCTCCAGGCAAGAATACTGGAATGGGTTGCCATTTCCCTCTCCAATGCATGAAAGAGAAAAGTGAAAGTGAAGTTGCTCAGTCTGTCCGACTCTTAGTGACCCCATGGACTGCAGCCCACCAGGCTCCTCCGTCCATGGGATTTTCCAGGCAAGAGTACTGGGGTGGGGTGTCATTCAGATTCTTCTAATACAGAGCAGTGATGGGATTACAGATGTATTCAAAGACTCGGTCAGTGAGAGACCATAAAATAACTACATAAACTGTGTTTTTATATCTCAATAAGCCTGACATTTTAAAAAAAGCCAAGTCATTTACAGTTAAACATAAAAATCAATAAAATTTCAAAATTAAAAAGGTTCTTTGTTTTTGGTGGTGGTGATAGAATGTTTCATATCAGTTTTACTGTAGGAAGCAAATGAATGATTTCCCTCTGGTCGTATGTACCAGACACTCAGATGAACCAATGAAACGACTGTGGACAAATGCAATTGATTTATTCTATCCAGCCACTGAGAAGAAAATGTGATATACAATGATTACTCTGGAATCAACCAACATAACTTTGAATCTGTCTCTGTCACATAGCAACTGAATCATCTTGGAAATATGATTTTATCAATTTGGGCATCAAATGCCATGGACTGTGCAGTCCATGGGGTCTCAAAGAGTCGGACACAACTGAGTGACTTTCACTTTCACATGAGAAAATATGAATACTTAGCTTGTAGGCTTGCTGATGGAACTAATACATACAAATATCAATATTCAATATATTATTGCACATAGAGTAGTGCCTGAGAGACAGCAAGAACAAAGGAGTCTTCCACTATCATTATGCTGATGAGAAGACGAATAAGATAGCTTGTAGGTTTTGATCAGTGCCTCTTTCTTGTTGTTGTTGTTGAGTTGCTAAATCGTATCTGACTTTTTGTGACCCCATGGATGGCAGCATGCCAGGCTTCCCTGTCCTTCACTATCTCCCATAGTTTTCTCAAATTCATGTCCACTGAGTTGGTGGATGCTCTCTAACCACCTCATCCTCTGTCATCCTCTTCTCCTTTTGCCTGCAATCTTTCCCAGCATCAGTGTCCTTTCCAATGATTCAGCTCTTTTCTATCCCTAACCATTTTATACGGGTTATGATTCAGGTTCTATTTGGCTCCTGGTTCATTCCTCAGCTTGCTTTTATTATCCTTGTCATTGCTGTCATATGTCCCACTGACATCTGTGACTTCCCTTTTGAGACCTCATCAAGGACTTTCTTGGATCCATCCCACTTCTTCTCAGTTTTTTCAGTGTCATATGTTCACTTCCACTGTGTGGGACACCCTGCTCTCAGCCTATCCAACAGGCAGAGAATTAATGAGAACAGGTGAGAACAAGCAGTTTTCTCTTTTGAGTCCATGGCAGCCATGTCAGCACTTTCTTAACAAGAGCACAGGTTGTTGGTTCAATGAACTTGTACTGAAAGAGGACTTTGGGCTCCAATATTGTATATACTCTGTTAGTGGCGATCTGGACACTCAGTATATTAATTAAGCAGGTGTAGTCCTGATGTGCAAGTAAAACCATAGTAAAGAAAAGCAGGCTCCATATCGAGATTGGCTCCATCACAGCTCTGCTGAGTGGTCTCAGGCAGCCTCTCTTAGAAAATTTCAACTAATCTTAAACCTTAAGTTTCCTCATCTATAAAATGGGGAACAATATCACTTTTCCATCATAAAGTTTTTCTAAGAATGAAATTAATTAGCTCATGAAAGATAAAACAGGACCTACTATTTGTGTTACTATTACTATTAAATATATGACCTAGAGGAGATCCAACCAGTCCATCCTAAAGGAAATCAGTCCTGAATATTCATTGGAAGGACTGCTGCTGAAGNTAAAGTTTTTCTAAGAATGAAATTAATTAGCTCATGAAAGATAAAACAGGACCTACTATTTGTGTTACTATTACTATTAAATATATGACCTAGAGGAGATCCAACCAGTCCATCCTAAAGGAAATCAGTCCTGAATATTCATTGGAAGGACTGCTGCTGAAGCTGAAACTCCAATATTTAGGCCATCCGATACAAAGAGCTGATTCATTTGAAAAGACCCTGATACTGGGAGGGATTGGGAGCAGGAGGAGAAGGGGACAACAGGGGATGAGATGGTTGGATGGCATCACCGACTCAATGGACATGATTCCTCCAGGAGCTGGTGATGGACAGGGAGGCCTGGCGTGCTGCAGTCCATGGGATCGCAAAGAGTCAGACAGGACTGAGTGACTGAACTGAACTGAGAGAGGTGGAATGGGCTTCCTATGTGGCTCTAGTGCTAAAGAACCTCCCTGCCAATGCAGAAGACATAAGAGATGAAGGTTCAATCCCTGGGTCAGGAAGATCCCCTTCAGGAAGGCATGGCATCTCACTCCAGTATTCTTGCCTGGAGAGTTCCATGTACGGGGGAGCTTGGTGGGGTACAGTCCATAGGGTCACAAAAGAGTTGGACATTATGAAAGTGACTGAGCAGAGAGCAGAGAGAGTGGTCGGATCGGGGGAGAGGGAACAGTATGAAGAGGGAAATGTTGCTGTTTAGCTGCTCAGTTGTGACAGACTCTGTGGCCCCATGGACTGTAGCCCGCCAGGCTCCTCTGTACAGGGGATTTCCCAGGCCAGACCACTGAAGTGTGTTTCCATTTCCTTCTCCAGGAGATCTTCCTGACCAGGGATCAAACCCACATCTCCTGCACTGGCAGGCAGATTCTCTACCACTGAGCCACCAGGGAAGCCCAAGAGGGAGGTGATTATGTTCACTGATGACTGATTTACATTGTTGTCCAGAAGAAACCAATATAACATTGTAAAGCAATTTTCCTCAAATCAAAAAATAAAATAACCTTGAAAATAATATTAACTTGTTAACTACCCCTTCCTTTTTAGGGTTCATGTGGAAAGGATCACAGCAACCCACAGGTAAACAGTGAAGACACTGACACTCCAGGCCTGAAGGATATGGCAGGATGATGGAGATTGATGGGCCCCTGATGAGGCTCCAGCCACAGGCACACACCTGCCATGCCCACTCCTAGCCTCTGAGCACGAGCTTCAGCTTTAGTACAGATGATCCACTGCCTCAAAGCCAGGCCACAGAAGCTATCAAGCTATGAACTCCTACTTCATGATATGGGGGCAAGTGTTCATTCTCTTCCAATGGAAGTCAAAGCACGGAATTTGTGTTAAGTCAGTTCAGTTCAGCTGCTCAGTTGTGTCCGACTCTTTGTGACTCCATGAACTGCAGCACACCAGGCCTCCCTGTCCATCACCAACTCCCAGAGTTTACNAATTAGGGGATTTAGGAACTTTCCTGCTCATTTCAGAACTATCAAAGACAGAGAGGTGGTGGGGCTTAGTGGGGAAGGTGCTAGGTCTGGACCAAAACACTTAGGCTTGAGTTCTGCCTCTGCCACTGATTGGTCCTGGTGTCTTTGGACAAGTTCACTGAGCTTCTTTAAGTCTCACCTTCCTTATAAGAACCACTTTCCTCATAATAACCACAGAGTATTATGGCCTCTAAGTGACATAGTCTATGCAAAGTCCCAGTACCTGTCTCTTATACACATCTAGATGTGTATAAGAGACAGAATCAGCTCTTTGCATCAGGTGGCCAAAGTATTGGAGTTTCAGCTTCAGCATCAGTTCTTCCAATGAATATTCAGGACTGATCTCCTTTAGGATGGACTGGTTGGATCTCCTTGCAGTCCAAGGGACTCTCAAGAATCTTCTTGAACACCACAGTTAAAAAGCATCAATTCTTCGGCACTCAGCTTTCTTTATAGTACAGCTCACATCCATACATGAGGACTTGGTAAGCCAAGTTCGAATCTGGGCCTAAATTTCGTCTCAGCTAAGAGAAGTGTGACATTCCTCCCTGTTGGGGTTGACATTCCAGAGGCGCCCACACACAGAGTGGCATGGCTTACTCTCAGCACCCAGCCTGAAACAATGCCTATTCCATACCCTTTCTACTAGTAAGGTGTGAGCACTTTCACTCCAAGACATGATTTTTAGCCTTTGAAATGTTTGTGAAAAGTGTATAATAACATGAGAACTTCATATTATAAAGTGAAATGGAGGTCTCTAAAACCGGGGAAGGCAATGGCACCCCACCCCAGTACTCTTGCCTGGAAAATCCAATGGACGGAGGAGCCTGGTAGGCTGCAGTCCATGGGGTCGCTAACAGTCGGACAGACTGAGCGACTTCACTTTCACTTTTCTCTTTCATGCATTGGAGAAGGAAATGGCAACCCACTCCAGTATTCTTGCCTGGAGAATCCCAGGGATGGGGGAGCCTGGTGGGCTGCCGTCTATGGGGTCACACAGAGTCGGACATGACTGAAGTGACTTAGCAGCAGAAATGGAAAAAACACATGAAATTCATCTTAAAATACTATTTCTTTTTGCCTCATTGAAATGTTTACCCTTCCTCCAAGTGCTTATTTTCATCATGAAGCAGATAAGTGTGTTTTAAGATATATCACCTTTTAAGAGAGCATTTGTTTACAATTGCATTTTGGATCAAACATAAGCTCTTTCATGTAAAGTCTTCATTTTTCTACCTTAGCCCCTGATATTAATTTATTGCCTGGCACATAGCAATTATCCAATACAAGTTCACTGAGTGAATGAACCAAGACAAATCTTTGCCATGAGGCTAATTTAAAAATTAAGGTACATTTTCATTGTTTGTGCATTTCAGATATCATTTTTAGAGGCATGGATCTAGCTTTAGTTTTTTAAGCCCTCAGTGGTGAGCTGGCTTGTTTTTATGAACCCACACAAATTATACTAAATAACATCTATTTTTCTTTGGAGAAGTGTATTATAGCTCAGAATCATGGGTCTCTTTGTCACTACATCACCAATCCAAACACATTTAAGCTCCTTAGCCTAACGTGGAGCTTAATGTTTCTTCTTCCCAATCATTTCTGTTGCCTGTCTATTGCAGTCCTTGTAGGGTTATATTACCTCAGAAAGTGTTATCAGACACTGTCTCCCCAGAGTCTTGCAGAAAAAGCCTATTACATTCTTAACGTAGGATCAAATGTCTCTTTATACACAGACTTGAAAAATCACTGCCTGTTTGGGTACCATATTACATCATGTGTGCAAGTCCAATTTGCCTGCAGTTTTCAGCTGCTCATCTCCTTTGGTGATATTGATTTCTAGAGTGATTCTGCTCATTGATTTCAGACTATTTTCCTGAGGTCTATTTTTGTTTGTTCTCTTCAGCATTTATGATATACATCAGAACTTAGCTTCACATTATTCTATACACCCTTTAAGAAAGTCTTACAACCACTTTGAAGTAGGTTTTTTTTTTT
>SJYX01009284.1:117234-132946 GCA_006410675.1 Oreotragus oreotragus | reverse complement strand
AAATAGTCTTTAAAACCTTTTTAAGTAGTTTTTTTTTTTTTTTTTTTTTTTTTTTTTTGCAAATAGACATGAACAAGCCACGGGAAGGAAAACCAAACCTTTCTGGAAGGAGTGAATTTTTGGCACAAGGAAGATTAGGAAAATGTATCAGGGAAGCCAGGGTGGGACAGTGATTACAATGAAAAAATGTTTCCTCAAATGCCCTTGGATAAATCTCAAATCTCAGTTTATAAATTGTAAAGGAGAAGGATAGGAAAAAGTTTTTCCTTCCCTTATTCACTACCTACCTTACAAAGTTATATTCAACTGAGATAATGAATGTAAATATTTCGCAAAAGTGAGTCTAGCTCAAAATAAAGAAGCAGGGAGTGTGTTTGACATGTTTCTGCTCAAATCTTACTAAGAAAGTGTTAACAAGGCAATAATCACTAATGCTGATGGCCAGTAGAAATTTTTTTTACAGTTTCTTTTAACCAAAAGAACCAAGAATCCAAGCCTGAGAGTTCTCTGTGTACTCAGTAAAAATGCATGAGATTCACAGAGTTAAATAAAGCTCCTCTTCAATGTGTCCTACCTCCTACAAATTAAAATGATCTGTGAGGATTTAAAAGTACCAGATCAGACACCAGTTTGAATCTCAGCATCACTGCTTATTGCTGCTGTTCAATTGCTAAGTCATGTCCCACTCTCTGCAACTCCAACTATCTCCCAGTTTGCTCAAACGCACATCCATTGAGTCAGTGATGCTATCCAGCCATTTCTTCCTCTACCGCCCCCTTCTCCTCTTGCCCTCAGTCTTTCCCAGCATCAGGGTCTTTTCAAATGAGTCGGCTCTTTGCATCAAGTGGCTAACTATAGTAACGTACTCTTGGAAGAATTACTTACCTATAGTTTCCTTATTATAATATGATACAGGGTACAGTGTCAGTATCTGTTCAAAGATGAAATGAGAAATGCAGCCCAAGGACTGAAAGCAGGATCTGCTTTCAATCAATGCATGCTATTATTAGTTTTCCTTTTAGATACATTTACTGTGAGTATTCCTTTTATAGCTAGCTATCTACCACTTGAAAAAAATCCTTCTTCTCTTTTCCAGGTTTGTGTGTTAAATGCTAGAAGTAAAAAGATAAATGAAATTGAATCCTTGCAATCATTAGCTAGGATGTGAACCTATTCATTTGTACATCTCCTGAATAACACTATCTGGTACATTGTCATACTCAATAATATTTTAATTAAATGAGTTAATGTCTCATATTGCTTTTGGCTGAGCAGCGGAGATGATTATGTAAAAAAAATTTGCAAAGTGAACTGTAATAAGTGTCATGATTTAGGAGTCTACTGTCTCAATTTAATTTCATTTCATCATAATGTTCCACTGTTGCTTACTTGAATTTCTTTGTTTTTATTTTCCTTTTTATGACTTTACTGCTATTGGTTCCTAGGCTTTTCCAGCATTTGCAGTCTTTCCCCATTTTGTACCATGTAAACATTTCATTAATTTTGTATTTATTCCCTCTGCCTGATGTTGAATAAAGATAATTTTATACAACCATTACTAACACCCACCTTCACTCTGTGACTGCCTCCTCCTCGCCTATTAAATGCTGCGTTTATCATATGCTTTGATCTCTGGCCTTTGAGCAAGTTTGAATATTCACAATGATGATTTTACCAAGAGCAATTTCATAAGCATATTTTCTTATAATACACTTAGGAAGAAATATAGGAGACTTACATCAGCATGTGCACGTTGTGTGAGTGTGTGAGTGTGTGTGAAAGAGAGAGAAATTCAGTTAAATTAAATCTGAATCAAATATGAAAGATTTATATTTGATAATAATCACATAATAAAATGGTTTAGAAATTACTTTCTAAAGCAGAATATACATTAGATCATGAATGTAGACCTTAAGTCTCAGATAAAATAATAATTGACTAATGTTTTTTTGAGTACTTAGAGAGTCAGGTACTGCTCTGTTTTTTATGAGTAAAATCAACCTTTGCATGAGATGAATCTAGAACTTTCTTTCATCTTCAGATGAGGAATCTGAGGCACAGATCAGTTAAACAACTTGAGCAGAGTCACAAAGCCAATGAACATATGGCAGAGTTTGAACTTCAATCCCCACACCCTGGCACCAGGGCTCATTTTCTTCTGGAATGGGACTTTTTGTTTGTTATAACTTTGCCTGCCAAAGGCTTTTCCTCCTGTCTCTGTTACTAGCACTTTGACTTTGCCCTGGGCACCATCCCAGACCCACTGAAGAAAGTCTCAGTAGAACTGTTTATCAAGCCTCTTGACCTCTTTACAGAGAGATGTGCATAACTTGAGAGCAAACTTTCTCCTTCAAGCTTTTATCTTGACTGGAGGTCTACAAAGAATGAAATGACTGGAGTTCATTCAAGATAACACCCCGAAGAGACTCTATTAATTCCAGCTTTTAAAGTCTCTGGGGTTTCTCTGATTTTTGGCCATCCAAAGTCTGGTTCTTCATTTCTTCCAATTCTTGGAGATTCTTGAATAAGGCCATGAATTCTGATGATATAAGTTATTCAGTGCCCAACGCTAGTGTGTACAGGCTTGTGCAAAGGCAGCTTAGTCCTTGACATCCACTCAGCATGCTCCTTTTTGTCTAAATTAGTCATGGTCTGTACCTATTACTTGTGGTTAAAGAACCCTAATGAGTAGAATACAGTGAAGGATACAATGGATATTATAGACTGAATTGTGATTCCCCAGTGTTTTTGAAGTTCTAACAGCCAATGGGATGATATTTGAAGACAGTTTTTTTAGGGAAGTAAAACCTCATTTCAGATTGAAAAAGGTCATAAGTATAGGGCCCTAATCTGATAGAATCAATATCCTTATAAGACGAAGAGACACCAGAGACCTCTCTCTGCATGAACATAGAGGAGGCTACTTGAGGACATATAAGAAGGCAGCTGTGTACAAGCCAGAAAGATACATCTCACTAGAATCTAACCCTGATAGCACCTTGATCTTGGACTTCTAGCTTCCAGAATTTTGAGAAAGCAAATTTCTGTTGTTTAAGCCCATGGTACTTTGCTACGGCAGCCTCTCAGGCTAATACAGTGACCTTAAACTTTTCCTGGATTGGTGGGATATGCTGTGTCTTCTGGCCTTCCAGAGACTAATGTCTATCATGTAAGGCTGTTTTGGTTACTCCTCTCAGAGTGCATCATTGTGTGCTAAGTGATGAGGAGTCAGAGATGAACAAAGTAGATGCAATTTCTGCCCTCATGGAGATATACACAATATTATATATAAAGTAGATAATTAATAAGAACCTACTATATAGCAGGGGGAGCTTTTCTCAATATTCTGTAGTGGCTTACATGGGAAAAGAATCTTTAAAAAGAGGGAATATATGAAACTAGAGCCTATTATACAGAGTGAAGGAGTCAGAAAGAAAAACACCAATATAGTATATTAATGCATATATATGGAATTTAGAAAGATGGTAACGAGGATCCTATATGTGAGACAGCAAAAGATTCACAGATGTAAAGAACAGACTTTTAGACTGTGGGAGAAGGCGAGGGTGGGATGATTTGAGAGAATAGCATTGAAACATGTATATTATCATATGTGAAAAAGATCACCAGTCCAGATTCGATACATGAGACAGGGCGCTCAGGGCAGGTGCATTGGGATGACCCTGAGGGATTTGATGGGGAGGGAGGTGAGGGGGGGTTCAGGAAGGGGAACACATGTACACCCATGGTTGATTCATGTCAATGTATGGCAAAACCCACTACAATACTGTAAAGTAATTAGCCTCCAATTAAAATAAATTAATTCAAAAAAGAGTGAATATATTTATAACTGATTCACTTTCCTTTACACTTGAAATGAACACAAGTATTGTACATCAACTATACTCCAATATTTTTTTTAATTATGTAGCATTAACTTCATAATTTATTGAAGTAGCAAAAAAAATTTATGAAGTAGCAAAGTGAAATTCTCAATTGCTGTTAATTCAGAATTCCTCTGACTTTTGTCTATATGTTTTTGCTGCATGTGAATAGCTTCTCTCTTCCAGGATGTGTTTCTTTCTGGCCCTATTTGTCAGTTCTGTCTTCTTACTCTCTACCCGCCTCCCTCTTACTTGTTTTCCTTTATCTTCAAACTTGCTTCCTCTGATCACTTTCCCACTTCTACTTCCCCTCCTTTTTAGTTATAACATGATACCATAGGTGCCATGTATATTTCAAATGACTTGATTAAGAGGTATATCTATTCTTGTTCATTTAAAGGCTGATAAAGTCATTTAGGTAAAATTCTATCTGATAGAAAAGGGCAAGCCAAGTCATATTTGATTTTCATTCTTATTGACTAGTGAGCCATGAATTAAAAATAATGTTTCCTCAGTCCCATAACAACCTCAGAGCTTCACTCTGAAACCACTGATATTCCCACTATCATGAATTTAAAAAATTAAATTTAGTTGCCAATATTAGAAATCGTTTAATGCCTTACTTAAAAAACTCTCAAAAACCTCAATTTCTGGATCTTCTTGAGGAACCACATCCTGAAGAGGCCCTTGTTGATGGCCAACTAGCAGCTGCCCTGTGTGATATACAGCCTTCCCTTTCTCTTCACTCAACAGGTTTTATTAGATTGCCTGCCTCTGACTGCTTTTGTCCAACGGCATCTCATAGTTGGCCCCATGAAGTATGTGACATCCTAATACTGATCTACCCAAAATGATATTTTGTATAGGATATAAAATGACTGCTTAAAGAAAACCACTGCACTGAGTTAAATCTTTCAAGACTATTTGAATAGAGTAAGAGTTATTTTAAATCAAAATCACTTTGGATCAATATTAATTAATCACCTGCCAAATTTATGGCACTTTCCTGTTTTCTAAATGCCTCCAGAGAGTGTCAAACAATCCCTAACTAAGAGTCTGGACCTAATGTTATCTTTAGCATCTCAATCTTATAGCTAATTCTGCTCTTCTTTTCCATCCCAAGTTCCTAGAGCTAGGACCTTGCATTGTTTCTGGTGCCAAGACCACAGTTTGCAGCTCCATTTAAGCAACAAGGCTCTCCCTTCCTGGCCTTCTACCTTTACAACAATTCCAGGATTGACGGCCCACCTACTCTCACCAGCTCTTGTAGGGACTAGATTCTTGCCTTTGAACTCATATACATACACTTCATACACTCTTCCTTGATGGGAATTTAGGCATCTTTAGTGCTCTATGTTCTTTCACAAGTGGAGATGTCCATGCATAGTGCCAGATGAAAGCAAAGTATAGTGTTGATTCTATTTTGTGTAAAGTTGTGTGGGAGCCTGTGGCTATGGTTTCATTGGAAAGGAGGTGTCTCTCTTTCCCCCAGGCTGGATCTTGAGACATTTGGATCTTGAAACAATGATACAGAAAGTCATCATACAGAAATGACCTTTATTTGTACAGAATCCATATGGTTTCATTAAATACATAATGTCCCAAATGTTAGATAGCTCCAGAAAAGATACAAAGGTGGGTAGACGGTCAGGTGGACCTCCAAGTAGGCCTTTAGAAGGTCTGGCTTGCTTCCTGGGTCAACAAGATAAAAGCCTTCCCTAGTGATTAGAATAGCAGAAGAAAGAAGCCCCAGGACACTTTCTCTCTCTCTTTTTTTTTAATGCAGTGACAAAGCTCAGAGTTAATGTGACAGTATATAAAGGTTTTCCCTATGTTTGACTGGCATGTTTTTATTCTTTTTTACATTGATGAGCAAGGAGTTAGAGAAGAGGCAAAAATATTTTTAAGATTGCCTTCTCTTAGAGCTACAGGGATCAACCAAAATCAGTAACATAAGCATAGGCCAATACTTCCACTGACATCCATAACAAGTAAGTATACATATTGTGTTCATTTTACAGGTGAGAAAACTAAGGCTTTGAGACATTAAGTAAATTGCACAAGGGCATATGCCTAGCAGGAGGACATACAAGCCTTGCACTTGACCTCTATTCCTTATTGATAAGAACCCTGAATAGGAACACCTGTCTGCCTAATATTTCATTTTCACTACTGTGGAGGGAACCAAGGTTCTTATCTCAACCTACTAGAAAAATCTATTCTGCAAATTTTTCTTCACTTATCAGTCATTCATACTGACAACTATGTCTCCATTCTGGTCATTTCAGCAAAATAATGTTGTTTGGATACAATATCGGACATTAGAAAGAAGATGACAGGAATGATTGTAATGTTTCAGTCCAATTTCTAGAGACCAGAATGAGAATATTCTTTGCTTAAAGGCATCAAATGTTTGCTTTGGGAGGTAGTGGAGAGATCGGATTGCACTTCCTTAATGATAGGAGTAATTGTCCTGGAACAGAGCAATGAGTTCATTTGCTCATTCAGAGCAAAGTTATATTTGTAAATGATAAAACATTTTATTTATTTTACTACTTGTGAAAGTAGTCCATAGAAAGGGACTACTCATAATCTGTAAGCAAAACTTCCCTGAGGCTTTTAGGTATATCTATGATAGGTCTTGCTATTGTTTAGTTTCTATGTTGTGTCTGACTCTTTTGCAACACCACAGACTGTAGCCCACCAGGCTCCTCTGTCCATGGGATTTCCCAGGCAAGAACAACATGTGTTGCCATTTCCTTCTCCAGGGGAATCTTCCCGACCCAGGGATCAAACCCATTTCTCCTGCATTGGCACTTTCTTTACCACTGAGCCATCAGGGAAGCCCATGAAAGATCTGCACTATAAGAAATGTTATAGTGAAATTCAAATTTAAAGGATGTTTTTAAATCTGAATGTAAATCCCTGAGTGAATTTTGTCCATTTTGTTCACAGTTGTTACCAGCACTCAGAAAATAAAATGGTGCATTTTAGGCAATAAATGTTGAATAAGGGAGTAAAACTTTGGAAAACTATTAAGTCAGAGGGTGTTGGAGCATTAGTTGCTCCCTAGAGCATGCAGATGAATAATTAAGTCCTGTGATGGGATGTTATTATTCAGAATATATTTGTTGTTTTACTGCAGTTAGCATCAAGCGTACATCTGATTTAGCCAAAATCAGTATTGGTTTCCAATGCAGTTAAGCCTCTAGAGAATCCTCTTTCTTCTCACATTAGGTGTCCATTTCCGATATGGTCCTTCCTTTCATTTACTTTATAGTTTCTAAATGTAAAATGTTTAGAAGAAAGCATTTCCAATTCATATTAAATGTGGTATCAGTTCAGTTCAATTCAGTCACTCAGTCGTGTCCAATTCTTTGCGACCCCATGAATCACAGCACGCCAGGCCTCCCTGTTCATCACCATCTCCCGGAGTTCACTCAGACTCACGTCCATCAAGTCCGTGATGCCATCCAGCCATCTCATCCTCAGTCATCCCCTTCTCCTCCTGCCCCCAATCCCTCCCAGCATCACAGTCTTTTCCAATGAGTCAACTCTTCGCATGAGGTGGCCAAAGTACTGGAGTTTCAGCTTTAGCATCATTCCTTCCAAAGAAATCCCAGGGTTGATCTCCTTCAGAATGGATTGGTTGGATCTCCTTGCAGTCCAAGGGACTCTCAAGAGTCTTTTCCAACACCACAGTTCAAATGCATCGATTCTTCGGCGCTCAGCTTTCTTCACAGTCCAACTTTCACATCCATACGTGACCACAGGAAAAACCATAGCCTTGACTAGGTGGACCTTAGTTGGCAAAGTAATGTCTCTGCTTTTGAATATACTATCCAGGTTGGTCATAACTTTTCTTCCAAGGAGTAAATGTGGTATAGACACCATAATTTTTTACGCTTTTGATAGCAATGAACATATAAACGCAATACAAGAGAAATGAGGAAAAGAAACCCTCCTGGTTCATTTTCATATGAAAGAGAAGAAGAATGGATGCCCTGCTGGAGCCACCAAGTACATGGTGACCCCTCTGTTACTGCAGGGCAAGCAGACGCCTGTGCAGTCTCATATCTGACCACTCTTGGGACTGAGTTTGTGAGAACTCTAACACATTTATTAATATTATTTAAAAATATTTAGTTCTAAGTATTCGAGTGTCTCTCTGGACAGCTACTCAACTCAAAATGGTAGTGTTGAGCCTTAAAGGATTATCTACTAAATGCAAATGTTTTAATTACAGGTTCATTAAGTTTCAAGGGAGAACTTTGAGAAAGAACAAAAAGAGTCATCAGGATGTCGGGTTTTTTCATTTTACGATAAATCTAACAGGAAGGATTTATCATGCTGAGATAGTAGAGGTGATCATACAAAGACTCAAAATAGAAAGAACAGAAATTCATTATGTAGCGTATCTAAGTCCTTCAGAGATTTATAACACTAGTGCATAACCTGCGGAAAGCCTGTCTCTTATACACATCTTGTTTTGGTTACTCCTCTCAGAGTGCATCATTGTGTGCTAAGTGATGAGGAGTCAGAGATGAACAAAGTAGATGCAATTTCTGCCCTCATGGAGATATACACAATATTATATATAAAGTAGATAATTAATAAGAACCTNCACTGCTTTCAGTGTAGGCAGCCTGGTGTGTGCGTGCATGCTTGGTCGTTCAGTTGTGTCCAACTCTTCTGGGACCCCATGGACTGTAGCCCACCAGGCTCCTCTGTCCATGAGATTTTTCAAGTAAGAATAATGGAGTGGATTGCCATTTCCTTCTTCAGGGAATCTTCCTGACCCAGAGACTGAACCTGCATCTCCTGCATTGGCAGATTCTTTACCACTGAGGCACCTGGGGAGCCCAGTTAGCTGGGCTTAGTGGTATTCACCCACTAAATGAAGGAAACTAAAATTTATGAGAAAGTAGTAGAAATTACATTATGGTCCTTATGATATTTGGCTTACTTTGATGTCACATTCTGTGCAATTTCTAAATTGCCAAAATGGAGTATATAGACAATATGTAACTATTTCTCTTGATAATATCATTTTATATAATATATGCGTCTTCAATTGCTTTAAATCAGAGTTGTTTATGGATCGACTGCTTTCCTATCTTCTGTAATACAGATTATAACAGCAAACATCCAATAGGTGCTTAATAAATATAAATTTGTGGAATCAACAACCTTTTCCCACCAACCCGTTATTAGTCTATTTTGTTTTTTAATTGAACATCAACATTACTAATGTGGCAGAAAATTAAAAGTATTCCTATGAGCTCCTTTAAATTTTTTCACTCTTGTATTCTCAGTTCTTCCGAGCACATCAAGATTACATCTAAATATTCCTGAATCAAGAACATGGAGCAGCACTGTGTTCTTTTTATTACTGAATGTCTATTTGGGAAGGGAAAAAGAGAAAACTGTCTGTTCAAGGTGAATCTTGTCCTATTATGTGTTATGAAAGTTTCTGAGTCTCTGCTAAGGCTCATGAATTCTTTGATAGCCTTCTCTTTGGTACCTGCTTCTAAGTTATCTAATTCTGGTATAGCCTCAGAAACATCTTCTTGATATTTTAAAAGTCTTTACTGGGTGCTGAAGTTTTTCCTATATGACACCAGTGATAAAGACCCTACCTGCCAAGGCAGGAGACATAAGATACATAGGTTCAATCCCTGGGTTGGGAAGATCCCCTGGAGGAGGGCATGGCAACCCACTCCAGTATTCCTGCCTGGAGAATCCCCATGGACAGGGGAGCCTGATGGGCTATGGGGTTCATGAGGTCACAGAGTCAGACACCAGTGAAGCGACTTAGCATGCAANGGAAGATCCCCTGGAGGAGGGCATGGCAACCCACTCCAGTATTCCTGCCTGGAGAATCCCCATGGACAGGGGAGCCTGATGGGCTATGGGGTTCATGAGGTCACAGAGTCAGACACCAGTGAAGCGACTTAGCATGCAAGCACTCACTGGATGCAGGGTGGAGGACTTCAAAGGGGGCCTTCTCACTTTTTGGACAGGTCCTGAGGAAGGAGCTTCCCCAGAAACAACTCACTGCATTATCTCTGGAGGTTGCTCCTGTGACCTTTTATGACCAGTTTCTAAACCTCATCTAGTTTTCTCAGGCAGGTGGACATCAGCATCACTTGACAAGACAAGGTGGAAAACAAAAATGACAAGTAATTAGGGGATTTAGGAACTTTCCTGCTCATTTCAGAACTATCAAAGACAGAGAGGTGGTGGGGCTTAGTGGGGAAGGTGCTAGGTCTGGACCAAAACACTTAGGCTTGAGTTCTGCCTCTGCCACTGATTGGTCCTGGTGTCTTTGGACAAGTTCACTGAGCTTCTTTAAGTCTCACCTTCCTTATAAGAACCACTTTCCTCATAATAACCACAGAGTATTATGGCCTCTAAGTGACATAGTCTATGCAAAGTCCCAGTACTATCTAGCATTCAAGATATAAGATATCTCGTACACAAAGTCCTAGCTTGTATTGTCTTTTATGAACCAGCCGAACCACTGCCTGCTTAGTCAGTTCTCACCCACCTAGGCATGATTCTTGCAATTTCTGAAAAACATGTCTTTTAATTACCAAAACAAGTTGAAGGTTTCCAATTTCCTGATAGCCCTAAACATAGCTTTCATTATGTTCACTGAAAACAAACCTTGCACAAGATGCACTTACAGTTTCGTGGGTACTTTTAGTTGTTACATAAAAGTTGAACAAAGGAGATGCATAAATAATGCCAGCATTCCTGCTCATCAGCTTCGTCCTCAGAGACATTTGCTATCTTCAAAACATTTTTTGGTAAGTCAGAGCACTGCCTGCAGTTTCTCATCTTCCTGGATAAATGACTACGTTCTTTGTGTTTAATTGTAAGACTTTCCTTTTTCTCCTGGGAGGGGGAAAGCAAGTCCAGCACGTGAGCCACGTTGAACCCCTCCTTTGGAAACACAGTGCTGGGGGAAGGAAGTGCCTTTGAATACTTCACAGGCCCAGCAGGAAGCTCTCCAAAGACAGTATTCTGTCTAGAAGGCATCTAAAATGGCCTGTTAGCAAGGTCTAAGAGAATGGCATTTCTCTCTAGTTGTATTTAAAAATATGAAGACCGCAAAGGGAATTGGCTTTTCAAAACACAGCAGAGAACATTCTGTCTTTTACTTGCCCTAAAGTTTGATTTGGTTGTGTTGCAAAAAGAAAAAAAAAAAATGTGAAAGAGAGAGAAAGAAGTAAACCTATTTTGGGATGGAATGTTTCCTTTCCATTTTTTTTTTTTAAAGATTGCTAAGTTATGTGGTTATCCGTTCACAAATCTAACGCCATGAACCCATCCCACTGCTGTCTTGCTGAAATCCTTTTAATCCCCCATTCCTTAATGGGTACATTTGAAAAAGAGCAGTTTACTTTATCACCTCCCTGGTTTTTCTCACCAAGTTCACCCTATTTGAAATCCTTTTCTATTTGTTTCCATCTATCAAGTTTTCAAAGATTTAAGTTCTTCCCAAACTACTCTGGGACTTCCTGGGTAGCTCAGCTGGTACAGAATCTGCCTGTAATGCAGGAGACCTGGGTTCAATCCCTGGGTTGGGAAGATCCCCTGGAGAAGAACATGGCAATCCACTCCAGTATTCTTGCCTGGAGAATCCCCATGGATAGATGAGCCTGGCTGGCTACCGTCTAAGTGGTCACAAAGAACTGGATACTACTGAGTGACTAAGCAAAGCACAGCTCAAACCTACCCTAAAAATCTCAAGCCAAGCTTGGCCCTTCTTCATCTGAAAGTTGGTACTTGACTTACCTATATTTCTCACTTCACAGCTATTTATCACATACTACATTAAGGTGTGAGGCTTCCCAGTTGGCACGATAGTAAAGATTTCACCTGCCAGTGTAGGAGATGCAAGAGATGCAGGTAGGATACCTGGGTGGGGAAGATCAGCTGGAGTAGAAGTGGCAACTCAATCCAGTATTTTTGCCTGGAGAATCCCATGAAGAGAGGAGCTTGGTGGGCTACAGTCCACATGGTTGCAAAGAGTCAGACATGACTGAACACACACACACACACACGATAAGAGACAGGTCTGGATTTTTTGCAACATTATTAAATCTGCCACACAGTGTAATTTATCTTCCAGTCTGAATGTTAGTTATCTAGGTCCTACTCTACCTTACACAAACAAAGTTTCTTAGCATTTGTTATTTTTTGATATGTACTTATTTGGCTGCACCAAGTAAATAGTCGCAACATGGGAGGATCTTCGACCTTTGTTGTGGTATGTGGAAACTTTGTTGCAGCAAGAGGGCTCTTAGTTTAGTTGTGGCCTGTGGAATCTAGTTCCCTGACCAGGAATCAAACCCAGGCTGTCCACACTGGGAGCACAAATGTTATTCACTGGACCACCAGGGAATTCCCAGCATTTGTCATTTTTGAAATGAGTGGCTATCACTTGATACTGTCCAAGTTTTGTTTATAAACCCCATTTTTATTGTCTATTTGTCAAAGGGTCAAGGAGGATTGGACACACACTTTGATGTGTTGCTTAATTTGTTTCTATGGTATCCATACAAAAGCTGATGTCTCTTAGAATCCTTGCCTCTTTGGAAAACCTGCCAAGACGTTTGGTCCTGCATTGATCATAGGCTCAAATCACAGGTCTGTGTGTTCTTCTAATGAAGATGTTGTATTTACCCCAAGACACATAAAGAGATATTAGAGAATCAGAAGGAATCATGAATGTCAAGCTAATTAACTGTTAAGACTTTCAGTTCCGTTCAGTTTAGTCGTTCAGTTTAGTCGTTCAGTTGTGTCTGACTCTTTGCGACCCCATGAATCGCAGCACGCCAGGCCTCCCTGTTCATCATCATCTCCCGGAGTTCACTCAGACTCACATCCATCGAGTCTGTGATGCCATCCAGCCATCTCATCCTCAGTCGTCCCTTCCTCCTCCTGCCCCCAATCCCTCCCAGCATCAGAGTTTTTCCAATGAGTCAACTCTTCACATGAGGTGGCCAAAGTACTGGAGTTTCAGCTTTAGCATCATTCCTTCCAAAATTAAGACTTTGGGGCAATAAAAATAAAATCAGGGCTGTAAGCTTTTAATCAGTAGAACTAATTCATTGGTCTGAAAGAGAATGCTCCATATTAGTGTATCTCAATATAGCTCTTGTTACCAGCATTTCTTTGTCTATCTGGATAAGTCATTAATGATTCGAAAAAGGAGATTTGATTGAAACATTTAGCTATATAATTATTAAGTAAATCAGTATGAGGATAAATTCATAAGTTATATTGATTGAAAACTTGCAACCTGGATTTTATTTTTCTTATCCCAAAGCCCTAAGAGTTAATTAACTTGACATTCATGATTCCTTAGACTTTGTAACATCTCTAATTTTTAGGGTAAATGTAACATCTTAATTGAAAGTGTCTGGAGATACCAACTGACCCAATCCCTACACTGGGCTGGAAGGAGTCAGCAGGTGGCCCAGGAACTGGCAATGCCTCAGATGTGACCCCCTCTTACCTCAGCACCCAAAGCGAACAATGCACAGCCTGAGCACCCCCCTGTCTCCAACTTTACCTTCCTCCAACCAAATAAACCCTCATAGCCTAACTATCACTAACTTTCTGGAGGCAGTAGTTCTAACTTTATGGCCTATTTCCTGGTCATAAGAGTATTTGAGATGCACTGGACACCCAGACTATCTTCCTCCACAGAGGTTCTCTTCCTCCACAGAGGTTCTCTTCCCAATGCAGTCTGATGGATGGTAAGGCCACAGTTCACCGTTACTGTCATTGCCTCTTTTCTCTGTTTTATTTTTCTCCACAGCACACATCACTAGGTGAAAAAGTTATATTTCACTCGTTATCTGTTTCCCCTGACTTGAATATAAATTCTGTGGGGACAGGTATGTGTACATGTGTCTGTGTCTATGTGTGGTGGGGGTTGGGGGTGGTCTGTGAAAGTCTGTTTCTGAATCTCCAGTGTTTAGAATAGTGTCTGCCCATAGTTGGCACTGAGCAGATACTGAATGAATGAATGAATACATGTATCAACATTTCCCTGGAGAGTTTGTCTGCCGATAAAGTCAGAGTTCAGCAGAGGAAGGCCTTTCTCGGTAATTCTTGAAGTCCATCTCATTAATTTCAAGACGCTCCTTAGTTCTTTTTTTAAATGTCTGTGTTTGTTTCAAAAGCCAGCCCCAAATTTAAACTCTTGGGAAAACCCTCACTTCGGGATCTATGGTAAGAAACAAACCAAGAGAATGACAAGCTTTAATGTATGTAAATGCTGATTGCAGTCTTTTTGAAAATAACTAGACATTTAAACATTTATCTGTCTATTCGGCCTCTAGTCAGCAAATTTTCACTGATCACATATTATGTACTGGAAAATGTGTTAGATGCTGTGTATATCATGGTGAGCAAAGTCAAAATAGTATTTATCCTCATGGAGAATTTACAGACTAGTGAAAATGATTTAAATCTCCAACCCTGATACAATAAAAACTTACCTTTTCCAGTCCTGTGGCCACTGCTGAGTTTTCCAAATTTGCTGGCATGTTGAGTGCAGCACTTTCA
Organism: Oreotragus oreotragus; assembly: GCA_006410675.1. Classification (NCBI taxonomy): domain Eukaryota; kingdom Metazoa; phylum Chordata; class Mammalia; order Artiodactyla; family Bovidae; genus Oreotragus; species Oreotragus oreotragus. The sequence goes on along the minus strand of SJYX01009284.1, from coordinate 118,475 downwards.
CAGCATCATCTTTCAGGATTTGAAGTAGCTCAACTGGAATTCCATCACCTCCACTAGCTTTGTTCGTAGTAATGCTTTCTAAGGCCCACTTGACTAGTACTTTGGCCACTTCATGAGAAGAGTTGACTCATTGGAAGAGACTCTGATGCTGGGAGGGATTGGGGGCTGGAGGAGAAGGGGATGACAGAAGATGAGATGGCTGGATGGCATCACTGACTCGATGTACGCGAGTTTGAGTGAACTCTGGGAGTTGGTAATGGACAGGGAGGCCTGGCATGCTGCCATTCATGGGGTCGCAAAGAGTCGGACGCGACTGAGCAACTGAACTGAACTGGACTGATACAATGACTTGGCAGATTGAATAAGATTACTTATAGTATATTTTGCATTTTGATGGAAAAATAATTTTGTGCTGTTGTATCATTATCCCTGTCATTCTCTAACCGCCCTAGGTAATATCTAGGACAGACCTTTTGTTTATTATATTTCTAACCTACAACACCTCATATTTTTCCTTTCACTTACTGAGTAGAAAGAATCATGTCTGATTCTTTGTGATCCTATGGATTATACGGTCCATAGAATTTTCTAAACAAGAATACTGGACTGGGAAGCTGTTCCTTCTCCAGGGGATCTTCTTGATTCAGGGATCAAACCCAGTCTCTCGCATTGCAGGGAGATTCTTTACTATCTGAGCCACTAGGGAAACCTTGATATATCATTGACCGAGTAGTTATGTTTACTATAATTTTCTAATAAATTGCACATCTCTGTCATAAATTTACCAAATTATTTTATAATTATTTGTTTATTTGTCAGTATTCTCCTGTTCAGTATTCAAAATAACATATATTCGAGTTCCGGTCAAGATGGCGGAAGAATAGGACGGGGACACCACTTTCTCCCTCACAGATTCATCAAAAGAACATCTCAAGGCTGAGCAAACTCCACAAAACAACTTCTGAATGCGGGCAGAGGACATCAGGCACCCAGAAAAACAGAGCACTGACTTCAAAAGCAGGTAGGGGAAAAAATATAAAAGCCGAAAAAAAAAGAGACAAAGGAGGTGGGGAGGGAGCTCCGTCCCGGGAAGGGAAGCCCGTCCCGGGAAGGGAAGCTTAAGAAGAGAGGTTTCCAAACGCCAGGAAACACTCTCCCTGCCGAGTCTGTGGCGAGCCTTGTAAACACAGAGGGCAACATAACAGGAAGGAAAAATAAATGAACAATTAAAACCAACAGAT
>SJYX01009284.1:84762-96787 GCA_006410675.1 Oreotragus oreotragus | reverse complement strand
TGGGAGAAATATCAATAACCTCAGACATGCAGATGACATCACCCTTATGGCAGAAAGTGAAGAGGAACTAAAAAGCCTCTTGATGAAAGTGAAAGTGGAGAGTGAAAAAGTTGGCTTAAGGCTCAACATTCAGAAAACGAAGATCATGGCATCTGGTCCCATCACCTTATGGGAAATAGATGGGTAAACAGTGGAAACAGTGTCAGACTTTATTTTGTGGGGCTCCAAAATTACTGCAGATGGGTATTGCAGCCATGAAAGTAAAAGACGCTTACTCCTTGGAAGGAAAGTTATGACCAACCTAGATAGCATAATGAAAAGTAGAGACATTATTTTGCCAACAAAGGTTTGTCCTGTCAAGGCTATGGTTTTTCCTGTGGTCATGTATGGATGTGAGAGTTGGACTGTGAAGAAAGCTGAGCGCCAATGAATTGATGCTTTTGAACTGTGATGTTGGAGAAAACTCTTGAGAGTCCCTTAGACTGCAAGGAGGTCCAACCAGTCCATTCTGAAAGAGATCAGCCCTAGGATTTCTTTGGAAGGAATGATGCTGTAGCTGAAACTCCAATACTTTCACCACCTCATGCAAAGAGTTGACTCATTGGAAAAGACTCTGATGCTGGGAGGGATTGGGGGCAGGAGGAGAAGGGGATGACACAGGATGAAGTGGCTGGATGGCATAACTGACTCAATGGACGTGAGTCTGAGTGAACTCTGGGAGTTGGTGATGGACAGGGAGGCCTGGCGTGCTGTGATTTATGGGTTTGCAAAGAGTTATACACGACTGAATGACTGAACTGAACTGACTGTGTGCTTGCTACTTAAATTTGAGAATCTATAGAATACTGTTTAGTAAAGCAGGGATTTGTGATATTTGGCCAATAGCACAACAAAAGAGAAAATAAACAAAAATTCAGATACCTTGTCTTTTTTTCTAAAGAAGAGAGTGTAGGGGAAGTATTAGGCTGTGTGTTTTTTCTGTAAATTCAACTTTTCAGCAACATCACCCCTCCTTGGAAACCATAGCCTGTGGGTTCAACATTATATCCTTTATGGTCTGGTTTCTCAATCATATTCCATTTTTTTGTCCCTTTCTCTTTCTGTTGTTTATGTATTTCTATGGTGACTTGGTTTTCAGTAACTTAGTATTTTATTGTAATTTCAGAAATCTGGATGAGGCTTTGAAATTAGGTCTCCCAATTTTAAATTGTCATGTGCCACAAGGGACATCAACACCCATCAAATACCAACTGATAAATGCAAACTGAGCTACTTGTTGTAAAATAATAAACGTAAGTGTTAGTCACTCAGTCCTGCCCGGCTCTTTGTGACCCCATGGACTGCAGCCCACCAGGCTCTTCTGTCCATGAGGTTTTCCAGGCAAGGACACTGGAGTGGTTTCCCATTTCCTTCTCCAAAATAAAAGAGAAAATAAACAAAAATTCAGATACCTTGTCTTTTTTTCTAAAGAAGAGAGTGTAGGGGAAGTATTAAGCTGTGTGTTTTTTCTGTAAATTCAACTTTTCAGCAACATCACCCCTCCTTGGGAACCATAGCCTGTGGGCTCAACATTATATCCTTTATGGTCTGGTTTCTCAGTCATATCCCATTTTTTTGTCCCTTTCTCTTTCGGTTATTTATGTATTTCTATGGTGACTCAATAGGGGAAGTATTAAGCTGTGTGTTTTTTCTGTAAATTCAACTTTTCAGCAACATCACCCCTCCTTGGGAACCATAGCCTGTGGGCTCAACATTATATCCTTTATGGTCTGGTTTCTCAGTCATATCCCATTTTTTTGTCCCTTTCTCTTTCGGTTATTTATGTATTTCTATGGTGACTCAGTTTTCAGTAACTTAGTATTTTATTGTAATTTCAGAAATCTGGATGAGGCTTTGAAATTAGGTCTCCCAACTTTTAAATTGTCATGTGCCACAAGGGACATCAACACTCATCAAATACCAACTGATAAATGCAAACTGAGCTACTTGTTGTAAAACAATAAAAGTGTTAGTCACTCAGTCCTGCCCGGCTCTTTGTGACCCCATGGACTGCAGCCCACCAGCTCTTCTGTCCATGAGGTTTTCCAGGCAAGGACACTGGAGTGGTTTCCCATTTCCTTCTCCAAAATAATAAAAAGAAAGTACTTAAAATATTTGGAGAATCATGGAGGAATGTATATTTCTAATGTTCTCTGGCAGTGCAAGATTGGCAAATTTCTCTCTTTTATTACATCCTAATTTTTAAAATATAGTTTAGTTTGAAATGGATTCCAGTACTTTATAGCTCAGTTAATTTATTGACTAGGGCCAGTAGGATAGAATGAACTCTAGTTTCTTATTTTTAAAAAGAAATTTCTTTCCAGTAAAACCAATAACTAAATATACTACTGTAAAAAGGACCTGCTAACTAAAGCTTATATCTGGTTACTGTTTAGTTTCCCTCTGGGTTGTTTAAGAGGCATCCATGTTAATGTTACCTTTCTGAGTGGATAAATAAGGTGCTAATCTATACAGCTTTCAGTTTAGCAAGCTAAAATGACCTCAGTCAATGATTTAAATGATATGCTCCCCCTCATCAGTCTGCTTAATATCATCCATTTTTCCAACTACCTAAATTCCCTCAAGTTTTCAAATTACCCTTTCATTTTTAAAGGACTCATGAGTTCAAGATTTTTAAAGAATGGCAGCTCAACCACCATCATCTATCCCAAACTGTGATTATTAAATATAGCCACTCTTGTACTCAGATGGCTAGCACAGAGAAAAAAAGGGAGACAGTGAGAGGAAATTGGATGTGTTAAGAATCTTATCCCGTTAGTCATACCTTTTTTTTGTCTTGTTCTTATCACCACATGAGGCCTTTGCATGCTCCTTTTTGAAGACAATGACTAAACGAAAATTGAGGTCCAGCATGTTTCTGTTAAGGAAAAGTAAGTTTTAATAAGCTGAATTACACCAAAATTTTAATTTTTTCTGTTTATCTTGTAAATTTGCCAAGGTCATGAGGACAGGCATAAATGCTGTAAGAAGAAGCAAAGAGAGTTGGTTGAAAGAGGAAAATTGCATTTCACACAGATAAGAACATATCACATACTTTCATTTAGGAAATGGTCTTCTACCCTTCAAATCCCCTCTCTTTCAACCACTCATCACAGTAATTGATGTTTCTTTGTGAAGATTAGATTTGTTGAAGACAGCCTTGACCAGATGGTAGGACTGAGACCATAATGATGATGTCTTCATCGAATTAATTCTTCACTTATTGTAGCCCCACATGTCTGTCCTTTGGAATCTAAAAATGTAAAACCATTCCTCTCTGACTTTCTTGAATAACAACACTTCAGTTGATACTTAAGTAATGATTCTTACCAGGGTTTGTTCTTGATGAGCGTCTGGATCTTTAAGTTGCTGTCATGACCCAACTTTAATTGTCAAACACAGGAGCCAATTCAATAGACAATTTGACCTGTTTTCTAACTTCAGAAAAGATGGCTCAGGTCATCCTCATTTAAATTATCATTTTTGGCAGATGTTTTCCAAAATTAAATTAGTTTAGAATATCAAATATAATTAAGGAATTTTTTGTGGCAATATTTTAAAGATATGCTCACAAAGACTCTATTAAGCTTGCTTATCTTATGGGTAATGTTTAATTAACTTTGTTGAACTGCTATATATATATTATAGGGCCAAAGCAATACTTCCATACTCTGTGTCTCTAGAACTTTGGCAGGAGGTTTCTTCATTCAAGCTTCATATCCTGGAGTAGAGGAAGACACCTATTCAAGCAAAAGTCCTAGTTCTATCCACAGGAATATCTACAGCTATCTTTATGAAGACAGTTGTCTATTTTTTCAAGAAAGATTTTCATGTAAACAACCAAAATTATAAGAGAATATAAACTTACAATTCTTCAGTTTGGCATTTAAAGTATCTTTTAATTAAGAGTTCAAAAATAATGTGTTGCTAGTGAATATAAACTCAAGCTGTTAATTATAGTAAGTTTTATAAACAAATTAAAAACAAAATAAACTACACGAAATCCCACCTGTAAAACAAGAAATGGTCCATAGAATCTTGTCTTACTGTGATACTCACCATTATCATTTAAAGCACCCCATTTCTAGTGCTATTTTGACTTTGGCAATAGCAAGGTTACAATAAAATGAGATCTCATTCAATTATTAAAAACGTATTGCAGTCCAACATACTGTATTAACCTTAAATAAATAAATATGCAAACAAAACAAGATTCAAAATAAAATACATTTATAAGAGGTTATTTGATCATTCTGCCATGTTATTTATCCATGGAAAGAGTATTGCTGCTCAAAAGTATGAGTATTTGTAGTCCAAGGAATATCTATCACCAGTACAGGAGACTACGCCTCTAAATATCTTTGAGGAGGACAGCGCTAGATGGTCTATTTTTGGGTGCTTAGATTGTACACTCAACAAGCAATCTTCAAATTTTATTTTGACTATCCATGTAGCTGTTCCACAGAGATAGACTATCCTAACCATTAAATGTAGACATTTAGTTTACTTGAAAGAAGTGTTTTTTAAATTATAAATGAATATAATATAATTCTGGAGAAGGCAATGGCACCCCACTCCAGTACTCTTGCCTGGAAAATCCCATGGACAGAGGAGCCTGGTAGGCTGCAGTCCATGGGGTCGCTAAGAGTCGGACACGACTGAACAACTTCACTTTCAGTCTTTCCTTTCATATTTTGGAGAAGGAAATGGCAACCCGCTCCAGTGTTCTTGCCTGGAGAATCCCAGGGATGGTGGAGCCTGATGGGCTGCCATCTATGGGGTGGCACAGAGTCGGACATGACAAAAACGACTTAGCAGCAGCATAATATAATTCTGATTATGCACATCCTTTCCCTTGAGCTTGCTTAGCTTGAATTTATCCCAGAGAGACTTATTAATTCTCAGTTCTTGGTAAAATAATTTCTGGTCATTCAAAACTGAGAATGAAATCTTGGACATAATGATCTGCCTTTGGAGGCCGCTTCCCAGATATTAAAAGACTGAATTATATTAGTGGTAGAAAGGGTGGAAAATAGTGTACATAGTGGGAAATACTTGAGGTGTAAAATCAGGCATCACTATCTGGCATTTTATAGACCACAACAGTATAGTATAGTTGTCGAGGGAAGACATAAAATACGATAATCTCTATAATCCTGGGAAGAAAAAGTAATGGATTAGTTAAATAGCCAAATCTTCTAGCAATGCATTGCTGTTCAACATTGCATTCACAGTGTAATCACCAAAGGGGCCAGTGCTTAAGAGGTAGGAGCTTCATCAGTGAAGGACTGACACGGACCTAACTAGATGCCAGTTCTAGGGCCAGAGAAACAGAGGGGAGAAAAGCCAAAGCTGAGGTTCTGAAGGATGAAGCGGAGAATGACAATAAATGGGAAAAGTTAGAATTTGAACTAATGACCAGTGTCATAAGGCTCAGTGAAACATATTACTGAGTGAAGGATATTATTCAGAGTGGACTGGGAAAGACTCAAGAGCCTTATACTCTGGAGGTTCTCATCCATCTTCAGCAGAAACTATGACCTTTTTAAAAAATATTATCTTTAAAAAGAATAGTTGCTTTACAGTATTGTGTTGGTTTCTGCTAAATATCAGCATGAATCAGCCATAGGTATTCGTACATAACCTCCCTCCTGCCTTTCACCTGAAACTATAACCTTCTAATGTGCAACTGTATCCAGTCACAAGTCACTTGGGGCATCAGGTGTGTGATGGCAAATTTCAAAGCCAATTTGAGTGAGACATAGAGTATCTAGAAATTTGGTCAGCCTTTATTCTAGGTGTGTCTGTGAGTTTGTTTGGGGATGAGGTTAACATTTCAATTAGTACTCTGAGTAAAACAGATTGCCCTCACTAATGTAGGTGAACCTCATTCAATTAATTGAAAACCTATAGGATCTTCCTGCCAAGCTGTGGGTTCAGGACTTCAGGCAGAGACTTGACGATGACATGCCTCAGTGGGCCTGAAATACAGGACATGGATCCAAAGAGGATTATTCTTGAGTTCTAAGATCCAGTGGAATTTGTCTTGCTAAATTTTGGACTTGCTTAGGACCCATTACCCCCCCTTTTCCTTCTTACTTCTCTCTTTTGAAATGGGAAAGTGATAGCTTACAGTGAAGAATGTCAGATTCATGATCTCCGAAGAAGATTTAGCTTTGGGACCAGGTTCCAGACTTGATCACTCAAGAGCTTTTGTGTAGCAGAGTTTTACAGAAGTGAAAAGGGGACAAATCAAGCTTCTTACAAAGACATTAGAAGGGGGTGGAAAGTGCCCCCCTTGCCAGTCTTATCAAGGCCTTATATACTTTTATCAGACCCACTCCAACAGCATACACCTTAAATTAACAAGTTTGGAACTAACAATAGAAAGGTCTTACCAGACCCACTCCCACAATATAAGTCTTAATATAACAAGATTAGTCAAAAGATTCTTGTTTAGGAGAAACATGTCCTTGAGCAAGATACATTGTTATACTGACTAAGACAAAGCAATGTAGGAAAAAGTTTGTCCTTTTCTCCTCCTTGTGAACCCAAGACCCCTGTCTCCTTCTTAAGGTTCCTAGACCCCTTCCTCCTCAAGGTCCCTGGACTCTTTATCAACCTACCTAAGGATGAACTCTCTCAAAAGTCTTACACTGTTGGTGGGAATGCAAACTAGTACAGCCACTATGGAGAACAGTGTGGAGATTCCTTAAGAAATTGCAAATAGAACTGCCTTATGACCCAGCAATCCCACTGCTGGGCATACACATCGAGGAAACCAGAATAGAAAGAGACACGTGTACCCCAATGTTCATCGCAGCACTGTTTATAATAGCCAGGACATGGAAACAACCTAGATGTCCATCAGCAGATGAATGGATAAGAAAGCTGTGGTACATATACACAATGGAGTATTACTCAGCCATTAAAAAGAATACATTTGAATCAGTTCTAATAAGATGGATGAAACTGGAACCAATTATACAGAGTGAAGTAAGCCAGAAAGAAAAACACCAATACAGTATACTAACACATATATATGGAATTTAGAAAGATGGTAATGAGGACCCTGTATGCAAGACAGCAAAAGAGATACAGATGTGTAGAGCGGACTTATGGACTCTGAGGGAGAAGGAGAGGGAGAGGGAGAGGGAGGGATGATTTGGGAGAATAGCATTGAAATATGTATACTATCATGTAAGAAATGAATTGCCAGTCTATGTTCAATGCAGGATGCAGGATGCTTGGGGCTGGTGTATGGGGATGATCTGGAGGGAAGATGTGTGGTGGGAGGTGGGAGGGGGGTTCATGTTTGGGAGTTCGTGTACACCCGTGGCAGATTCATGTCAATGTATGCCAAAACCAATAGAGTACTGTAAAGTAAAATAAAGTAAAATGGAAGCTCTAAAAAAAAAAAAAAGTATAGACATTCTGATGTCTGTACCACTATTGTGTTTTGGAAGAACATAACTTATCTGGTTTCACAGATTCATAGCTGAAGGGGAGTTTTGCCTGAAGGTAAATAACACCGAGAGTTTCATCCTTATCCAATTTAGATGATATATTTAGATGATACTGTGGACCTAAACTTTAGAGTTAAAGTTGGAACAAGTTAAGACTCTGGAGCAAGTTAATTTGGACAGGGCAGAGGTGGAATGATTTGGACGAAACTGTTCTCTCAAATGTGTGTGTTAAAGCCTCAATTCCCAATTTGGAACTAGTTCCCATATAAGAAGAACCCTTAAGCACTTTCTCTCTCTCTGCCATGTGAGGACACAGTGAAGTGTTGACCAGCAAAGAGCCATCATGAGATTCAAGCCTGCTGGAATCCTGATTTTGGACTTCCAGCCTCTATAACTATGTAAATAAATTTCTGCTGTTATGTTACTCAGTTAATGGTATTATTTTCATGGAAACCTGAGAAAAGACAAGGATACATTGTCCAGTAGACAGCTGGACAGAAAATACTGAAACTCAGAGAAGAGAAAGAGCATAATGATGTAATCAGGGAAGGATGAGAAATACTATATCATGGTATATCAGTGCTCATGTAGTCAGAAAAGTGAGACAGGAAAAGTTTCCAGGTAGGTAATTGGTTCAAGGGAAAGTTTTAAGCCAGGAGAAAGCTTCAGATACACTTGAAAAAAGTAAGTCAAATAGCTAGCTAAAGGGGAGAGTTTTTAAGGAAAGACATAAAGGGCTTAAAGTAAGTTTAGAGACATTGTGTAATGATTCATGTATGAAGATGATGCATGCATTTCTGAGACAATGTACATTACCTGGTTTTTACCTGTAGACATAAATTTCCACTGATCCTGTGCTCTTCCATATTATATTTTGAAGGTAATATGGTTGGACCATTAAAATTTTTCCAAATCCCAAGGTATTCTGATTCAATTGCACGTTTTGAACATGCCTGACATAGATGAAGGACAGAGTTTGTTGCTATATATAAAAGGGTATTATCTAGTAGAAACAGATATCAAAACTGTGTCCTTGGTTTTATTAATAAAACTAATTCAGAAATCACCAAAGTGTGTTCACAAACTCCTCAAGAGTATGCAATATGAAGGCCAGTGCCAGAAAAATAGCCATGTTCTATTTCTGTTCATTTAATCTCACATTTTGGTGAATATTCTGCAATATGAATAACATTAGCAATTCAGTTCAGTTCAGTTCAGTCACTCAATCGTGTCCAACTCTTTGTGACCCCATGAACTGCAACACGCCAGGCCTCCCTGTCCATCACCACCTCCCAGAGTTTATCCAAACTCATGTCCATTGAGTCAATGATGCCATCCAACCATCTCATCCTCTGTCATCCCCTTCTCCTCCTGCTCCCAATCCCTCCCAGCATCAGGACCTTTTCAAATGAGTCAGCTCTTTGCATCAGGTGGCCGAAGTATTGGAGTTTCAGCTTCAACATCAGTCCTTCCAATGAACACCCAGGACTGATCTGCTTTAGAATGGACAGGTTGGATCTCCTTGCAGTCCACGGAACTCTCAAGAGTCTTCTCCAACACCACAGTTCAAAAGCATCAATTCTTCTGCACTCACCTTTCTTTATAGTCCAACTGTCACATCCATACATGACTACTGGAAAAACCATAGCCTTGACTAGACTGACCCTTGTTGACAAAGTAATGTTTCTGGTTTTTAATATGCTGTCCAGTTGGTCATAACTTTCCTTCCAAGGAGTAAGCATCTTTTAATTTTATGGCTGCAGTTACCATCTGCAGTGATTTTGGAGCCCCAAAATTAAGTCAGCCACTATTTCCCCACCTATTTGTCATGAAGTGATGGGACCAGGTGCCATGATCTCAGTTTTCTGAATGTTGAGTTTTAACTCAGCTTTTTCACTCTCTTCTTTTACTTTCAAGAGGCTCTTTAGTTCTTCTTCACTTTCTGCCATAAGTCGTGTCATCTGCATATCTGAGGTTATTGATATTTCTCCTGGCAATCTCGATTCCAGCTTGTGCTTCCTCCAGCCCAACATTTCTCATGATGTACTCTGCATATATGTTAAATCAGCAGGGTGACAATATACAGCCTTGACATACTCCTTTTCTTATTTGGAACCAGTCTGTTCCATGTTCAGTTCTAAATGTTGCTTCCTGACTTGCATACAGGTTTCTTAAGAGGCAGGTCAGATGGTCTCTTTCAGATGCAGGAGTGACCTAGAGGAGCTACCCCACGCTCAAACTCAGGAGCAGCAGCCAAGAGGAACATTAGCAATTATGTGCATATAATTATAAATAAATATACACTTATGAGCCTATGTTTAAGATACTTACTAACAGGTCTGTACAACATAAAAGTTTGAAGGCCATTGCTTTAATCAACTGTATTATTCTGCAGGTGAAAGACTTGAATGATTTGAATGATCTTGGGTGACATTTCTCAGGAGTTGAAGAGAGCTGAAGAGCTGAATGGTAAGTCAGACTGTTTCTCAGAGAGTTCATTCTGAAGACTCACTGAAGACAGGTCTGAGAGGACAATGAAAAGCAGGGTAAGACTTAATTCCTCTCTCCAACTGATAGATAATGAGGGTTTGACCTGGAAAGGGGCTCAATAAAGACTGAGAGAAAAAGGACTGAATGAACAAGTAATTAACAGCCAAAGTATGCTGGGTGTGTTGACAGATTGAATGAGAAGTGTGCATGGATCACTCTAAGGTTTTTGACCAGATAAAGTTATCTGCAATAGAAAATGCAATTAGGAAATGTTAAGAGGTAATATATAATTTGTGCAGTTATAATGAGAAGCTCATATGTTTGATAGGTGAAGCTACACAGAGAAGAGCTGGGATCTGAGGGTCAGAGGAGAGGCCTGGATTGATGTATGAATTTGAAAGTCAGAAGAGGTAGATTGAAATGGTCTAGGAATTAAAAAGAGTAAGGATATAAAGTGAAAAACCAGTAGCAACAGGAACAAGCACACTGGAAATACTGAGTATTCGTATGCCAGAGAGGCAAAGGCAAGGCACTTTTATTTATCTGAAAATGTTGTGGTTTGAATTCTTAAGTGAATGGTTGAGGTAGAAAATGAATATTCACGAGTGGTGATATTTTTCAATCTTTGAAAGCATCTGCTGTGCAACATGGCATCGTTGAGATGTGAAAGTAAACTTTCATTATGAAAAATTAATGGAGTGATAATTTGATTTGTATTTTACAAAGAATAATAACTTTAGAGTTGATTGTTGAAATTAAATTAATTATATGTGAATCTATCTTTTTTATAGAAAATATTGGCCATGCTTTGTTAAATAAATGAAAAATAGCTTAATCTAAATTTTATTTTATCATATTCTGAGAAAAATATTATGTATTGAAAAAACAACAAATACGTTATTTCATCTCAAGTAATTAAAAAACATATCATTCTTTCACATTTTGACTCTTCTAATAGTCTTTTCCTTCATTCTGAATGTTCTCCCTGAACATTTCATCTTGGTGAACTCAACTTGCAACAGCCAATTAACAATTTCTTCAGAAGGCTTTATTGGCTTCCTTATATGTTATCTCTTGTATCTATACTTTTATAGAGCATTTTCTTTTATATATTACCTAATTTATCATATTTTACTGTAATTATTGTTTTATTGTAGACTGCATTTACTTGTTTATTTAACAGAGTATGTTTTTCCTTTTGACTCTTGGATACAGAGGATTGTGCTAATAATGCTCTTTAGTTTAAGGCATATCATCATCATTTTACCAGTTGACTCTCCTCTCCTTATGCATAGGTGATATTCTCAAGTATCTGTGACATGTGTTTTCTTTATATTATTCCAAACACAATATAGTATAAAATATGCATATTGTAGATGTTTCTTCTTTTTTCTCCAAACACTGTATTTTCAAAAAATTATATTCTTATTGTATTACATATATTGTTGAATCTACAACTTTGAGAGTTCCAAGTATTCATAGCATGCCCCCTCCACATTTTTCTGAAGGACTCCTGTTTTATCCCTAGTTTGGAGTTAACACAGATACTGAAGAAATATATGTTTTTGAATATATCCTCTTACAGATATAGTTGAAATATTTTTCAAAAGTTGGATTACTGGGCTCTAGAATATGTATAATTTTAATGTGAATAATTATTAGAATAGCCTCAAAAGTAAAATTGGAATAATAAATATTTTATATTGCTACATCTCTACTAATACATGAAAACATAGGACTCTAATTTTTGCCAAACATGTTAGCTATTTTGGTTTTATTCTTCTAATCATGAATGGATTTGAGGATGGCACTTAGATTATCTTTTTAAAAAAATTTTTATTTTTACTTTATTTTACTTTACAGTACTGTATTGGTTTTGGCATACATAGACATGAATCTGCCATGGGTGTACACGAACTCCCAAACATGAACCCCCCTCCCACCTCCCACTCCACACCATCCCTCCAGATCATCCCCATACACCAGCCCCAAGCATCCTGCATCCTGCATCGAACATAGACTGGCGATTC
>SJYX01009284.1:47269-79670 GCA_006410675.1 Oreotragus oreotragus | reverse complement strand
GGCTTTATCCCAGGGATGCAAGGATTCTTCAATATTCGCAAATCAATCAATGTAATTCACCACATTAACAAATTGAAAAATAAATGCCATATGATTATCTCGATAGATGCAGAGAAGGCCTTTGATAAAATTCAACATCCATTTATGATAAAAACTCTCCAGAAAGCAGGAATAGAAGGAACATACCTCTACATAGCTTTTTAAATTCCAATTTTCTGAAGGTATATACCCAGGAATGGGATTGTTGGATCATATGGTAGCTCTATTTTTAATTTTTTAAGGAGCTTCCATACTGTTCTCCAAAGTGGCTGTGCCAATTTACATTCCCACTAACAATTTAGAAGTGTTCCTTATTCTCCACACTCTCTCCAGCATTTGTTTTTTTATAGATTTTCTTGACAATGGTTATTCTGACTGATGATTTTCGTTTATCTACTGATGTTGAGCATCTTTCATGTGGCTGTTGGCCATCTGTATGTCTTTTTTGGTGAAATACCTATTTAGAGCTCTGCCTACTTTTCAGCTGGGTTTTATTTGTTATTGTTGTTATTGAACTGCATGAGGTATTTGTATATTTTGGAGCAATCTTCTTGGTTGCTTCCTTTGCAAATACTTTCTCTCATTCTCTGGGTTGTCTTTTTGTTTTGTTTATGGTTTCCTTTGTTGCACAAAAGCTTTAAAGTTTAATTAGGTTCCATTTGTTTGTTTGCTTTTCATTATTCTAGAAGGTGGCAGAAAAGATCTTGCTTTGATATTCTTTTCTGTTCTTCAGTTAGTACTAGCTAATTCACACTCCAAATCTTCTGATCAGAGAATTTTATAATTAGATGAAAACAGAATTACTACTGGTTTTATTTTAAATAAAAGTCTAATGCAGAATGAGCAATGTATTATACACAGCACTCTATTAATTTTATGTTAATTCAACCAATTATGTTATTATATGACTTGGTTTGGTAAAGCATAAGTTTTTTAAGTCAAACTAATTTGTTTCTATAAGTGAGGTTCTTATTCCAACTGGCTAGATGACCTGGTTCATGTATTTCAGTTTCTATGAGCTTCAGTTTCTTCATCTGAAAAGCAGATTGTGAAATTTGTTCCTTAAAGTCTTTCATTTATTCATCTTATGTCAAGGGTTTTAATATCTAATAATATATGTTAGCCTTCTCTTTTCATTTGAATACTAAACATAAATACACATTACACAGATATACATGTATATATGATATAGCAGTATATAAAACATTTATATAATTATATTTAAATTATACATATGTTGGAATTTTATATAATTTTATATGTACTATTATAGTAATAATAGTATGATATTATATAATTTTAAAATACTTGATATGACATGTGTAAAATTTAACAATTAAAATATTCATTGAAAATAAACTCATGTCTTCTTATGAAGGACAAATCAGAAGGATTTGGTATATAAGACAAAAGCTGGAGTAAGTCAAAGCAAAATTTTCTGTGTCCAAAAAGTGAGTTTCAAAATGTTTAAATAACTTTGGCTGAATATCTAAAATATTAAAATCTAAGTCAGGAATGCTTGGCTGATTTCAGGGACATTAGAATAAAGAATAATTTCTAGTCAGTCTGGTTACCTCATCTATATAGATTTAAGAAGATAAATATAATTACTTGGAGAGGCAATACTAAATTACACTAATTGAGAATTTTAAATTTGCAGTATTAATTTTAGGTTAAAAGACCAATATGTAAAAGAGGTGACTTAAGTGCTCTTTTAGTTCATGTATTTCAGTTTCTATGAGCTTCAGTTTCTTCATCTGAAAAGCAGATTGTGAAATTTGTTCCTTAAAGTCTTTCATTTATTCATCTTATGTCAAGGGTTTTAATATCTAATAATATATGTTAGCCTTCTCTTTTCATTTGAATACTAAACATAAATACACATTACACAGATATACATGTATATATGATATAGCAGTATATAAAACATTTATATAATTATATTTAAATTATACATATGTTGGAATTTTATATAATTTTATATGTACTATTATAGTAATAATAGTATGATATTATATAATTTTAAAATACTTGATATGACATGTGTAAAATTTAACAATAAAAATATCCATTGAAAATAAACTCATGTCTTCTTATGAAGGACAAATCAGAAGGATTTGGTATATAAGACAAAAGCTGGAGTAAGTCAAAGCAAAATTTTCTGTGTCCAAAAAGTGAGTTTCAAAATGTTTAAATAACTTTGGCTGAATATCTAAAATATTAAAATCTAAGTCAGGAATGCTTGGCTGATTTCAGGGACATTAGAATAAAGAATAATTTCTAGTCAGTCTGGTTACCTCATCTATATAGATTTAAGAAGATAAATATAATTACTTGGAGAGGCAATACTAAATTACACTAATTGAGAATTTTAAATTTGCAGTATTAATTTTAGGTTAAAAGACCAATATGTAAAAGAGATGACTTAAGTGCTCTTTTAATGAGAATATTGAATGAACAATGTTATGATAGCAGTTGCAATGCAGGGAAAAAAAAGTTAGTGGTCTTAAATACAATAATATATTGATAAAAATGATCATTTTAATTCTGTTAAAATTAATTTCAAAAAGAAACAAATGATGAATTCTATAATCCAACCCATGTAAGCAAAAGGTGGGGAAAGAATAAAGCTAGCAGGCATTTTGGTTTTCTTCTTTGTTTATTGTCATAATTTCAAACTAGTAGTCTCAAACTGGGTAACTTCTTTTATTAAGTATTTTTTATTGAATGAACTCAATAAAACTTAGCTTGAACAATTAAAATAACATAAATCTATAAGCATTCATCATGATAATATGAAAAAAAATTTCTTCCTTTCCCTTATTACTATACACTGAAAATAATTAAATTATTAAATTTAAGTGAGGCTTTTGTGTTGCAGAATGGAAGAGTTTGTTAAGGAAGAGGAGCATCTTCAACTAATGGTAAATTTAGCAAATTTTATGCAATGTCTCATGAAAATGTCATATTAAACTCTCTAGGCCTAGTTTAGAAGTAGACAGAGCATAAAAGTTAACCAGACTTCTGGAAGAGAAACTAAGTTTGCAAAAGAAGCACAAAGCCCATCCCAACACACACCTACTCAATTACTCCTCCTTGCTCTTAACAAGTAATACTCATGGACTTAAGAACAGAACAGATTTAAATTAAAGCAAAATATGATCTGTTTATATCAGATTTTTAAAATATCAAGTTATTATTATACTTATGAATCATTCTACTTTTTAATATGTAGTTTAACATGCATTTTAATAAGGCAAGTAATTTTAATAATGTTTGAAGTCCACAGACCCTAAATCCTGTCTCTTATACACATCTAGATGTGTATAAGAGACAGGTACTAGTTTCCATTCCCACCAACAGTGTAAGAGGGTTCCTTTTTCTCCACACCCTCTCCAGCATTTTTGTTTTTAAACTTTTTGATAGCAGCCATTCTGACTGGTGTGAAATGGTACCTCACTGTGGTTTTGATTTGCATTTCTCTGATAACTAGTGATGAAGACCCTAAATCCTTGTAAATTTTAAGTGTGAAACACAATACTTAAGTTTATAAATCCTCTTACTTGAGGACTGTCTCAATTATCTCCATGAGCAGTATTTGAAAACTCCTTTTTCATACAAGATGATTAGAGAAGTATGCCCATAAGAGGAAATAGAGATTGAGTTTGTTTCCTACTATTGGATTGGCCAAAAAGCTTCATTCAGGTTTTCTGTAAGATGTTATAAAAAAATCTGAACTAAATTTTTAGATAATCCAATACAAAACACAGTAAGCTAAAACAGAGACACTGTCTTACCATGACCCAAATAATATCATTAATAAAGATCTCATAGAAAAGTGTTCTCTGTAGTTTTACAGTATGAGAAAAAGTCATAGACTGTGAAGACTCAAACAGGTCTAAGATTATAATTCAAAATGTGTAAGAGTGATTTGACACTTGTTTCTTTGACCTTTTCACATGCTTCCACATCTGTTTCCTTTCTGGTAAACTGGTGATGGGCTTCCTAGGTGGTTCAGTGGTAAAAGAATCCACCTGCCAATGTAGGAGACATGAATTGGATCCCTGTGTCCGGAGGATTCCCTGGAGAAGGAAATGGTGACTCACTCCGGTATTCTTGCCTGGGAAATCTCATGGACAGAGGAGCCTGACAAGCTACAGTCCATGGCATCACAGAGTCAGACATGACTGAGTGAGTGAGCACAAATTGGGGATAATGATTTCTATTTCACTGAATTGTTGATAAAGACAGATAACAGCATAGCATGAAAAAGTGACAAGCACAATGTCAGGAAAATAATTTTCTGAGTATATTCTAATTTCCTTCTAATTTCTAATTAGAAAACTTAAAAGGAAATTTCTAATTTTCTTTCTGTTGGTTTGCTAGTAGCAAGTAGCACAGGCACTATATTCAAAACTCCTATTTTTTATTATTTCAGAAAAATCTTTGTATTTTCTTTCTTCTAACCTGTAACATGAAACTTCAGCTTCTGTGCTAGGATTGTGGGTTTCAGAGTAGAAATTTAAAACAAATTTCCCATGAGAAAAGATATCTGTGAGTGTGTGTGTGTGTATGTGCACACATGCACATTTGTACCTTGGGGGTGAAGTGAAATGATAGAGGAACAGAGGTTAACACACAAAAAAATGATTATGTGACATAAAAGATGAAGTTTCTATTGAAACTATATGGAAGAATTAAGGAGCATCATTAGGAAGAGAAGGGACCAGTAGGAGAGCAAAGAAGCAGAGTGCAAAGACCATAGCCTGATAGAATTCCTTTCTCCTATCCGAATAAAGAGAGAAAACCAGTCACAGCCAACCTGGGTTTTGACGTTTCATCTAATGTATGCTGCTACTGCTGCTAAGTTGCTTCAGTCGTGTCCGACTCTGTGGGACCCCATAGACGGCAGCCCATTAGGCTCCCCCATCCCTGGGATTCTCCAAGCAAGAACACTGGAGTGGGTTGCCATTTCGTTCTCCAATGAAGGAAAGTGAAAAAGGAAAGTGAAGTCGCTCAGTCCTATCCAACTCTTAGCGACCCCTCCTCCATCCATGGAATTTTCCAGGCAAGAGTACTGGAGTAGGGTGCCATTGCCTTCTCCCATCTAATGTCTAAGGGTTCCTATAATAAAATTCCTCTCAAGTTTTCAAACCAAGCATACTACTTTTTTATTATTAAAAACAAACCACTCATGCTCATCATTTAACTTAGGCATATAAGCACATTTGTTTGTGCTTTAATAGAGTGAGATTCAATTTGAGATGCAGATTAAGACACTGAAAAATGACCTTTAATTAAATTGTCAAACAGGAAAAGAACAATATTCAGTCCATGCAAGGGTGTGGTGACACGGAAATTGCTATTCCATGCTGATAAACTTGTCTAGACTGGTACAAAATATCTGGAAATAAATTTATCGCTATATGTAAATACATTTTAAAATGTGTAATATATCCACAATTTATTCCTTAACCCCATTTACCAATGTCTCTCAGAAGAACTGAAGAGATGCTTCAGATTTTTCTAAGAATGGGATATTTAACTGGAGGAGCAGTGCAACCCCTGTAAACTTGAAAACTGACCGACTAGCACTCTGTTTGGACAGGGTCTAAGAGTGAAGGAAAGCTTCTGAGAATAGAATCAAAACTGAGGATGAAAGGAAAAGTAAAAGCAAAAAAGAAAAAAAAAGATTTAATCAAAGTGAAGAAGCAGCCTACAGTCAGAATATCTCAGAAAATAAGCTGTCATACATTTGTTCATTATAGAAATCAACAGAGGCGGAGTCTGTGAACTGAGCAAAGCTTTCTTTAAATATGCTTTCATCCTAAAAGCTTGTGAAGTCTAATATTTGTGTGAAAATATACAGTATAAAATTACTACAAGAAAAAAATACAAATAGCAATCTTACCATGAAAGTATGCCATAAAGATAAGCCCTTAAGCTAAGCTAAATTACATTTAAAAATGATACAAAACATGAAAAAATATAACATAAAAGACAAACTTGAAAAGAGGTGTCAGTACTCAGGAAAAATGAGAAACAAAAATTATTATTATTTAGAAAATAGCAATGAACTAGAAAGAATACAAAAGTGAATAAACACTGATAACCTCAAAAGACATAGAAGTTGTAAAGAAGTAATTTTTTAAAATAAAATAAAAGCTTCAAGAAAAATGAAAGCATTAGGAAGAAAGGAAAACATGAAAAATTGGAAGAGAAAGTCTAAATTAAAAAAAAAAACACAAGAGTTTTAGAGCTAAAGATTAAAGCAAAGGAATAAAATAAATTTTCCTAAATAATAATTAAAAATATATTTGAAACTAAAAATTGAGATAGCATATCATAAACCCAAACTTGTTTACTCCAGAGTTATCGATACCACATTACATATTCAAATAAATTACTAGATTCTTAATAATTATAATAAAAATCAATTTTCCATCAAGAAAATTTAGTATTTGTTTTATATAAGTAAGCATAAATTATCACAAGGATTGCAAGAGCTATATACTTAAGCAACAAAAAAATGGAGAAAAATATTTAATGTAGTCAAGGAAATAATTGTAAGCTAATGATTTTATTTCTAAGAAAGTTCAGTTCAGTTCAGTTGTTCAGTCGACCTCATGAATCGCAGCACGCCAGGCTTCCCTGTTCATCACCATCTCCTGGAGTTCACTCAGACTCACGTCACCAATATGTATGATGAACATAGATGTGAAAATCCTCAGCAAAATACTAGCAAACCAGAATCAAGAGCATACTAAGAGGATCACACACCATGACCAAGTGGGATTTACTCCTGAGATACAAGGATGGTTCAGCATATAAAATATCAATTCATGTGAGGCATGAAAGGTAAAAAATTACATGATCATCTCAATAAATGCAGAAAAAGCATTTCACAAAATTCAACATCCTTTTGTAAAAAGGGCTTCCCTGGAGGCTCAGACAGTAGAGAATCTGCAATGCAAGAGGCCTGGGTTTGATCCTTGGGTCAGGAAGACCCCCCTGGAGAAGGGAATGGCAACCCACTCCAGTATTCTTGCCTGGAGAATCCTACTGACAGAGAAGCCTGCCGGGCTACAGTACATGGAGCTGCAAAGAGTGAGACATGACTGAGTGACTAACACTTTCACTTTCGTAATAAAAACTCTCAACACACCAGGAATAGAAGGAAATTATGTTGGTCAAAGTGTACAAAGTTTCAGTTATGCAGGATGAATAAATTCTGAGGATCTAATGTACAGCATGCTGCTGCTGCTAATAGGGTTTTCTATGTAGAGGATCATGTCATCTGCAAACAGTGAGAGTTTTACTTCTTCTTTTCCAATTTGGATTCCTTTTATTTCTTTTTCTGCTCTGATTGCTGTGGCCAAAACTTCCAGAACTATGTTGAATAGTAGCGGTGAAAGTGGGCACCCTTGTCTTGTTCCTGACTTTAGGGGAAATGCTTTCAATTTTTCACCATTGAGGATAATGTTTGCTGTGGGTTTGTCATATATAGCTTTTATTATGTTGAGATATGTTCCTTCTATTCCTGCTTTCTGGAGAGTTTTTATCATAAATGGATGTTGAATTTTGTCAAAGGCCTTCTCTGCATCTATTGAGATAATCATATAGCTTTTATTTTTCAATTTGTTCAATTTGTTTCAAATTTTTGTTGTGACGAGACAGAACCAAGGAAATTACACACTCCCCCGACACATATATACATATTGAAACAGAACTTTTGTGTAAATCTCAATGGACCAGCGTTAAATCCCTCGGACAGGCCGTGTCACGACTCTTGGGCAGATCAGTTTTACAGCCCCGTTTGCAGCTCAGTTTTATTTAGAAAATAAAGGAAAATACATCCTCGAGGCATGAGGGCGTGCCGACCCAAAAGACACAAGGAGAAGAGAGAGGCCCCCGGCCTTTTGGCTCCTCTTTGTATATGCTTTTTCTCCTCCCCCGGGCCTGCCCTCTGTAAACTGGGCTAACCAGGAGTGCTGTTTGTTCAACCTGAGGTCCTCACTCAGGTCCTCGGACCTTCCTTTGTTCTATTTTCACAGGCTTTTCCCTTCCTTGTCAGCCAATGATTGGGCAGAGATTTCCTTAGGCATCTGGAATCAAAGTATCACGATCTTTCCGAAGGGCCTCTTTTTAAAAATTTTTATTTGTTTTCTGATTTTTGGTCACACTGCATGGCATATGGGATCTTAATTTCCTAGCAGGAATTGATCTTGCACCCCCTGCATTGGAAGGCAGAGTCTTAACCACTGGACCACCAGGGAAATCCCACAAGGGTCTCTTTGAATGTGTTGGGACACACGTTAAATCCTCAGTCAGGCATTAGACAGCTCTGCCTTAGCTTTCACTTCCTGCTTCTCTATAATGTCAAAATCAACTAAGGGCATGAGCTGAGAGCCTTCTCAGGTCTTCCTGGGCATGCACACAGCCCTGTGTATAAGCATGGTCTTACAGATTCCCCAGAATATGTGTTAGCATTTCAGAACTCCTCTGGCAGTTCTATTCCTCATCTGTTCTTATTAATCTATGAATCTATGAATCTTATGAATCTATTGTTTGTCACAACTGTTATCCACTGCTTCAGGCTATGAAACTAACTAATTGCCTGTAATTGCTTTAAATAAATACCTTTAGTAAAAAGCGTTTCACAGGGAATGAACTGAGTCAAGTCAGATACAAAAAGCTTTGCAAATGAAATTTTCTAGGAAATACCAGACAAGTCAGGTAATGGCAATTCTTTGGGAATGAAGTTTTGAAAGATCTCCGTCCCTGATCTGCTCTCTTCCGTGGTTTTCAGATAATGGTATTTTTCTGTGAAAGTGGGCTGTCATTTTTCAAAGCTACTACTGAGCTGGACAGTAGGGAATGGGAGTAAATCAAGTTAAAATGCCACAAAATCCTGTTTTTACCAAGATTCAGCCATTTTTCTTGAATAAATGCTCCCTTGGCTGCACAAGCCTTTGTTTTATTCCTAGAGTTCTGAAAAAGTGGATTTTTACTCTTTTGGCCAATTTTAAAATTTCTTTCACAGAGGACTTGTCGCATGTCCTTACTTTGCCATTTTTATAGATGCCACACTAATGTGCCACGTTAATGGAAACTTATCTTCATAAAGGAATATAAATATGCTCTCAAGACATAAAACCTAGAGCTGGCACCAATGGGAACAGAATGAAAGAGTTGCGTTTTGATAGATGGTGAATTTTTAGCAATCTCTGGCACCAGGGGATGATTTAAATGTAATATTTAACAAGACAAATTGCTCTCTCATTGTGCCAGAGGCAGGTAGAAACTGCCTTTGGGGTTTTTGAAAGGCTGTTTCTTGGTGGACACTGGAAAACATGGTTGCAAACATCTCAGCCACACATGAGAAAGCTAAAGAAGGAAATGTGGTTGCAAATGTATTTAAAATAAAAGCAACAAGCTCTGAAGATTGGCTGTGATTTGTTACGAAACATAAAGTCACCTACCTTGAAAGTCAGTTTGGGAAAATTATTATAGTGTCTTTAAAGGAAGTGAGCGTCTTCAGGGTAGAGACTAATGTTTATTTTTGTCTTTTCTCTTTCCCTAGAGCCCAACATGGTGTCTAATCTCTTGTGTATTAGTCAAGACTTTCAGTTGCAAGTGATAAAAGCCCAATTAAAACTGGCTTAAATAAAGCAGTTTATTTTGTATCTCTAAATTTCCAAAGACGACAGACACAGCCGGATTCAGGAACCCAGATATCTTTCCCAGGAATCTGTTTATTTTCCTTTCTGTTGTCTCTGATTTCCTTTGGGTTTCAATCTTGAATCGGTCTCTGTGGACATGGGGCTAGAATACCTTGATGGACCATGTTTGGTTCATCTGCTCATTTGTGAAGCCTGATTTAATGGCCTAGGTCAGCACCATCCAAGTCACATTCATTGATAGGAAAGCGGGACCCTTGGGGAGTTCACAACTTAATGAGTAGCCAGAGATTAAAACGTAAACACAAAATAAATATACAGTGACAGCTGTGGTTATTACCTTGCAGGACAGACTAGATGCTACGACAGATGATAATACAGTGCTAACTCACGTTGTAGCAGGCAGAAAAGCCCCGTTTCTCCAAAGAAGCGGACATCTGTGCTGAGATCTGAAGGATGAGGCAGCAGTGAGGGGTGTTTGGGGTTGGAGAGCTCTGCGTACGTAAGGGCAGAAGGCACGAATGGGGTTTACTTTTGGAAGAACAGAAAAGACCTCTGTGAGGCTTGACTGTGATGGACAGCAGGAAGGGGACAAGAGGGAGCTAGGGAGGTGGGCGAGGGTCAGGTCCCTACACATCCGTGAGTTTGGACTTCATCTTAAGAACCCTAGGATGCTTTCAAAGAGTTTTAATCTAGGAGAGAAATAATCTGAATTCTATTAAAACTTAAAAAATAAAAAAAGATTATTTCTGACTGCTGTGAAGACTGTGGACACAGGAAAGTCAGTTAGGGGCCAGTGGCAGTTGACTGAGTGGAGGGATTCTCCTTCCATGGAGGAACTGATTCTGGGGTTGACAGGATATTGACAGATGGGGGGGCTTCCCTGCTGGTCCAGTGCCTGAGAATCTGACTGCTAATGCAGAGGACAGGTTGGATCCTGGCTGGGGAACTAAGAAACCATCTGAGGCTGGGCAACTGAAACTCCAGTCCACCACAGTTACTGAGCCTGAGTGCTCCACAACTAGAGAAGCCCCCTCACCACCCAGTGCCGCTGCAATTTAAAAAAGGAAAAAAAATAAAGAATTTGACATATGAGAGATAAGTTAGGAAGACAGAACCTACAAAACTTTGAGTGATGTCGGAGGAGAAGAGAAATTAACATGATGTTAGTTTCATGATACCAAAGCTGAGCGCCAAAGAATCGATGCTTTTGAACTGTGGTGTTGGAGAAAACTCTTGAGAGTCCCTTGGACTGCAAGGAGATCCAACCAGTCCATCCTGAAGGAGATCAACCCTGGGATTTCTTTGGAAGGAATGATGCTAAAGCTGAAACTCCAGTACTTTGGGCACCTCATGCGAAGAGTTGACTCATTGGAAAAGACTCTGATGCTGGGAGGGATTGGGGGCAGGAGGAGTAGGGGACGACCGAGGATGAGATGGCTGGATGGCATCATGGACTCGATGGACGTGAGTCTGAGTGAACTCCGGGAGTTGGTGATGGACAGGGAGGCCTGGCGTGCTGCGATTCATGGGGTCGCAAAGAGTCGTACACGACTGAGCGACTGAACTGAGCTGAACTGAACTGAACTGAGCTTGGCTGGGAAATTTCTGGGAGTGCTTAGTGATTTGAAGAAAGACAGTGTTGGTGATCAGCTCAGGAGTGTGGAGGCTTACAAGCTGCCTCCAGTTCCCTTCTGCTCTGTGTGCTGCTGTTTTTCCTGATGTGAAACTAAAATGAAGGCTGTGTTCACTATGTGAATAAGCTCTGGAAATATGGCACCGTTTACCAAAGATTTGGCCAGTATCAATAAGGACGCTTGTGCTGTGTGTGAGGGGGTGTCTGGAGGGCACAGACAGTTTTTTAACTTGTAGAGCAACTACTAAGGTCGGAGGTGGCTTGATGGCCACTCCTCCTGGGACTCACGGGCGTGCCTGTGGCTGATATGAGTCCTCTTCTCTCTCACGCAGGACTCGGAGGTTCTGAACACGGCCATTCTCACTGGAAAGGTTGTTTCAGTTCCCGTCAAGGTGGTGGCAGTTCAAGAGGATGGTTCGGTGGTGGACGTGTCAGAGGCTGTGGAATGCAGGTCTGCGGATGAAGACGTCATCAAGGTACAGTGGGTTTTACTTCCAGATAACTCAGACGTTTGGGCCTTTCCTTCCCCTTCTGTCACATGGCTGCTCTGAGCATCCCAGGCTCCCAAGGGCAGAACCTAGATGCAGGTGCTGATGGGGGTGCTGTTGGGGATGCTGATGGGGATGATAGGGATGCTGAGGTGGGAGTGATGGAGGTGCTGATGGGGAGCGATGAGGGTGCTGATGGGGAGCGATGGGGATGCTGAGGGGGAGCGATGGGGGTGCTGAGGGGGAGCGATGAGGGTGCTGACTGTCTCTTATACACATCTAAAGGAATATAAATATGCTCTCAAGACATAAAACCTAGAGCTGGCACCAATGGGAACAGAATGAAAGAGTTGCGTTTTGATAGATGGTGAATTTTTAGCAATCTCTGGCACCAGGGGATGATTTAAATGTAATATTTAACAAGACAAATTGCTCTCTCATTGTGCCAGAGGCAGGTAGAAACTGCCTTTGGGGTTTTTGAAAGGCTGTTTCTTGGTGGACACTGGAAAACATGGTTGCAAACATCTCAGCCACACATGAGAAAGCTAAAGAAGGAAATGTGGTTGCAAATGTATTTAAAATAAAAGCAACAAGCTCTGAAGATTGGCTGTGATTTGTTACGAAACATAAAGTCACCTACCTTGAAAGTCAGTTTGGGAAAATTATTATAGTGTCTTTAAAGGAAGTGAGCGTCTTCAGGGTAGAGACTAATGTTTATTTTTGTCTTTTCTCTTTCCCTAGAGCCCAACATGGTGTCTAATCTCTTGTGTATTAGTCAAGACTTTCAGTTGCAAGTGATAAAAGCCCAATTAAAACTGGCTTAAATAAAGCAGTTTATTTTGTATCTCTAAATTTCCAAAGACGACAGACACAGCCGGATTCAGGAACCCAGATATCTTTCCCAGGAATCTGTTTATTTTCCTTTCTGTTGTCTCTGATTTCCTTTGGGTTTCAATCTTGAATCGGTCTCTGTGGACATGGGGCTAGAATACCTTGATGGACCATGTTTGGTTCATCTGCTCATTTGTGAAGCCTGATTTAATGGCCTAGGTCAGCACCATCCAAGTCACATTCATTGATAGGAAAGCGGGACCCTTGGGGAGTTCACAACTTAATGAGTAGCCAGAGATTAAAACGTAAACACAAAATAAATATACAGTGACAGCTGTGGTTATTACCTTGCAGGACAGACTAGATGCTACGACAGATGATAATACAGTGCTAACTCACGTTGTAGCAGGCAGAAAAGCCCCGTTTCTCCAAAGAAGCGGACATCTGTGCTGAGATCTGAAGGATGAGGCAGCAGTGAGGGGTGTTTGGGGTTGGAGAGCTCTGCGTACGTAAGGGCAGAAGGCACGAATGGGGTTTACTTTTGGAAGAACAGAAAAGACCTCTGTGAGGCTTGACTGTGATGGACAGCAGGAAGGGGACAAGAGGGAGCTAGGGAGGTGGGCGAGGGTCAGGTCCCTACACATCCGTGAGTTTGGACTTCATCTTAAGAACCCTAGGATGCTTTCAAAGAGTTTTAATCTAGGAGAGAAATAATCTGAATTCTATTAAAACTTAAAAAATAAAAAAAGATTATTTCTGACTGCTGTGAAGACTGTGGACACAGGAAAGTCAGTTAGGGGCCAGTGGCAGTTGACTGAGTGGAGGGATTCTCCTTCCATGGAGGAACTGATTCTGGGGTTGACAGGATATTGACAGATGGGGGGGCTTCCCTGCTGGTCCAGTGCCTGAGAATCTGACTGCTAATGCAGAGGACAGGTTGGATCCTGGCTGGGGAACTAAGAAACCATCTGAGGCTGGGCAACTGAAACTCCAGTCCACCACAGTTACTGAGCCTGAGTGCTCCACAACTAGAGAAGCCCCCTCACCACCCAGTGCCGCTGCAATTTAAAAAAGGAAAAAAAATAAAGAATTTGACATATGAGAGATAAGTTAGGAAGACAGAACCTACAAAACTTTGAGTGATGTCGGAGGAGAAGAGAAATTAACATGATGTTAGTTTCATGATACCAAAGCTGAGCGCCAAAGAATCGATGCTTTTGAACTGTGGTGTTGGAGAAAACTCTTGAGAGTCCCTTGGACTGCAAGGAGATCCAACCAGTCCATCCTGAAGGAGATCAACCCTGGGATTTCTTTGGAAGGAATGATGCTAAAGCTGAAACTCCAGTACTTTGGGCACCTCATGCGAAGAGTTGACTCATTGGAAAAGACTCTGATGCTGGGAGGGATTGGGGGCAGGAGGAGTAGGGGACGACCGAGGATGAGATGGCTGGATGGCATCATGGACTCGATGGACGTGAGTCTGAGTGAACTCCGGGAGTTGGTGATGGACAGGGAGGCCTGGCGTGCTGCGATTCATGGGGTCGCAAAGAGTCGTACACGACTGAGCGACTGAACTGAGCTGAACTGAACTGAACTGAGCTTGGCTGGGAAATTTCTGGGAGTGCTTAGTGATTTGAAGAAAGACAGTGTTGGTGATCAGCTCAGGAGTGTGGAGGCTTACAAGCTGCCTCCAGTTCCCTTCTGCTCTGTGTGCTGCTGTTTTTCCTGATGTGAAACTAAAATGAAGGCTGTGTTCACTATGTGAATAAGCTCTGGAAATATGGCACCGTTTACCAAAGATTTGGCCAGTATCAATAAGGACGCTTGTGCTGTGTGTGAGGGGGTGTCTGGAGGGCACAGACAGTTTTTTAACTTGTAGAGCAACTACTAAGGTCGGAGGTGGCTTGATGGCCACTCCTCCTGGGACTCACGGGCGTGCCTGTGGCTGATATGAGTCCTCTTCTCTCTCACGCAGGACTCGGAGGTTCTGAACACGGCCATTCTCACTGGAAAGGTTGTTTCAGTTCCCGTCAAGGTGGTGGCAGTTCAAGAGGATGGTTCGGTGGTGGACGTGTCAGAGGCTGTGGAATGCAGGTCTGCGGATGAAGACGTCATCAAGGTACAGTGGGTTTTACTTCCAGATAACTCAGACGTTTGGGCCTTTCCTTCCCCTTCTGTCACATGGCTGCTCTGAGCATCCCAGGCTCCCAAGGGCAGAACCTAGATGCAGGTGCTGATGGGGGTGCTGTTGGGGATGCTGATGGGGATGATAGGGATGCTGAGGTGGGAGTGATGGAGGTGCTGATGGGGAGCGATGAGGGTGCTGATGGGGAGCGATGGGGATGCTGAGGGGGAGCGATGGGGGTGCTGAGGGGGAGCGATGAAGGCCTGGCGTGCTGTGATTCATGGGGTCGCAAAGAGTTGGACACGACTGAGCGACTGAATTGAACTGAGACAATTTTTAAGCCCACGTTACTAGGCAAATCAAACTTACTGGTACAGAATCATCCATATTTTCTAAAATAGTGTCTCATGATACTGTTAACTGGCCTGTATTCCCTTGAGTATCAAATAAGGAGTTTTCACCCATAGTGTTCATTATAGTTTAGAACCTGAGAGAGTACAGAATTTACTAAAGTAATAGGAGCTAAATGTTATGGATCTGGCCAACTAAGCGTAAAAATCTAACACATCTTCTTAAGTACACCATCAAAACAGTCTCAAAATTCTATTTATATATTGTCCTGACAACACTCCTCCACAAAGATAGACATTGCAGAATATGTTTTACACATTTATGGTACTTAATACAAGCTGCTTATTATCAAACTGTTAAACAAGTAGAAAGTGTATGACAAAGTTTAAGATCCTCAGGTATGAACATTTGGATGCGACTTCACTTTTGTAGATAAATTGGGATCCAGAGCTTTGGTTCTATAGATAATTCTCATTTTTAGTCTTGTTTTTGATTCCACTTTTAAGCACACTTCACCCTAATACATATAGTAAATAAACCTAATGTATATTTCATGTCAGAAATCTAGTAGTATATATTTTAGCACATGAAGCAATGAAACAGTATTTGCCTGATCTTGTTCTTATTTCAAATTTTTAGTTTCTGTTCTTCCTTTAAGTAAAATCATAATCACCCATACTATGTTTCAATTTTTGATTTTAAGAGACTCCACAGAAGTAGGAAAATAACCTGAATCAATTCTTAAATCTATTTTTTAAACTCCTTAGGGCATCCTATATTTTGGAGTAGTTGCCTCCTTTTTATAGTTCATTATCATTCTGCTTTATTTTCCTGACAAACCTGAGAAAAAAACTCTTTTACACAAATTCTTATTTTATTTTATGAGGTATGTTCTGAATACTTTGAATACTCAATAGTTGTTTTGATGACAGCGATTTTAGTCATTAGTTGTTTTTGATGACAGCTGATCACAGAAGACTGCATGACAATGTTAAACTACCTGGACCTATCAAATTATAGAACCATCCATAGGACAAGCATATAAAATTTCTCCTGGAAAACTCTAGTACTTTGGAGACCTCACCAGCTTTACTTGACATTCTAATTTACTTCTTTTAGATTAATAAATACATTACCCCTGAACCACAATCTGTCTATATCTTTTAATATCCTTTGTTTGCAATTCTTAATGCAATTCCCCATATAGAATTTTAAAGGGACAAACACATTTTTATTTTCTGAATGTATATGATCTGAGATGTATATTATGTATTATTTCTGCTTCCTTGACATTTATTTATTCACAATTACATAACATTTAGGAACTGAAGTTTACAGGTGCTACTTGATTTCCAAAACAGGCAGGACCGATTTATCAGACTTTTAAAGCCATTCTTTTCCAAAACAAAATGTTACACTGTTCTAACTGTAGTGTGATCTAAAGTGCCAGAGTTCAGTGTCAGTTCAGAAGTACAAACTCAAAAGAGATGAGTGGGTTTCTAATTTAGTGAAATATTTTAGACCGAGTTTCTGAATTGTAGAAGAGAAATGATACACAGTGACACTTCAGAGTCTAGGAACAAATAGACATGTGATCTGCTGGGTGGCTTTGGACAAGTAGAAAGGGCTCTTACGGCTTTAACTTATTTCTTCCACACCCTGCTCCCAGAATCAAGGAAAGTTGCTCTAACGGCTTGAGCAGTTCCTACCTCTGATCAGGAAAACAGATTGTGGCATGCCCATACAACCAGTCGGAAAAGGCAATGGCAGCCTGCTCCAGTACTCTTGCCTGGAAAATCCCATGGACGGAGGAGCCTGGTAGGGTGCAGTCTGTGGGGTCGTGAAGAGTCGGGCACGACTGAGCAACTTCACTTTCAGTTTTCACTTTCACGCATTGGAGAAGGCAATGGCAACCCACCCCAGTGTTCTTGCCTGGAGAATCCCAGGGACGGGGGAGCCTGGTGGGCTGCCGACTATGGGGTCGCGCAGAGTCAGACACGACGGCAGTGACTTAGCAACAGCATACAACCAGTCCACCTCTACCAGTCTCCACGATCTGCACTACTCATGTGAGGCAGTCTTCATCCACCATTACCTCCACNCCCACCCCAGTGTTCTTGCCTGGAGAATCCCAGGGACGGGGGAGCCTGGTGGGCTGCCGACTATGGGGTCGCGCAGAGTCAGACACGACGGCAGTGACTTAGCAACAGCATACAACCAGTCCACCTCTACCAGTCTCCACGATCTGCACTACTCATGTGAGGCAGTCTTCATCCACCATTACCTCCACGTTTTCATTTAAGGCAACACTGCAAAAAACCAGCTTCCAGCCCTCCCTGTGCTTCTTTTTGCCTCACATTTGTATCTTTGCCCATCTCTGATTTTGCCAAGAAAATGTCCCTTTCGTTTTCTTCTTAAAAAATACTTTTTTTTTACATCTGTGCTACATACATGTTCATTGGAGTTAACTTAAAAAAACAACATACAAGAGCATGCTTGCTCTCATTCTTCCCTAAGCCTTGTTTTAAATACATGAAGACATATTAAAAACATATAATTTTATATTTAGCTTTTCTCACCATATCATAAGCATTTTCCCATCATAAAAATTATTTTTAAAGATATTTTACTGGCTATATAACATTCTCTCAATATAATCATGATAGAATATTTTGTCCTTTGCCCTTTTATCAATTTATCATTTAGTGAGGTTTTTTTAGTCATTTAAAAATCATTTTATGTCTTTACAGATTAAAAATCACCTGTTCTATTCAAAAATATTTCCTAGATTATGTGTATCTTTTAAATCACTTAAGATGTTTTAGATGTATAGAGATTTTAATATCAATTATGGCAAATATATTGATCATTGAGTTTTTTGTAGTTGCTTGTTCTGTTCTTTTCTACTTTTGGTTTTTCCCCAATGCTTTTTAAACTTAGTTTTTCCACACATAGCAAAAATTCACCTGTATTTTCTTTTTTTTTTTTAAGTAATGTTTAATGTTGATTATTGCTAAAGTTGAATGGTGAATACATGGAAACTCATACTATTCAACGTACTTTTACATGTGTTTATAATCTTCTGTATTAAAAAATAAACAATAGAAACCATTCTGGCTTAATTCCATTCTATAGAGACTAAATTTTGCTAAATTATATTCTTTCTGGGCTCTGACAGAGAGAGTACTGACTTGGAGGGAAGTGTTAATGAATAATAATGGCATTATGCCAGTTACTCCCAAAGTTTAGCATCCACAAGAATCACCTCGGATATTTGCTGCAAGATTTCAATCCAAAGGGGCTGGTGTGAGACCTAGGAATTTGTGTTTTTAACAAGCACTAGGAGTGATTATGCTAAGATAGTATATGGACTATACTGGAATTATGTGCTCCATATTTTAAAATTAGATGAGCGATTTCAACACATGGTGCTGGAACACTTGAATATCCATATGCAAAAAAAAAATTTTTTTTTAATCCGTATCTTTCACCATATATGTGAATTAACTCAAAATGGATCATATAAAAAATTAAAAATAAATGGATACAGACCTAAACGTAACACACCTAAAACTATAAAACTTCTAGAAGAAAACACTGGAGAAATTCTTTGTGGCCTTGAGTTATGCAAAAAATTCTTAGTTAGAACACCAAAAGCATGATCCATAAAACAAAAAATTTAAAAATTGGACCTAAGGAAAGTTCAAAACTCCACTCTTTGAAAGACACTATTGTAAGAAGAGAATGAAAAGACAACAAAGGCAACACGTAGAGAGCAAGCAATCAAATGAAAGAATCCTTAACATTATTAGCCATTAGGGAAATGCCAGCTTACTACTCTATACAGATAGAGAGGCTAACACCTGGATTGGCGAGGATTAGAGGAACTGGAGGTTTTACACACTGCTCATAGGGATGTAAAATGACTACCATTCTGGAAAACAATTTGGCAGTTTCTTAAAAAGTTAAACATACACCTACCACATAATCCAACCATTCCATTCCTAAGTACTTAGCCAAGAGAAATGAAAGCATATGTCAGTACAAAGACTTGAATGCTCTTAGTAGCCTTATTATAGACAAAAGCTGAAAAACTCATGTGTCCATCAACAAACAAATGAACAAGAAAGTTATTACGTATGCATAACATAGAAAACCATCCATGAGCAAAAAGGAATTAACTGTTGATGAAGGCTCCAAACATGAATCTCAAAATATTCTGAGTGAAAAAAGGCAAACCAAAGAACACATGCTTTACAATTCCATTTACATAAAATTCTAAATGATACAAAGAAATCTCTACTGACAAGAAGCAAATCAGCGATTACATGGGGAAATGGGTAGACGTGAAGAGGTGGAAGGCAGGAATTACAAAGGATCACGAGCAAGCTTTGGGGACTAAAGAATATTTTTGCTATTTTAAACATAGTGATATTTTCATGAGTATTTGAAAATGAAAAAGTGTTAATTGCTCAGTGTCCTCCTCTTTGCAACCCCATGGACTGTAGCCCACTAGGCTCCTCTGTCCATGGAATTCTCCAGGCAAGAATACTGGAAGTGGGTAGCCATTCCCTTCTCCAGTGGATTCCTCCTGACCCAGGGATTGAACCTGGGTCTCCTGCATTGCAGGCAGATTCTTTACGAGTTTNTTGCAACCCCATGGACTGTAGCCCACTAGGCTCCTCTGTCCATGGAATTCTCCAGGCAAGAATACTGGAAGTGGGTAGCCATTCCCTTCTCCAGTGGATTCCTCCTGACCCAGGGATTGAACCTGGGTCTCCTGCATTGCAGGCA
The DNA here is from genome assembly GCA_006410675.1 of Oreotragus oreotragus. Taxonomy (NCBI): domain Eukaryota; kingdom Metazoa; phylum Chordata; class Mammalia; order Artiodactyla; family Bovidae; genus Oreotragus; species Oreotragus oreotragus. Next base: position 59,726 of record SJYX01009284.1, on the reverse strand, counting down.
GATTCTTTACGAGTTTATAGATATGTCAAAAATAAAACATAAATTTGATTAGAGATTCTAGAAGACAGTGGTCATCTTGACTTCCTTTCCCACCTAACCCCTTCTGGGATAACCCAATTTCCTAAGTTGACTAGTAGTTCTTGGAGCAAAACCTAACAGATGAATTCCCAGAAGAATGATACACAAATGAAATATAAATGTATTGTATTTTGCTTCATTCTGTGGTGAGCCTATGGAAAAATTAGTCTGTCCAAAAGGAGCTACCCCCTGTCATGCTTTGGTTTCCCCAGGAAGAAGACTCTGAGATGGCATTTCCTCAGATCAACCCAGTGGAAGAGAAGAAGCAGGATAGGGTAATGCAAGCGGGCAAGCTGGCAGCTTCAGCTAACCCCACACACCCTTTGGAGTTCAAAAGGCAGCAATATTTATGATTAAATCCAAATAGATGATAATCATGTGGCTACAAGTGACAACATGCATACTGGATAGCAATGAGTTCAGATGAGCCAGTGGTCAGGGGATGTTACAAAGGCCCAGCTTCCTGCTGCCTGTCACATGTTCAGCTCCATACTCAGAATTCACTCGGCAGTATCCTCAGTTCCAGACTTTTATGAAAGAAAATGACGTCTGTGGTCACATACCTCACACTCTATCACCAAAAACTCCAGTGGAAAAGCAATCAAGAGTCTGTGAAAAACATAAGTCTTCTTTTTTTAAAAAAAAAAATTTAATCTAGCAAAAGTCTCTCCATATCTCTTCAACTGGGCTATGTGCCCACATGGGACCCAGCTTTCCTGGTCAGGAGACTGGACTAGACTCATCAACACAGTCCTGAAACTCAGGTGGAATTAACTCCTCCAAAACGGAGGAGGTGGACTTTTGTAGGAAACCTGGAGGTATATGTATCAAGAAGGAGATGCAATAGATGCTGAGCCACAAACAAGATGAGTGCTTTAGTGGATCAAAAATGATTTAAAGCAAAGGCACAAGCCATGGGGAAACTGGGGGGACAAGATCAATAAAAGGGCACTTTCTGGAGTTTAGGGGGCCACGTGACGGCCACTCCAGCTTCATCACAATTGGCCAGCTGACCCTGCTTACTCATGCACAATCTGTCTTCCCTTTCCTCACAAGTAAACATATCCTCATCCTTTCAAATTAAAAAACTACAAGAAATGTCAAAAATGAAGAAAAAAAAACATTTTTAAATTAAACTCTATTAAAGAAATGCTAGTTCAAAAAAGACATAATTGGGCTCTCTAAAACCTGGCAGCTCCCAAACGCCAACAAGTTTTTCTCTTCGCAAGTCTGTTCTCAGCCATTCCAAGAAAGGAACGGAGAAGAACAGAGCTATATCATTTTGATGACAACCCACTTCTAATCCACAGGATCATATGCCTTTGCACCCTGTTCAAAGGAAACTTGGCCTAAAAAGAATGAGTTTCATAACAAACCAGCCACTCTGAGAATAGAGGTGAGAAGAGATCGGGGGGAAGAATCCGAGACATGTTGAGGAGCTGGCGAGTTTAATTGCCAATTCATATGCAACTTCGAGATTGTGCTCAGTGACCGAAGGGACTTGGCTTCTGGTGCCTCAGTCAAACTCTTTATTCGAGAGTCGAAAATAACAAAATCTGGAAGGTGTTTTGTCCTTCTTGAGATATAGAAAAAAGGAGGGTTTTTTGTTTTTTGTTTTTGTTTTTTTTAGCTACTAAGGCAAATACAATCATTATAAGGAGAATAGGTTTCTTGGAAAGGTCAGCATCTGCAGGAGGGTCTTCACTATCCTCATCTGACCTTTATGAAGTGCGTGGTTTGTAAGACATGCCAAGCTTCCTCTTTTTACAAAGCTTAGACCCAAGTATTCAAATGCATCGTTTTATTGGCAACTGAGGTTTAGAAAGACAGAGACAGAGGAAGCCTGTAAAATTGGGAAGTCACTATGAAGCAAAAGCACAAAACACATTTTTACATGCATAAAAATGCTACCTAAGTCAAAATGATACATGGATGATATCGAGCTGGCCAAAAAGTTTGTTTGGGCTTTTCTATACTACCTTATGGGAAACCCCAAACGAACTTTTTTGGCCAACTCAATAGATGATTAAAAGGAGATTTAAAGATGATTACTTATGAAATCACAGAATTTAAACCAAATGCCAGAAATCTTTGCAAAAAAACAGTCATATGACCAGAGAGAACGTGCAACTGATTCTTTTCCCCATGCATGTGTTTCAGCGGCAGTATTCCTTAAGCCTCTTCTTCTATTTCTCCTTCTTCCTCCACTTTCTGTAAGTAGTTACCATTTCAAGCAAGCTTCACACCCAAGAAGTTACGGCTGTTAATGAAGCAAATGGTAGTAATAAAACTCTGAGCTGGGAAGAAAAAAAAAAAAAACTGTTTTAACTGTTTCTAAGTTCTAACAAAGCTTCTTACAGATTAAAACCATGTAGGTAAAACCATGTGCATAGTGCATTTTACTTTTTTCATGGCCCTTTGATGAAATAAGCAAAAAGACATGAAAAATTAGTTGCAGTCAACCAATGCTTTCCCCTCATCACCCTGTCACCCAACAGACCACTAAGTACACTAGAGAATGATTCTGGGAAACAGAAGACACGCTCCTTTGATTCTCCTGATTTTCTCTCATTTCTGTGAATTTAATTTTCTGTGCGAGCATGTGTCTGAGCTGGGGCAGACAGATTGGTGCAGGGTTTCTTAAAAACAATTTTTTGCTCCATCAGACACAATATATTCTGCTGAAAGAGAAGAAAGCACTATGCCCCAGGGAAAAAAAAAGTTTCCCCAAAAGTTTGTTCCCTCAAAACTACAATGAAAGAAGGCATCCCTCTTGGGTGATTTAATTTAATTGTTATGTTTTTTAACTTTTGTTCTGGGGGAAATTAAGCAACCATCAGCTGCAGCTCATAGACAAATACCACTTTCTGGTAGATAGAACACAAAACTAGGAATCAGAAAACCAAAAAAAGAATCCTGGCACTGCACTGGGTGATTTCATCTCCACATGCCTAAATTTCCTGTTTGCAAAATGAGATAGAGCTTCCCACTCGTCACTTCTTTCTTGGAGATGCTGTGAGGACTAATAGTCTTTGCTCTGATTTTTTTTCATCTAAGAAACAGAGATTTTTTTAATGGTGCAAAAGAAGCATCTAGGTATGGAAAGGGCAACAGAGACGTGATTCTGTGCTACATCCAGTGACTGCAGAGGCAAGGCAATGATCCATGCTCTTGAGTTGCTCCTAACTCAGACAGTGAAACAGATATTGAATTAGGGGCCTCAGATTTTGAAATAGGTAACTGACTATAGGAAATGTCAAGCTATGCAGGGGAATAGATCCAACTGAACTGAGTCTTAAGAGGCAGGAGACCCTAGAGGTTACACTATGAGCTCCAGATCCTGATTCTAAAACCAGATTTTTAGCTGAGTGAACTTGGACAAGTTTCTTAACTTCACAGTGGCCCAGTTTCCTTATCTGTAAGAAGATAATAATAGTGCCTCCCTCATAGGGATAATATATAGTGTTTAGAATAGTCAGCGCTTGCCATAGAGAAAGTGATAATAGAAGACAATGAAGAGTCACTAAAAATGTTTAGATAAAGTAACATGGTCAGATTTGTGACTTGGTAAATAATTAAATGAAGATGCTGAATAATAATAGTGCCTCCCTCATAGGGATAATATATAGTGTTTAGAATAGTCAGCGCTTGCCATAGAGAAAGTGATAATAGAAGACAATGAAGAGTCACTAAAAATGTTTAGATAAAGTAACATGGTCAGATTTGTGACTTGGTAAATAATTAAATGAAGATGCTGACGGAATATGATAGATGGTTTGCAAAACGGCCACAATTATTTTCCTCCTTGTTTTCATTCTTTATGTCTCTGGAGAAATTCCCGACTTATTTAATATGGATTGTTCACTTCGGACTTGTTATCTAATAATAACATGACCAACTGCGTCAGTTTCAAGACTCAATCTCAAGAGGTCCTATGTTCTTCTTATGACCCTCATTGGCACCCTGTCTCCACCATGAACACGTCCACACTAACCTGCTGGAGAAAGAGAGGACACACAGAACAGCTAAAACCACCCTGGTCCAACCAGCCCCCTGATAACCCAATATCTGGCCACAGAGCCCAGTGAAGACCAACTGCCCAGCTGACTCCAGGCTTAACTGCCAACCTGTAGAATCATGAACTAAATAAACAGTTGTTGTTTTAATCCATTCTGTTTTGGAGCAGGTTGTTATGCAGCAATAGCTAACTGAAATACACACGTACAGAATTGTTTAAATGACTAAATTCAAATTCTAGGCCTATGCACTATGCGTATGTGCATATGCCAGTGAAAACATCATTTGAAAATGATATATTTTTATTAGCAGTGAATTGTACATTTTACAATTTTACTTTTCATGGGAATTATCTCCCCAGTATAAAAAACAACCTTGAAGTAATCTGAGACATGTATTATTTCATTTTATGTTTAAATGACTAAATTCAAATTCTAGGCCTATGCACTATGCGTATGTGCATATGCCAGTGAAAACGTCATTTGAAAATGATGTATTTTTATTAGCAGTGAATTGTACATTTTACAATGACTTTTCATGGGAATTATCTCCCCAGTATAAAAAACAACCTTGAAGTAATCTGAGACATGTATTACTTCATTTCATAGAGAGGTTGGTGACATCCATAATCATCCAATGGGAAGTAAAACTGGAATCTGAGATTTATGATAGCTGGTAGATTTTATTTTTAACTATATCACTCTACTAGTCCAAGAAAATAAACAAAGATGACATTTATCTTACTCATGAATTTATTCAACAAATACTTGAGTTTTCTACATGTGAGGCTCTGTGCTGAGTACCTGGAATAAGCTGTGAACATGCCAGTCATAATCCCCACCTTGGTAGAATGTTCGTTGGGACATAGCTGGGTAAACAGACAAATGCCAAACAATATGGTGAGTGTCATGATAGCAAAAAAAAAAGGGTGTGCTCAGAACTTAGGGGAAAAGGGAAAGCTTTCCAAAAGAAGAAATATCTAAACAGAAATTCAAAGAATGACTGGAAACTGGCCAGGCAAAGAGAGGCTAAAGTGGTCTAAGTGAGGAGGAATACCATATGCGAGGTCATGAAGGTGCTCAAAGCATATTCTTAGAACTGAGAGCAATTACTTAAGTTTATAACCTACTCATACATGGTATGAGTTGGGAGAGGGAAGCTGAAGGCAATAGCAGAAATTTGCCCTTATAGGATTCACGGGATTTAGCCAGTATCTTGAAGGCAAGGGGAAATCATTCAGAATATTTTAAGCAGGGCTATGACATGGTCAGCTGTGCATTTTAGAATGCTGGCTCTGGCTAGAAGTGTTAGGACAGAATGGAGAGAGGTGAAGAGTGAGTAGAGGCTAGGAAACCATTTAGGAAGCTGGGGCAGTAATTCAGGTAAAGGATGACGATGCCCCAAGTCACGGGATATGGCAATAAGGAGGAAGAAAAATGAATAGAATTAAAAGATATTTACGAGATAGATGTAAGAGCCTTCAGTGCTTAATTAGATACTGGTGAGTGGAAGGCCTACCCCAGATTGCTGCCTTGGGCAGGTTAGTGAAGGGTAGTGGTGTTCAATTGGTTTTTTCAGATGGAGACACTGGAGAGAAACTGGGAGGAGGACCTATTAATGTCCTTCAGTTTTAGGCACATCAAGTATGAGGTTAGTGCAGGATGTTCAGAAGGAGAGGTCTGGTAGGCAGGTGGGGTAACAGGGATACGAAGAAGGGCAAGCTTAGTCTCTGCGGTCACTTGAAGAAGTGTGGGTGCTTTGTAATAACTACATTCAACTGCAGCCTAGAAAGCCTAGCTGCAATGGAATGATATGCAGTGTGCCTTTTCTCTTAGTCCATAGGAGTAAAAAATCTGATGGACATCTTTTATAGGGTTTACACCTCAGGATCAGAGTTGAGTATATGCAGTAAGTGACAGGAAGCTAGTCATCCTAAAGCTTCTAATATATGGGAGTGAATGGTGCTCAAAAAGTAGCAGTTTTATGTTCTGGCCTCTAAACGAAGGCAGCAATCTCATTAGGTTACCCCTGCTTCTCTCTACCAGATAAATTGGGGTAATATACAATTTATACTAACTCACTTCATCATAAAAACATCTGTGATATCAGCAAAGCAGATTATCAGTCATCATTTCACAAAGGAAGACACTAAAAATTAGTAATTTTCTGGGCCTCAAAATTAGTAAGTGGCAGAGTTGGGATACTAGAATTCCAGGTCTCTTTCTAAATCCAGCAATATTTTTCATGAAAAAGGAAAAAGAATAAACAGCACATAACATATTAACTAGAGAGAATTAGAAAGAAGAATTAAGATAACTTCATAATTTCTGGTGTAGAAGACTTAAATATTGGTGATGTCTCCAGTTAAAATTAAAGACTTGAGGACGGAGGGAGGTAAATTGAGAATACAACTTCAGTTTTGAGCTGAAAGTGCTGGGCAGAGAATGACCAGACATAGTCTCTAACTAGAACAGCTCTTGTTTCTCTGTAACTGTAAATCAAGGCCAGTCCTTTGAATAGGCAAGATGGAGGCTAGAATTTTTATAAAACCATCTCTTTGAACATTCTCACAGTCTCTTTATTAAGGGAACAATTAAGAAAGAACCACAGTATATTCTAAAGGCAATGTTCAAATGAATACAGTTAAGAAAATAAATATATTACTTAAGAAAGTTAACCCTGGCCCTAAGCATAGCTCCTCAACTTGATTTAGAATACATTTAATTGTATTTCCAGGTTACCCATGGAAATAAAGGTAAAGGGCAGTATTTTTACTCACTTACCGAGAAGCATGTAAGTCTTCACTGATAAATGTGTTTAGATGAAAGGAGCCAAAAAGCCTATTTTTTATTAGAAAATACAGTAACTAGAGCATCTCAAGCTATATTTTCTCTTACTACTTTTCTGACATTTTCTTTGAAGGTCAGGGAGATGACCAAGTGCAAAGAGGTTCACAGTATTTGGGGTTATTTATGCAACTTCTTGTGGACATACAATTTAAGCTTGACCAGTCTGATCACTCTGGAATGAGCCCTGGCCAAGTGGTAGGGATTAATCTGCCAGGAGACAGTCTTCGATAAATTATTTGGTTGGATTTTTTTTTTCTCTTTTCCTGGTTTAAAACACTTTCCTCCAATAAATAATCGAGTTGTATACTGGAAAACGAAAATAACTGACCTCCTCAGAAAGGAAAAGAAAGTCTGAAAATGGAAACTGGAGAGTTTCCCCTTCTAGTGTCTACTGAGTGGGAAAATGTAGTTATTTATTTGAAATGCCAGCAAATGGGCTCCCATGTAATGAAATATTTATTGAAATTGCTTCTTTGGCCCTCTACAGTTGCTGATAGGGTTTAACAAGAGGCAGGTAAGGAAGCCAGAGTGAAGGTATGTCTATTTATTTATTTATGGTTCAAGCAGCTTTGACCATAAGCCTTACACTGGGAAATCATACAGGCAGGGCCATACATGACTGACAATAATAGTTATTTTCCATTTTCATTGAATTGTTTGCCACAGCTCAGGAAAATCAATCTTAAAGGATTTCTATATTTGCTTGGTTCTGCAGTTAAGCCTTCACTCTCTTGGTAAGGTACATTTATGTTAGTTTTAATTGAAGTGCACAATGTTGAGTACTTATTCAATATTTTTTCATAATGCTATCATCACTACCTTCATTCTCTTTTTCGTTATCTAATTTTTGTTTGTTTACCTGCATGTTTCTCTCATCTTTCTATACCTTGAGAATCAGTTTTATTTTTACCAACTCAAGCTAAGGCCGTTTTCTATTCCTTCTCACTTTGAAAAATATAGGTCTATCCAAATTAAGATCATGTGTGTTCAGATTTTAACAATGACCCTGCAGAAGCAATTCCAAAACTATTCTTAAAATATCTGTATGAGCTATGCTCAGAAAGAATGAAAAGTGCCTAGTGTTCTAAAATCTCACATATAACCAAATACAGACATTCCAGGGAGCAGAGGAGCATCTCTGCTCTTCAGAGATCACTGGGTGATACTGGGTTTGTGTGAGTTTTCATAATATTCATCATGATTTATTGAGAGAGCTTGAGAAAATCACTAACTGGAAGTTTCAACAAATAGTCTCCAGCATTACTTTAAAAGCATTCCAACATGTTTATTTTTGTTATTTCTGGCTTTTAGAAAGCTAATAAGTTAATAGAAGCATAGAACTTCGCAGCTAAAAGTAGCCTTAGAGACTCTCTCATCAAAATTCCTCAGTTGATGAATAAGGAAACTGGAATCCAGAAGCGGTCAGAGAATTGAACAAAGGCTCACAGTCAGCTGCAGAGCAGAAGTTAGAATCCAGGTCTCTCGACTCCTGCTTCAGTGGTTTTCAACAGCATCAAATGATCACATTATAATCACTCACGCACAGACACACATGCTAGGGAAATCAACTAAATACACATGTCTAATAAAGTTTTCCAAGATCACACATGATTTGAGCAAGCTGCTAACTCATGACTTCCATGTGTGTTTCCAACAGTGGAGTTGTTGCGGTGGCATACTACCCAGACCTGCCCTCCAAGACTAGACCCTCACTCCACAGCTTCTAGGAGAGTGGGCACTCTCTCTTAACAGAGAGACTCTTCTGGACTTGCCTTGGCCAAGGAGGGCCCAAGGTTAAAACTGCACCGAATGACAGGTAATCCTGTGTGTAAAAGCCCAGTGCCCTGACCTCAAATTGGAAGCTTTCCCAGCTCCAGAGCTTCTCTTGGGCTTAGATTAGGCTTTTGTTTCTCCTGCACTGCAGTTCAACTTCTCTCTCTCCCCAATCCTGCTTCCTTCACCACTCACCCCCCAAGTGTTCATCTCACAAGCTCTGCTCCCCAAATTCTGCCTGCCCTGTGCATCTTCCTTTAAGAATCAGCCTCCCAGAGAACCTGACCAGGGACACACAGCATCATGGTTAAGAGGATGGGCTCTGGAATCAGACTACCTGGGCTTGAATCTGGCCTTGGGCAAGTTATCATTAAAATCTTTTATTGATCAGTTTTTAGCAGAAGAGCAGCTCAACCCTGCCACACCGTGAGAAGGGAGTTAGAGAAGGCTGCTAAGGACCGTGGGTTCTTTCCCATCCCACCCTCTGGTTTCTTGATGGTCTGCCGCTGGTCAAACACAATCAGAAGACAGAGGCAAGGGATGCCGGGAGAGCTAAGACATAGAGATGAGCATTCCATCTTCCCTTCCACCATCCCCACCCCGACACACACCCCTAAGAATATGGCAGAGCAGAGAAGTGCAGAAATGGATCTAAATGACAAACTAATAATCACCAGCATGGTGGTCCTCAAATATTAGCTATTATTCCAATTTCTGCAGCTCCTGGCATACCCTGTATTTGGATCTTGCTGTTCATAAAGCCAGCTTAATCTGAAATATGATAAGACAGAATTTAATTTTTTTTTTAATCAATTCACCCAACTGGCCAACCAGCCCATTAGAACAAATCCTGGCACATAGTGGATGCCCAATATGTGTTAACTGATGACTTGACTAACTGATTTAACACAAATGAAACAAAATTTTCTTTTGTAGAAAAAGTAAAGAAAATTATTTGGGAGATACGATGATTTAACTTCAACATTTACTAGATACTTTTAAGTTACTAGAGCATTTTAGAATTCTCAGAGATAGTATTCCGTGGGTTCCTTAAAAGAAAATTATCAAATAAATGCAAGTTTGGATCCTTATTATCCCTAACCAATAGAATGAAAGGTTGCAAAAATAAAATTCTATATTCAAAGACAGAAGACAATACTACAGTATCTCCCCCTCAAAATTATTTTATCACGAATAATTAATTCCACTGATAGGAAAGTCCTTTTTTCACCTGGGTGAGATCTGCAAAGGACATTTCAAGAAATGGAGAAGAAACTGTCCTCTCTCCCATAGAGGAAAAAAGAGTTAGGCACCAGCTGTAGCTGTGTAGTTTGGGATATACCCCTTAACACTTTCTGAGTTTCAACTTTTCCTCTATAAGCCAAAAAAGAAAAATTTATCCCTCAAAGGACAAAGCGGGGTCATTTCGAGTGCACAGAAGGGGTGGCGTAGTTTCCTGTGCAACCGCCCAAGACCTACCTNGTGTAGTTTGGGATATACCCCTTAACACTTTCTGAGTTTCAACTTTTCCTCTATAAGCCAAAAAAGAAAAATTTATCCCTCAAAGGACAAAGCGGGGTCATTTCGAGTGCACAGAAGGGGTGGCGTAGTTTCCTGTGCAACCGCTCAAGACCTACCTACCACCAAGGAAGGTGGGTGCTGCCATGCAAGAGTGACGGCGTCCACTTTCAGAGGTGGGCTCCCTGGTGGCTCAGATGGTAAAGAATCCGCCTGCAGTGTGGGACACCTGGGTTTGATCCCTGGGTTGGGAAGATGCCCTGGAGAAGGGAATGGCAACCTACTCCAGTATTCTGGCCTGGAGAATTCCACGGACAAGGGAATGGCAGATTACAGTCCATAGCACTGCAAAGAGTCCGACACAACAGAGCGACTAACACTTTCACTTTCATAGGGATAATAAAAAGTTACAGAGACCTCAGCAGAGCCCCGTTGCTTATCTAGATTCTGAACAGTTTCAAAGTGTGGAGCCCATTCAACCAGGAGTTCTGAGCCTGGGACTCATGAAGTCTTTGACTATCACTGCGGGAAAAACAAAGGTGAAGAAAAGTTGTAATGTTCAGGGAAGATGATCCACTGATTACATGAGACCTTCAAGAAGTGGGTGACCCAGAGAAAAATGAGGATTCCCTGCCATACGAATCATACCTACGCAACCTTCCTAGCTACACTCCACCAGCTACCCACTACCCCCCTCCAGCCATAGAGGGAACTGCTGCTGCTGCTGCTAAGCTGCTTCAGTCGTGTCCGACTCTGTGCGACCCCATAGACAGCAGCCTACCAGGCTCCCCCATCCGTGGGATTCTCCAGGCAAGAACACTGGAGTGGGTTGCCGTTTCCCTCTCCAATGCATGACAAAGAAAAGTGAAAGTGAAGTCGCTCAGTCTGTCTGACTCTTAGCGACGCCATGGACTGCAGCCCACCAGGCTCCTCCGTCCAGTGTATTTTCCAGGCAAGAGTACTGGGTGGGGTGCCATTGCCTTCCCCGATAGAGGGAACTAGCATCCCCCTAAGTTAACCAGCAGTTCACAGACCCTTCCCAAAGGTGAAGGATGGAGTTTTTATCTGTGAATATTGTGGCTTTCCTTCTGGAAGCCTGAGTATCAATTTACATAATTCAGTTTTCAGCATATGTAGTCAGTTCTCACAGTCCAATGTCCCTTTTTATTATTATTTGAGATTTTGCTGAGGCAAATCTTTTGATGGCCTGAAGGCTTGCCTGCAAGCTTTATGCAGGGGAAGTTTTAAGACATAGGTTAACATTTATGAAAATCTCAACTCTGAATTAAATGTAATATCCAGAAAATGTTTCATTAATGAAGTAGTTCTAAGATTTATAAAGCAATCTAGTCTGATTTTTCAGTTCAAATATAGTTAACTGGTTGTTTTCACAATCTTGAAAAGCATATTTTATTAGAATTTAAATTCTTGCTTTGGGGTTTCTCAGGAAAAGAAAGAGAAGGGAAATTTCTCTTTAATTTGATTAGTGTAATAATAGCATTACTTAATTCTTTAACCAGCACATTTATAGCATTTTCTATATGCCAGGCATTCTTCCAAGGACTTACAGCTATTAAGTATATTTAATCCTCATAACATGCCTATAAGATAGGTAGTATTATTATATCCATTTTGCAGATGAGAAAAATAAAGCACAGAGAGTGGTTAAGCAACAGGCCCAAAGTCACATAGCTTGTAAGTGGCAAAGACAGGATTCAAACTCAGGCAGAAACAATAATAGCAGCCATAATAAAATTAAGGTTAAACTCATGTCCATTGAGTCAGTGATGCCATCCAGCCATTTCATCCACCGTCATTCCCTTCACCTCCTGGCTTCAATCTTTCCCAGCATCAGGGTCTTTTCCTATGAGTCAGTTCTTCACATCAGGTGGTCAAAGTATTGGAGTTTCAGCTTCAGCATCAGATCGTCCAATGAATAGTCAGGACTGACTTCCTTTAGGATGGACTGGTTTGATCTCTTTGCAGTCCAAGGGATTCTCAAGAGTCTTCTCCAGGATCACAGAAAGTATCAGTTTTTCAGTGCTCAGCCTTCTTTATGGCCCAACGCTCACACCCATACATGACTACTGGAAAAACCATAGCTTCGACTAGACAGACCTTTGTTGACAAAGTAATGTCTCTGCTTTAAAAATATGCTGTCTAGGTTGGTCATAACTTTCCTTCCAAGGAGCAAGCATCTTTTCATTTCATGGCTGCAGTCA
>SJYX01009284.1:31322-46027 GCA_006410675.1 Oreotragus oreotragus | reverse complement strand
CTTTACTAGCATGTGAGATGAGTGCAATTGTGTGGTAGTTTGAACATTCTTTGGCATTGCCTTTCTTTGGGCTCTGAATGAAAGCTGACCTTTTCCAGTCCTGTGGCCTCTGCTGTTTTCCAAATCTGCTGGCATACTGAGTACAGCACTTTTACAGTATCCTCTTTTAGGATTTGAAATAGCTCTACTGGAATTCCATCACCTCCACTAGCTTTATTCATAGTGATGGTTCCTAAGGCCCACTTGACTTCACATTATAGGATATCTGGCTCTAGGTGAATGTTCACACCATCATGATGATCTGGGTCATGAAGACCTTTTTTGTGTAGTTCTTCTAAGTATTCTTTCCAGCTCTTCTTAATATCTTCTTCTGTTAGTTCCATGTCATTTCTGTCCTTTATGGTGCCCATCTTTACATGAAATGTTCCCTTGGTATCTCTAGTTTTCTTGAAGATAGCTCTAGTCTTTCCCATGCTATTGCTTTCCTCTATTTCTTTGCATTGATCAATGAGGAAGGCTTTCTTTTATCTCCTTGCTATCCTTTGGAATTCTCCATTCAAACGGGTATATCTTTCCTTTTCTCCTTTGCCTTTTGCAAATGAATGTGACAGCTGGAACATAAAGAAAGCTGAGTGCCAAAGAATTGATGCTTTTGAACTGTGGTGTTGGAGAAGACTCTTGAGAGTCCCTTGGACTGCAAGGAGATCAAACCAGTCCATCCTAAAGGAAATCAGTCCTAAATATTCATTGGAAGGACTGATGCTTAAACTGAAACTCCAATACTTTGGCCACCTGATGCAAAGAACTGACTCTCTGGAAAAGATGATCCTACTGCTGGGAAAGATTGAAGGCAGGAGGAGAAGGGGACAACAGAGGATGAGGTAGTTGGTTGGCATCACTAACTCAGTGGACATGAGTTTGAGCAAGCTCTGGGAGTTGGACAGGGAAGCCTGGCATGGTGCAGTCCATGGGGTTGCAAAGAGTTGGACATGACTGAGTGACTGAACTGAATAGTTTTAGAATACCTACTCTGTGCCAAGCATTAGGCTAGGTGTTTTCCCTGCATAGTCTCATTTAATTGCCATTATAACTATATTATGAAGGTACTAATTTTAGCCCACTTTACAAATGAGCAAACAAGCCCAGAGATGTTAAATTGCCCCAAATCACGCAGCTGGTAAAAGGCAGTGTCAAGACAATCCAAGTCTACTGAATCCATGGTAGCCTGGCTCTTCATCACCACATATGGATGAACAGCTCAGTAGAGAGAGGCTGTTTGGGTCTCTCAGGCAAAGCAGCATGAAACTTTGATAAGAGACTAAACACCCCTCAGTCTGTAAGCTTGTGTTCACTTTTTGTGCTGAAAAGGTCAAGGATGCTGGATTCTTTGGCTCCCTTTTCTCCCATTTCTTGTCCCAAGCATGCCTTTGTCTTCCAGCTGCCCTCCTGGAAGGAGTGTTGGGCCTCTTTCTGCAGGACTTCAGTAAGAGTAGAGGGATCCAGTGTGCTGTGCTTAGACATCCTGTCCCTGGGCTGTGGGAATCTGAAGTGACAAGAAGTCACAGACAAAACTTCTCAGCTCTCACAGCAGCTGAAGTCCTCCAACCCCCAACTCCAGAATCCTCACAGGTCTTCCCCCCAGGAGACGGCTGTTAATCTGGTCTCCTGGCCCCAGGGGATGAGAATCTGGGCCAAGGTATGTGAAAACAGAACAGCAGAACTCAGAGACACAAATAACAAAGCTGCATTTCAAAGGCTTCAAGCCTTCCAAAGCTGCTTCGCAGATGTATTTGAGCACTTCCAATGGGAATTACTGGAAACTGAAACTGGTTCTAAGAACAATTTGGTGCTACTGAGTTTTTGTATTTACCTTTGGCTTTATTATTATTATGTATTGCATTCCTATAATGGGTTTAAATTTATGTTTGAACTTCTTCTGTGTACTTAGCAGGAGATTGCTGCTTCCTCAAAACATATTTGATTCTATAAGGATAGTTTAAGGGAAAAACTATTATCATCTTGTCACAGATAGTGAGTTTTGCCCTCAATTTAGATGGAATCATGCACTTGGCTTAAATATGGTTACAGGACTAAGCATGTGGGGTTGGGAATTTCTCCAACATTTATATGTTGAAAGATTGTGCCCCCATCCCTCAAATTCACACACTGAAGCCATGACCTCCAATGTGATGGTATTTGGAGATGGGAGTCTTTGGGAGGTAATTAGGTTTAGATAAAGAACTCACCTGCCAAGGCGGAAGACTCAAGAGATGTGGGTTTGATCCTGGGTCAGGAAGATTTTTGGAGAAGGAAATGGTTCCAGTATTCTTGCCTGGGAAATCCCATGGACAGAGGAATCTAGCGAGCTACAATCCATGGGTTTGCAAAGAGTTGGACATGACTGAGTGAGCATGCACGCAAGGTCATGAAGATGGGACTTCACTATTGGATTAGTGCCCTTATTAAAAGAGACACCAGAAAGCATGCCTACTCTCTCCACATCCAAACAAAGAAGAGGTTGTGTTCTTTCACCAGGAGCCAACCACGCTGGCACCCTGATCAGAGAATTCTAGCTCCCAGAACTTGGGAAAACAGATTCCTGATGTTCTAACCACCGTCTGTGCTATTCTGCCATGGCAATCCAAGCTGAGACAGACGTATATGCATAGACACAGTATAATAAATATTACATATAGACACACAATATTGACAGATTATTGATATACACATGTTAGAAAGTGAAGAAACAGGCTATTGCATAAATAAATAAACAATAAATCAATGACAGTGCTCCAGAAGAGAGAATCCACCACCTGAAGGCATTTCAGCAACAGAAATTTAAAAAGAAAGAAGTTTTCTCCCAAGTCGTTTGTGAGTCAGGCTCTAAAATAAGGTAGACAGTCTAATTGAAGCAATCTCAGAAATAAGCTGGACAGAGATGAGAGAAAAGGAGGCTATCCAAGAAGCCTGGAGAACAGCACAGGTGGTGGAGGGGAGGGGACACCCTGTACTTCCCTCTTCACTCTGAAGTCGTGTAAGGTAACCTGTGGGGAACAGGAGGCAAGCTTTTGTGGAAGAGAGCCTCAACGCTAAGGAGGAAGGAATTGCCAGCCTGCTTTTGACAACTTGGCCTTTCACGGCCTTATCGCAGCTGGTCTCTCACTGGAGTGCATGGTTGGAGTGGGAGAGCAGGGCTGAAAGCCCTAGAGGCTTTGCAAGCTTGGTCTCAATCTGTTGATTCCCCCTGGTGAGTTAAATGTCTCAGTCAAAAGGTACCAGTTAACTTCGGGGAGGATTATCAATGTTAGAAAAGATGGAGAGCAAATCTCCATGAGGAGTTCCAAAAGAAACATTTCTGTAGAGCCACAGGAAATAATGAAAGAGAAATCTACCCAAAACAAAACGGGCATTTTATTCAACAATTTGGATATTATAATTCTTCAATAGTAAGATTTTTTCTTTTTAATGACTGCTGTTAAATCTTCCAAAACCTTTGACAGAATTAATCAGATATCACTTCAAACTTTCTGTATTAGCTGGGTGTGAGCAAGAAAAGGGATAGTACAAATACGGAATGGTGGGGTCGGCGGGGAATTAAAAACATGGTATATATACTAACTCATCCAACAGGGGCAGTTACAATTTCAATCTTAAAATTTATGATAACTTTTTAACATTGTATCAAAAGTTAAATAACAAAACTATCAATTCTAGAACTAGACTGATTCTAGTTCTCAAATTCCTAGAATTCCTAGAACTCAAATTTCCAAGACAAATGGAGCCTATTGAATCTATCAAAGCTGAGAAAACTCACAGAATTGCTGATCTTTGGGCTGATCTACATTAGACTGATCAGGTTGGCTGAGAATTCATGAAGACTGCAGAAGACTTCAGATTTTGGGAGGAATGAGTTATCGCCACTGAGTGTTTCAAACACAAGATGAAATTGAAAACTCAGACCAGTATTTCTCTCTCTTTTTTTTTTTTTTGCTATTATAGTTGATAAGTTCTCAGCATTCAGCATATTAGATGTTTCTGGCTGACAGAATAAGTAGATTTCTACCTACATGGGCTCAAAAGCTGGTTTGCCCAATTCTCTGTTGTTATTTCCTACAGAGTTGAAATAATTAGTGCAAAAGACATGCAGCATTTTTGAACTTCAAAATCGGAGGTTGGCTTGTATCATGATTTTGGAGCTATTAAATCCAGGAAAAACCTGGGGCCCTTCCTCCTAAATGGACATGATCAAGCTGGGTAGAGACAGTGATGAATCACTGCCAAACTGGAAGACGTTTCCACTAACATTTATCTAGTGCTTACTATATAGCAGACGTAGCATAAATCCTCACTCATAATTCTAAAATTCAAAAACCTTTGCCAGCCAGGTTTTTTTCTAACTCAATTGGCAGAAAAACATGACCAAACTCATTTTGCAGCAAAAACTGATCTGATTTTTAGAAGGTACTAATATTCAATTACTAATCAGTACCCTAGATTCCATTAGGAGTATTATATATTAAAGGCATATTACACAACATATAAATACAGTCACATGTACAATACTTTCCTAAAATCTAAAATGTTCAATTCCAAAATACATGTGGCCCAAATTATTTCCACGAAGGAAAGCTTTGTTTCACACAATTATCTAAAGTAAGTGCTTTTAGTATTCCTGATTTACAGATAGGAAAACTGAGACAGAGTGTAAGCATATTGCCTACGGTGTCATATGTCATAATACATAGATCTAAGATCTAAATTCAAACAGAATCTATGCTCTTAATTGCTGCACCTCACTATGCCACCTTGAGTCACCTGTTAATGAGGTATCTTTAAGAAGTATTTTTTGTTTTTATTATATATAGACTTGATAGTGAAAAAGAGAGAGAGGATATATTACCTTTGGATATGAGTATCAGCCACTTCTATCTTTGTCAGCCAGGACCCAGCTAGGAAAATGGTATCTACCCTACGTGGACAAATGTCTAGGAATTTAAAATGGGGTACCAGCTACAAAGTTATAGGAAGAATTGAAAGGCCTAAAAGGGGACTATAAAGCAACCAGAAATTAGCCAAGACTCGGAAAGCTACCATCACCTTTTGGGTTGAAATAACCAAGGGAGACAGTAGCCTTGCCAAAAGTCAGGAGCCTAGGTCAGCAAGAGTTGTTGACAACAGGAAGTGAGGTGATGTCCTACAAAAGCAGTAGTCAATGCCTTAGAGGTTGAGGATCAAAGCAAAAATGATAGAGAAAAATATCCTGGCTTTTCCCTTTCTTCTGCCATCCAATCCCCCTTACGAAACTCCATTGTCTAAACCTCGCTAGAAGCCAATTAGCAATGGAATCTGAAAAATAAGGTCAACCCTCTATGTTACAGGGTGGATCACAGCAAAAAAAAAAAAAAAAAATTCCGATTGGAGGACACATGATCAAATGACTATTACCCATGAGGTTGAGAATGAAAACATTGGAGAACAGATTAAGGATCAGTCAGCACAGATTTAACAGGTGACTGCAAAGGTAAACCCTAATAAAACAATCTTTGCACATTTATTGATATTTATTAAATAATTATATATTAAGGACCTTTATAACACATATGATCAGTGATGAACGTAAGCTTATAGAGGGCAGGGAGTAACTTAATGTTTTTATTTTTAAAAAACATTTTTTAAAAAATTAAAACTTAAGCAACAAAAAGGGTTTTGAACTTGAGTAAAAAGAGTCAGTTGTACATGAGATGAGAAGAGGGCTGTCTTAGCATGTACAGAAGAGGCTTTAGAGGCTTAGCTAACAGTAAGGTCTATGAGTCAACAAGACAAAGTGAATCTCAGAAAAAGCTAATTGGATTTTGGGTGGCATTTAATATTTAACATAACTCTACGTTAAAGCAACATATTAAAACACGGTAGGAGGGATTCCTATCATAAACCAGTCAGATAAGCTTGGAATGACTTCCGAACTTCTAGATATCACTTTTAGAGGGATATAAGTCCAGCAAATTATGTACAAAAGATAAAGTAGTAAAGACCCTCAAAACTATGTTCTGTAAGCAAAAATTGAAAAGCCTGGAAAGTTTTAACCTAGAGAATAACAGGGTAGGGAGGGATATAAACACATATTTCAAATAATTCAGAAATGTGTACAGGGGTGTTAACAACTGCGTAACTACTCCACTTGAAAAAGATACTGCTTCTCTACCACCATCACGCATCCTAGATACCGATGCATCGGCCATGCTTTTAACTACACAAAACCATTCCAATCAAGGTGGACAAGTTGTTGACATATTGTCACTCAAAAGGCAGCCAGCCCATAAGCCAGCCACCTATGCCAGCATCCAGAGTAAGGTAAGCTAAGAGTGAGGTAAGCTGGACCTCACTCTCCTTAAATGGGAATTTGTGTTAGAAAATACAGAGACTGAACCAGTTAATGACAAAGGCAAAAGCTAAAAGGAAGCCAGCAGATACAGTTGGCCGCACGTGTAAACTGAAATGATGAGAGAGCAAGCACTTTGTAAGCGAGGCTCAGCAGCAGAGAGAAGGAAACTGAACTTCAGAGGAAAGCCAAGGTGCTGAGAAGGGTAGGGAGAGAGATTCTGGAAAGTGCATTCTGACCCTGCTATCTTCTCTTTTTTTCCCACCATGTGAACCCTTATAATAAATCCCCTTTTTCTCAAGGTAACACATGGGAAATTCTGCCCTTGCAAATAACTGAAAACTAATACAGACAGTTCCAAGAAAAATGAATTAAATCAGTTTTCTAGAGACTTGAGGGATAAACACCACTTGGGAGAAGCTCCAGAGAGACTGGTTGCTTGTTAGCAGTGCACGAATGTGGGATAGCTGTCTCAAGGAACAGAATTTTGTTTAGCATGGAGAATCGAAGCACAAACAGCCAGTTACATGGCAAGGACCTCAGCCCTGTAGGCAGTGCCTGACTGAATCATCTTCAAGGCTCTCCCAGTCCTGAAACTACACCCTCTGCTTCTAGGTGGAAAATTACACTGTACCTTGAGGTAATAGAGATGGCTTTCATAATCTAAGAAAAGCGTAAGCTTCTAAAATAGAATTTTGCCTTTTATTTCTCAGTTAGAATATATTTTACCACCCAGAGTTCTGCCATTTTGAGCTTTTCTTTCCAATAGAAAGTGACAAGCCCAATTACAATTTCAAGTTCAGTAAACAATGCCTTAAGTGGTTTTGGTTTTGAGAAAAGGAACAGGTCATTTTGGCACTGATTTTTCCATTAATTTTTAAATTCATGTGTATTTTTCAGTAAATTTAGTTCATGTGATTTAGATTTATTTACACTTAGCTCCCTAAAACGTGTGGTTAGCAATCTGATGACTATGCATGTTCTAATTAGACTGTCCCAGAACCAGAAAGTCATGTGTTGCCAACACGACCAGAGTGAAATTCAGCTGACACAAATTTGGATACAAATCGAAAAAGTCGTAAAATTCAAGACCATTCTAAACTTGGCGATAAAAGTTCCCTTGTTCCCAAAAGTTACAGACAAAACAAGTTCCAAGTATAAAGAACTTAACAAATTTTTCATGCAAACATGTGGCACACAGACAAATGGCATCGGGACAGCTGCCTCTCTGGTCGCTCTGCTACCATGGTTACCTTGTGATCAACTTCGGATTACAGGGGGTTGCTTCACATGAGGTTGTGTATGCATCCCTGAGAATCTGGGACCCAGTCAAGAAAGCCAGTCAACTCTTTGCTGAGCTAAGTGTAAACCAATCCACTCACAGCAGATGCGAACGTTTCTCACTCGTAGAACTAGATAATGTTGAGTGTAGTAGGAACCTTCGAGAAGGATCGTGGCCAATCCTTCACTTTACTAACGTGTTTTAAATGATTGTTTTGACATTCTATGTACATAACCTTTAAAATTCAAATGACATTGGTCCAGGCATGAGTTTAATTATAAAACTCAAAGCACATGTGGAGTAGAGAATATTTTCTAGGGAAACCTAGAGAATTGTTTCATGGGTTTTTTTCCTTCACTTACTCTTGAGACCCACAATATGAAAATAGGCTTCCTCCTTAAAATGTGTTGGAAAATGATAATACTACCGAGGTATATAATATATACATTTTATATACAATTTATGTTGATAAAAATTCTAAACCTGCTTCAACATATATCTCTATGTGCCAATTTTTTCTACAAGCCAACACTTCATAAATCATATTCAAAACAAATACTAAAAATACATAACTTACATAATTAAACACTTATGTATTAAATTTATACACAGGCATAATCTCTCCAATTTAAATATATTTATCCATGCCAGGGTCTATGTATTCAGCAAGAACTGGGGAAAGAAAAAAAAAATCCTTAACCAGAAGTCCTTCCCTTAGTGAGTTTACAGGTTAAAGGTTTGAGGCCACCACCCTATGTCTCCTTGGGCACCCTGCAAGTTAGAGACAGGGGCTGAAGGTGGTTCTATTTGTTGATCTTTCTCCCTTCCAGAAGTCTCTGCTTATCCCACCCATTTATAAGCCTTAGTCTTTGCTCCTTGAGTTTCTTCTAACTACTAAAATAGAAGATGGCCCATCGGGTTTGGACAGCCATTATCCTGACCCTCCGACAAATATTTTCATTTTCTATGTCACTCATTATCTTCTAAGAAGCCAGGTTGTAAAACAAGGAGGAAGTGCAATCCCCAAAGATTAATGGTTCTTGAGATCTCTTCCTTCTTTTCCTCAATTCAAAAGTATTTGCTATTTAATGTTCTCTTTCTTGGGAAATGCCTCATTCTCCCCAAACCACTGGTCTTTTCTTTCAACTACTAGAACTGGAACTGGAACTCATATTTCAGGACCCTACTTAAATCTCATCTACTCTAGGAGCCCTCCCTGATCCTCCAGCTTCCTGCGATATCCCCCTACTTTGAACTTCTAATATGCACACTCTGTACCACCCAGTTGCAGGCCCAAGCTTATATACAATCTAAGCTTTGTGTATAAGCTTAGCTTTACTTGAATTGTTTCATCTTTGGCCTTATCTTCCCAAGTAGATTAAAGACTCCCAGTAAGAGTGAATCATGCTTTATTCTATTTTCACATTCCTATAGTGATCAGTAGATTGCACAACCCAAAGCAGGAGTCACATATCAGGTAACAGACTGATAAATATTACAGTCATGTCTACTTCACAAGTGATACTGAAGCAACTATTTTTTATATTGCTGCAACTAGCTAGAGAAAATTCATTTCCTATAAAATTATCATTTATGAACCATAAATAAACTTTGCTTAAAAATCATCCCTTCTAAATAATACACCAGTTTAGCTAACAATTATATAAAGTGCTGATCCCTGCCTTCCAGGAGCTCACATTCTCGTGAGAGATCCATGTCAATAAATTAAGATGCAATGTGAAAAATGCTCCCAAAGAGGCAAGGTCTACCACATGAAAGGCCAAAGATAAAGGAGCAACTTTCAGAGGTTTCTAATCAAACTCTACAGTCTAATGATTAATGTCCCTCATAACTTTGTGGATACAAATCCTGAACTAATTTTTTTTTTCCACTTGTCCTAACTGTATAAAACCAGAGTGCTTAAACAGTAAGATTTATCATTTTTATTGAACTTCATAGCAAAATAGGCAGTGGAGATAAGAAATAACTTTGAAAATAAAAATATCTTAATGTAAAATTATATTTGAAGAATGTAAACTTGGAAAAATATACTATATATGAGTCATATTAATGAAAATATAGCTAGCTTTTTTATTCAAAATAAAATCACAGTCACCTGCAGCATCTGTTTACTTCAATCACACTCTTTACTGTAGTTTTCCTTTTTCATGCCTATGCAATTCCTTGTACATATGCCTGGGGACTGGCAGAGATTCAGTTGGCTTTTATTCAGCCCTATCTTTTGGTAAAAATTAGTGTAAGATGGAAACACTGTCTTTACTTATTTTGCAATCTTAATGTTACATGACAATGTCAAGATCTTGCTGCAGATCAGTGTACACATCAAATGTGTGTCTCAAAACTCTTTGGGCTTATTATGAATGCTCTTTTTCACATCTCCCTTTCACATTTTCAGGATTTTATTATCCTTGTTATCTTTGTATAAAAATATGATAATTAGATTTTATTTTCTTTCAGAAGCAAAGAGCTCTGACATAATTTGCTTTGAACAAGTTCAGATGATAAGTAGTATCTGGTAGTAGGGGAAAGCAGTAAGATCTATAGATCTGGAAAAGAAATTTAGAACAGTAAGATCTATAGATCTGGAAAAGAAATTTAGAACAGTAATTTCAATAAAGTGTTACAAAGTAGAAGTAGAAACAAATATGAGATCTAGAAAGGAAAAAAGGAAAATGGCTATCATCTCTTGAGTTTTCTCAAGTTATGGTTGATAATCAGTTGAAGCAAAAATTAGAATATTATCTGATGTGATTCTGAGTGTGTACAGAAGATATTGCGGACAATTATATTACATAGGAAAACAGGAGTGGCTACCTAATACTGGATAAAGTAGACTACAGAGGAAATAAATTTACCAGAGACAAGAGGGACATTACCCAGTGACAAAATGTCAATCTACCAAAAAGATGTTACAATCCTAAATGTGTATTTACCAAACAACAGAGCTACAGAAAATGTGAAGCAAAAACTGGTGGAGCTGAAAGAAGAAATGGACAAATCTACAAATATACCTGGCTACTTCAACACCTCTAATCAAAATGGATACAGAAGAACTCAACAATATCAACAAACAGGATTTAATTGACATCTGTTGTACATTCCACCCAATAGCAGCTGAACACACGTTCAAAAGCCTATAGATTATACACAAAATAGACCATATTCTGGCCTATAAAACAGACTTCCACAAGTTGAAAAGTATGGAAATCATTTTAAGGTGTGTTCTTTCACCATATTGAACTCAAACTAGAAATCAAAACAGAAACGTAACAGAAAAGTCTGCAAACACTTNAAACTTCTAATATGCACACTCTGTACCACCCAGTTGCAGGCCCAAGCTTATATACAATCTAAGCTTTGTGTATAAGCTTAGCTTTACTTGAATTGTTTCATCTTTGGCCTTATCTTCCCAAGTAGATTAAAGACTCCCAGTAAGAGTGAATCATGCTTTATTCTATTTTCACATTCCTATAGTGATCAGTAGATTGCACAACCCAAAGCAGGAGTCACATATCAGGTAACAGACTGATAAATATTACAGTCATGTCTACTTCACAAGTGATACTGAAGCAACTATTTTTTATACTGCTGCAACTAGCTAGAGAAAATTCATTTCCTATAAAATTATCATTTATGAACCATAAATAAACTTTGCTTAAAAATCATCCCTTCTAAATAATACACCAGTTTAGCTAACAATTATATAAAGTGCTGATCCCTGCCTTCCAGGAGCTCACATTCTCGTGAGAGATCCATGTCAATAAATTAAGATGCAATGTGAAAAATGCTCCCAAAGAGGCAAGGTCTACCACATGAAAGGCCAAAGATAAAGGAGCAACTTTCAGAGGTTTCTAATCAAACTCTACAGTCTAATGATTAATGTCCCTCATAACTTTGTGGATACAAATCCTGAACTAATTTTTTTTTTCCACTTGTCCTAACTGTATAAAACCAGAGTGCTTAAACAGTAAGATTTATCATTTTTATTGAACTTCATAGCAAAATAGGCAGTGGAGATAAGAAATAACTTTGAAAATAAAAATATCTTAATGTAAAATTATATTTGAAGAATGTAAACTTGGAAAAATATACTATATATGAGTCATATTAATGAAAATATAGCTAGCTTTTTTATTCAAAATAAAATCACAGTCACCTGCAGCATCTGTTTACTTCAATCACACTCTTTACTGTAGTTTTCCTTTTTCATGCCTATGCAATTCCTTGTACATATGCCTGGGGACTGGCAGAGATTCAGTTGGCTTTTATTCAGCCCTATCTTTTGGTAAAAATTAGTGTAAGATGGAAACACTGTCTTTACTTATTTTGCAATCTTAATGTTACATGACAATGTCAAGATCTTGCTGCAGATCAGTGTACACATCAAATGTGTGTCTCAAAACTCTTTGGGCTTATTATGAATGCTCTTTTTCACATCTCCCTTTCACATTTTCAGGATTTTATTATCCTTGTTATCTTTGTATAAAAATATGATAATTAGATTTTATTTTCTTTCAGAAGCAAAGAGCTCTGACATAATTTGCTTTGAACAAGTTCAGATGATAAGTAGTATCTGGTAGTAGGGGAAAGCAGTAAGATCTATAGATCTGGAAAAGAAATTTAGAACAGTAAGATCTATAGATCTGGAAAAGAAATTTAGAACAGTAATTTCAATAAAGTGTTACAAAGTAGAAGTAGAAACAAATATGAGATCTAGAAAGGAAAAAAGGAAAATGGCTATCATCTCTTGAGTTTTCTCAAGTTATGGTTGATAATCAGTTGAAGCAAAAATTAGAATATTATCTGATGTGATTCTGAGTGTGTACAGAAGATATTGCGGACAATTATATTACATAGGAAAACAGGAGTGGCTACCTAATACTGGATAAAGTAGACTACAGAGGAAATAAATTTACCAGAGATAAGAGGGACATTACCCAGTGACAAAATGTCAATCTACCAAAAAGATGTTACAATCCTAAATGTGTATTTACCAAACAACAGAGCTACAGAAAATGTGAAGCAAAAACTGGTGGAGCTGAAAGAAGAAATGGACAAATCTACAAATATACCTGGCTACTTCAACACCTCTAATCAAAATGGATACAGAAGAACTCAACAATATCAACAAACAGGATTTAATTGACATCTGTTGTACATTCCACCCAATAGCAGCTGAACACACGTTCAAAAGCCTATAGATTATACACAAAATAGACCATATTCTGGCCTATAAAACAGACTTCCACAAGTTGAAAAGTATGGAAATCATTTTAAGGTGTGTTCTTTCACCATATTGAACTCAAACTAGAAATCAAAACAGAAACGTAACAGAAAAGTCTGCAAACACTTTGAAACTAAACAACACACTTCCAAATAATGCATGAGTCAAGGAGGCAGTCTCAAGTGAAATAAAAGAATACAGTGAACTGAATGATCATGAAAATACAATATATCAATATTTATGGGACACAGCTAAAAAAATAGTGCTGAGAGGGAAATTTATAGCATTAAAATTCACATATTAGAAAAGGGTAAAATTCTCAAATAATCAAAGTTACCACATCAAAAACATAGAAAAAGAAGAGAAAAAGTGAAATCGAGCAGAAAAAAGAAAATGGTAAAGATATAAACAGATGGATAAAATTGA
This sequence comes from Oreotragus oreotragus, assembly GCA_006410675.1. Taxonomy (NCBI): domain Eukaryota; kingdom Metazoa; phylum Chordata; class Mammalia; order Artiodactyla; family Bovidae; genus Oreotragus; species Oreotragus oreotragus. The sequence goes on along the minus strand of SJYX01009284.1, from coordinate 32,695 downwards.
AAAGGAGAAAAAGAAACAAAACCAATGAAATAAAGTCATTTCTTTAAGAGCATCAATAAAGTTGACAACTCTCTAGCAAGGCTGAATAAAAGGAAAATAGAAATTACCAATATCAGCAATGGAACAGGAGATATCACTACATATTCAAGACATCAAAAGGGTAGTAAGGGAATACTATGGATTACTCTATACATAAATGTAACAGCCTAGACGAAATAAATAAATTTCTCAAAAACACAAACTACTACAGCTCATCTTGTATAAAAAGTTTGAATAGGCCTATAAGTATTAAATAAATTGAATTTGCAATTAAAAAACTATCCCCACGTGCCCAGTTTCTCAGGCCAGATAATTTCACTGGAAAAGAGAAAAGTGAAAATGTTAGTTGTCAACTCTTTGTGACCCCCGCCCATCAGGCTCTTCTGTGCATGGAATTTTCCAGGCAAGAATACTGAAGTGGGTTGCCATTCCCTTCTCCAGGGGGCCTTCCTAACCCAAGGATTGAACCCAGGTCTCCTGAGTTACAGGCAGATTCTTTACCACTGCACCACCAGGGAAGCCTATAGGTGATGATGTACCACATGTATATGTTTCACTGCTATATGACAGACGTGCACAAAATAGAATGGAGGAAGAATGACAGACTTTTCAACTAGTGCTGGAGCCACTATGCATCCAAAGGCAAAACACAAACTGACATAAGCCTAAAAGCTTATATAAAAAGTTCAATCAAACTAGTTACTATATAAAAACTTTAAGCTATAAAATTTTAGGAAAAAACAGGAAAGGAAATCTTCACAATCTAGGACTCAGCAAAAAAAAAAGGCTGATCCAGATATAAGCATCTGAATGCAGAGTTCCAAAGAATAGCAAGAAGAGATAAGAAAGCCTTCTTCAGCGATCAATGCAAAGAAATAGAGGAAAACAACAGAATGGGAAAGACTAACTCTTCAAGAAAATTAGAGATACCAAGGGAACTTTTCTTTCAAAGATGGGCTCAATAAAGGACAAAAATGGTCTGGACCTAACAGAACCAGAAGATATTAAGAAGAGGTGGCAAGAATACATGGAAGAACTGTACAAAAAAGATCTTCACCACCCAGATAATCATGATGATGTGATCACTAATCTAGAGCCAGACATCTTGGAATGTGAAGTCAAGTGGGCCTTAGAAAGCATCACTAAGAGCAAAGCTAGTGGAGGTGATGGAATTCCAGTTGAGCTCTTTCAAATCCTGAAAAATGAGGCTGTGAAAGTGCTGCACTCAGTATGCCAGCAAATTTGGAAAACTCAGCAGTGGCCGCAGGACTGGAAAAGGTCAGTTTTCATTCCAATTCCAAAGAAAGGCAATGCCAAAGAACGCTCAAACTACC
>SJYX01009284.1:0-17332 GCA_006410675.1 Oreotragus oreotragus | reverse complement strand
AAAAAAAAAGGCATCTGGAAGTCTTTTTGCCAAATGGTAACTTTCTGGAAGGTTCCTCATTTAGAAGTAATTTCTGGAAAATTTCTTGATTAATACAAATCCGTGAACAAACTTAAAAATGATGGCTTTGTTATTGCTTTGGCACAATATGTTAACAACACTGTAAGTGCTGCCAAAACTCTGCGAGTTCTTTCATGCGGATTATGGTCTTGTTTACAGATCCAGCTGTACCGAGGCCTTGTCCACGGTGGTAACCTAACAATGTTCCCAGTGGGGGTGCCCATTAGGGGAGGGGAGACTAACTGAGGTTTAGTTTGTTTAAATTGAGCAAGAATGCACAGCGGCACTCAGATCTTTGGGGAATGCGTTGGAAGCATACCCTTTTCTGGGATCTGTTTTCATTTATTTAAGGGGGATGTTTGCATTGCTCAAAAATTGCAATACACAAACTTGCCATACAAAATGCCTTCCAAATGTTTACACCGGTCTCTACAGAAGTGAGTAGAAAACACATATAATACTAGATTGAATTAAAGACCTAAGTGGAAAAAAAGTCATTGCTGACCTCCAAAATATCTGATAGTTAAAACCCAACTATTTTTTGTTGTATGTGTGCATATATGTACAAAATATATATTCCCAAGTATGACCATTTAACTTGGATAGGGAAGATTAAGCAAAACTCATTGAAGAATATGTCTTTAGAATTGTGGGAAACTGGTTTTGATTAATAGGACACATGCAAATATTCTCTTTTTATTGGTTTGCATAGATCTGTAACATGGATTTTATTGGAACTTTATTTTACAGGTTCTAATGACAAAATAATTGATTCCTCCACCCCCAAAAAAACACCAAATGTGAGAAACAATAAGATTGTATGTTTTCTCACATCTGAAAAAAATGTCAAGATTTTAGTTGCTGCGTGTTATTACAGCAAAAAAGAATTCAGGATACGAATTGCTGTATGCTAGCTTTCCGACATTTCTGAAGTCTGTAATGAAAAGAATCTGTTCAGAAGAAAATTTCACTTTTTCTGCTTTATATCCTTTCTGGTGATAAAGAACTAAGAGCAGACCAAGGAGACAAGGGGACTTCAGGCTACCACGCTCCCTGGGTCTAACTCTGGTAGACAAAGTCTTCCTCAGAGTCCTTCCTCTCTGACACCAGCTGAGAGGCCCCAGCACTTCTGCCACGTTAAAAATGTAGGAAGGTCTAAGTTGGTCTCAGGCATCATTTAGGTCAAAACAAGATTCTTCCTGAAAACCCCGACATGATTCACGTGGATTTTAACTTGAAGTCAGTTTTACCAAAGTAATTTTCAGAGGATTTCTTTTCTATTTTAATCAAAAAGTGAAGCTGCAGTAAATATTCCCCCCAAAAAAGCCCCCCAAAATCTATTTTAATATGTAATTTCAGCATGTAATACTATCCTTGATATCAAGAGGTCAATATTTTAATTAAATGTATCATCCTCTCTTGAAAATGTAGAAATTTCACTAATATGTAAGAAATTATAAAGGTGCCTCTTTTCTATGGAATTGTTACTTCTGTGCCTTGGAATTTACCGATCCCACATGCGAACTGGGAGCCATGCAGCTCTGCTCATGAAGACACGGTGTATTCCTCACTCTGCTACCAAGCGCCAAGGTGAGTGATGGGGGACAGTGGATGATGCTATGAACATTGATTTACAGAAACATCTTTGCTTTTCCTACCAAGGAATCTTACACTGGTTGCAGTCTCATATCTTAATACAGTTTTTGAATCAACATTAACTAGTATGAGGTGATATAATAAAATACAAGGGCAAAGAACACAGCATCAGCATCAAGCTACCTGGGATTTTATACCACATCTTCCACCTACCAACTGCATCCCTTGAAACAAGTTACATACCCTGCCTTTGCCTCAGTTTCCTTGTCTTTAAAATGGATGTAAAATTATAATTTTTACACTGGATTATTTTGAGGATTAAATGAAATAATACATGAATGGCCCTGAAAGAAAGGTGCTTGGAACATACTAATTCTTCAATAAATATTATGTATAAAATAGTACTGTATGANCATCCCTTGAAACAAGTTACATACCCTGCCTTTGCCTCAGTTTCCTTGTCTATAAAATGGATGTAAAATTATAATTTTTACACTGGATTATTTTGAGGATTAAATGAAATAATACATGAATGGCCCTGAAAGAAAGGTGCTTGGAACATACTAATTCTTCAATAAATATTATGTATAAAATAGTACTGTATGATAGGCCCTTAGTTTTAATTGAGTTAATTTGAACTATTTTTAGTATCGTCAGCATTTTAAAGCAGTTGATGGATGCATGTTTTAATAATACCAAATACCTTATTGACATAGTATTACTAAAAATATTTTATAATTGTTCTGGTATCAGACAGCCAAATCTGGAAATATTTAGAAACTATTAACTTTATGAAAGACAGACCTGACCAAACAACTTAGAAGCAAGCTTCCTGATAAAATGTTTTTAAAATTTCCCTGTAGATAATATTGTGAGTTTAAAATAGAATAATGAAGAGATCATGACATATTCCTTGGGACCTGTAACTGATATTAATGAAGACAAGTTTAATATTCAGACATTTTTCAAATTATTCTCAGTATATAATTGTTCTTTACTGTGGACTATTCTCTTGTATTCAGACTTTAGCATGTATTCTCCACTGCTGCTGAATCGCTTCAGTCGTGCCCAACTCTGTGCGACCCCATAGACGGCAGCCCACCAGGCTCCCCCATCCCTGGGATTCTCCAGGCAAGAACACTGGAGCGGGTTGCCATGTCCTTCTCCAATGCATGAAAGTGAAAAGTGAAAGTGAAGTCGTTCAGTCGTGTCCGACTCTTCGTGACCCCATGGACTGCAGCCCAACAGGCTCCTCCGTCCAAGGGATTTTCCTACTGACAACTTTTAAATACCACATTAAAATATGAAAGGAAAAGAATCTTAATATCTAGAAGAAACTGTCAAATATGTCCATAATCTGAAAGTTTCCTCAATAAACTGTGCATAATGTGAAAGTGTTAGTTGCTTAGTCATGTCTAACTCTTTGTGACCCCATGGACTGTAGTTCACCAGTGCATAGGCATAGTAAATTAGCAGCAACAACACCTATTCTGTGTCTCTGGGCTGCAGCCATTCCCCAAGTTCAAGGTTACCTTGGTTGAAACCAGGCTGTCCTCTAAAGGGGCCAAGGTCAGAAGAGATGGGGCTGATCTACCGCCATCTCAGGGTTATATAGTTCAGTATAAATTATTTCCTAATCCTGTTCATTATTATTTGCTTCCCAAGGACATAGAGGGTGCTGGAAACATGCATCTTCTTAAAAATATTTTGATATTTTTAATTTAATAATGGTTGAAAAGATCCATGTTCCAATTTTCCAGAGATGAACTATAGAACTTTGTTAACCCACTGTATTAAACTGGCTAATGAACCACACAAGATATTTTTAAAATATCTGTTAGATATAGTCACATGACCTTTCAAATAATTCACTCTAATTTTGTCCAAACTGCCACCCAATATGAAATGATGAGACTGATCAGATAGTGATATCTTCTGATGGAAACTGAGTAATTTGAGGGTGATAAGTTACAATAGCATCTGTGAGAAGAGTTGGGTATAAATCTTCCTCCTGCCATTACAAGTACACCCTACTTTCTTATGAAACCTTTGTATATAATAATTTTCTAAATTGGTTATTAAGATTAGTATTTTTTTAGAGTAATTCTTTTTCTAGGCTATCCCTTCACTTTTATTTTCTGCGAATGGAAGCACACTCATTTAATCTTTAGGATTCAAAGTCATCGTGGAAGGAAAAAAGTCTCAATACCATAGTGAATCTTTTGTAGCTGAAGGCGGCCTTTGTTCCCAGCCACCGGTTAGACTGCACTTTCATAGCCTGATGCCTCTACCAGAGCCCTTGATATATTCACGTAAATGATGGAAGATACACGAGACGTGAAGGTGACACGTGCGTCTCCAGGAGGAAACGGATACCCTGGATGCTTGCTCAGGAGCCCTCCTGGCGTTAGCTGCACACGCAGCCATCCGGCTGCCCTCTCGGCTGGTAGGGAGGTGTTTAGGAGCAGCTGTCAGCAGAAAGAGGTAGAAAAGGGGCGAGGTCTCTTCAATTCTTAGAACTAAAAGTGGTTCATGAAAATCTCCAGTACTGACAAGTTCAAGGTTACCTTGGTTGAAACCAGGCTGTCCTCTAAAGGGGCCAAGGTCAGAAGAGATGGGGCTGATCTACCGCCATCTCAGGGTTATATAGTTCAGTATAAATTATTTCCTAATCCTGTTCATTATTATTTGCTTCCCAAGGACATAGAGGGTGCTGGAAACATGCATCTTCTTAAAAATATTTTGATATTTTTAATTTAATAATGGTTGAAAAGATCCATGTTCCAATTTTCCAGAGATGAACTATAGAACTTTGTTAACCCACTGTATTAAACTGGCTAATGAACCACACAAGATATTTTTAAAATATCTGTTAGATATAGTCACATGACCTTTCAAATTTTGTCTAATTTTGTCCAAACTGCCACTCAATATGAAATGATGAGAATGATCAGATAGTGATATCTTCTGATGGAAACTGAGTAATTTGAGGGTGATAAGTTACAATAGCATCTGTGAGAAGAGTTGGGTATAAGTCTTCCTCCTGCCATTACAAGTACACCCTACATTCTTATGAAACCTTTGTATATAATAATTTTCTAAATTGGTTATTAAGATTAGTATTTTTTTAGAGTAATTCTTTTTCTAGGCTATCCCTTCACTTTTATTTTCTGCGAATGGAAGCACACTCATTTAATCTTTAGGATTCAAAGTCATCGTGGAAGGAAAAAAGTCTCAATACCATAGTGAATCTTTTGTAGCTGAAGGCGGCCTTTGTTCCCAGCCACCGGTTAGACTGCACTTTCATAGCCTGATGCCTCTACCAGAGCCCTTGATATATTCACGTAAATGATGGAAGATACACGAGACGTGAAGGTGACACGTGCGTCTCCAGGAGGAAACGGATACCCTGGATGCTTGCTCAGGAGCCCTCCTGGCGTTAGCTGCACACGCAGCCATCCGGCTGCCCTCTCGGCTGGTAGGGAGGTGTTTAGGAGCAGCTGTCAGCAGAAAGAGGTAGAAAAGGGGCGAGGTCTCTTCAATTCTTAGAACTAAAAGTGGTTCATGAAAATCTCCAGTACTGCCTACTGAGAGTTACCTTCTTTGCAAGATTCCTGATGGACTGCTTCCATACTTTAGCCTCCCGGCTTATCAGTTTCGGGGCAATGTATTACTCGGCCACCGCCTGGGAAGTGAACCAGAACAATTTGAGGTTAATTTAGCTCTCCCAGCAATCATAAAAGTTTGTTCGTTCATAGATTCAACAGTGAACTTGTTACTGATTAGGCCAACTCAAAAAATCTGCACTTTCGTCATTTCAAAACGATTTAATTACCTTTTCCTAACGCAGTATATATGCCCCATTTGCCAAGACAAAAGAGCTATTATTCAACACGAAAAAAAAAAAAAATTGCTGTAGCAAGCACAGTAACTTTTAATGTTTTCACTGCTGAACTGTTAAAATGTGAACATTCCCACCCCCTGAAAAGTATGGAGCTATAGTATAACCTTCACATTTATAGCTAGAGGTTTCTAGAAAATGACAAAGAAAACATAGCAATTTCAGCCAGGTCATAATTTAGTATAAAATAAAACAAGACACTTAAACCCAGGGAAGAAAAAAAAAAATCCGGGAGTGGTAGGACTATCAAACTATGCGTGCAATTTCCTTGTGCTCAAATTGCATTTTCTCCCTTCAGTGTGAGATGGACCAGGGTCTTGCCCTCTAGATTAGAGACTTTTGCATTAGAGGAAACTAGGTTATGTCTTCCACTGTCAGAGGCAGAAATTATGAGCTGGAGTGCATTTTAGCCAGTCACTCTGAAAAATGTTAGCCCAAGGGGATAATAATTAGAACTGTTTTTGTCAGGTGACTGCATTTTAAACAGTGATGTGTCTGAGAATCTAGCTGAGGGGTTTAATATAAATATAAATATTTTTTTCAGTCAGCATTGTGGCTTTTTTTTTTTGCTTTGTTTTTTATTTCAAAAGTAAGCACTTTCCAGAAATTATCAGCTAAAAACGCACTACCGTTTAGCATTATGTGACCTGATAATATAATAGCCAGCAGAAAATGATACTCCAGCAGCCTGAGAAGTTAATGCATAAAACTATAAACTAACTCATTATGAGATCATCATACATTTATGGACACAAATAACTAGTCTGCTTATAAAACTCTAAGTGCAAACATAACAGTTTTGCTTCTAAATTATTATTTTACTTATTTAAGAAGTTATTCAATAGAGTTTAATATTATAGTTCACACAAATAAAGGTATAATAATGCATCTTATGGGCTTTTGGAATACTTCAAGGTGGGGTGGCACCTTTGGAGTCAGAGGCCCCTAGTTGAGTGGGTAATCTGGGAGTTCTGTTATTATTTATTAAATTGTCCAAATCTGAATATACCCCTTTTTGACAAGAATGGATCATTTTAATATTTGTTCCCATTACAAAAACATTATGAAAAGATGGGGATGAATGGAAACAATGTCTTCTCCTTTAGCTTATAAACTTTAATAAAGACTATCTTTTTGTTCTTACAATAACTGTTTCCTTACAAATAAATGAATCACTTTAGATTATGAGCTTCTCAGAACAAAAGATCAAGTTTCCTATAGGCTCTTTAAAATACTACATAGACCTTCTCATCATAGTATAAATAATGAATAATTACAAAATCTTGTTCTTGAAAATTAGCTTTAATTATTTTATATCACATGAAAAATAAATGCCGATAATTCAGAAACAATTCTCTAGGACCATTCTAATTTACCTATCATGAACAGATTCAACATTTTTAAACGTTCTGTCTAAAAAAGGGTTCCGGCAGAAAAGTTTTATCATTTATCTTAACCAATTACCAGCACGACATCTCTCGCCAATCAGAAACACGATATTCCAAGCATAAGCGTATGCCATGTGAATGTATTTCCCCACTGTGTAACTCACCTCCTCTTGCTCTGCAGCATTCATATTTGAATCTTTCTGTTTGAACTCTAAGTGACTGTTGAAAAAGACTGCTTTAAACTCTCTATCAAGAATAACTCTCTCCTCTCAAAGGATCTTACAAAGAGATCCTTCCTCCCTCTTTCTCAAGAGGCTATCTAGGTATAAGAGAATGCTCTCATGTCCAGAGAAAAAGCTACTTGTGGCTGTGTACTAACATCTGGGCCCCACTGGCCTCTACTGATCCAGCTGTTTCTCTCTGTATCAGGCTTCTGGGTATCCCGTACCAGCATCCAACACATTATATTTTATACTGCTTAGTGCTCTGGGGGTTTAGGGAGGCTTAGGATCCTGGTGGCACCATTCCCAAAGCTTTCTGTAGCAAGTCCCATGCCCTGTAGCATCCTTGTCCTTACATCACACTGAGTCTGTTAGTATTAGGAGACTTAAGAAGTCACAGAACTCCTAGATACTATCTCATGAGCCATGGGAACCCAGGGGCATTACTTAGCACTCTTGTCTAGATGCTTCCTTCAGTCATTTCTAATTTACCAGTCATGTGATGATATATTCGTGTTGTATCATGATCAACATGGGACCCCAAGGAATTTGAAATTTCCCCAGAACAGATCCTGAAACAAGTAGCAAGCTTAACCTAACCCCCAATCCATGAATCCCACAACTTTAATCAGATTTTTCTGCCAGCCCTCACTTCACCCCAACCCAAAGGGTTTGAACTCCATGACGTAAATTCAAGGACACTCTCATCTGACCGCTTGCCACTCACACCCACTTTGTCTCACCAATTCGCAGACCAAATTGTCTTTCCCTTCTCCCAAGACTGACACCTCACCATGCTACTCATCTCACTTGGTTTAAATCACTCATCCCTTGGTTTAAATCACTCTCCCCTTCACTGCCTCATTTGTGGTGGAGGAATGTCTGAAAAACCAGATTATCACAGAGAGAAAGGACAGCGGAGGTGTGCTGGCGAGTGTGTTGTCTCCCAGCGCCTCCTGGTTTCTTCCTTACCCTCTTCCATACCTCAGAGGCAAGAAAATCTGCAAAGCTCTATCTCCCAGACTCCCTTGCAATCTGATTTTCCGTTAAGTTTCATCAGTGGGAGGCACTGATAGGATGCTGGAGAAAACAAGAAGCCAGGTTTTGGGGGCGGTTTTTTTCTCTTTGCAGATTCTAACAGCAATTTTAGCATCAGCAATGGTTTCAGTGAAGTGTAGTGCCAAGTTGTACTCAGGTAACTCACTTTCAACATCGGCAGCCTCAGCTTCACTCGGACCCCAAGGAAACATTATTTTTTTCCTTTGGGCCCCCAGGCCTACAGGTGGTAGTGCTTTTATATACCTACTGCTCTCCAGGTAACCTTCCCCAGGAGTGCCTCCAGCTTTCTAGCACTCTGTAGCTATATTAAATTAACTCTGCTTGAAATTCCTCAAGTGGATTCTGTTTGTCTGATTAAACACTGACTGATACCAGAAATATGTCAATCATATGAGTTCTATTATACTTAAACAATGTCTACCTATTGAAGTATTATTAGTTGCTTTTAAAAAATATCTTTACAGTGGTTCAAGAGAATGTAATGGAGACCTTTGGAGTAATACCGACTCACCATCACGACTGCCCAAAGCGAAGTTTTACTTACAAAGTAATTATTCCACCAGGGCCTAAATGGTGTCTGCAGCAGAGAATGAAAAACACTACTTATTATGACTCAGTTTCTTGCCATCCATTTTCTCAAATCATAGGCTGCCTCTACCCTTTAAAAATTGTCTCTGAACTTAGGAAGAAATTCCAGAAGCGTTTTTGGAGTTCTGTTGTTCCCCCTCTCTCTGATGACTCTCCTTGTCTTTAAGCACATATGGAAATAAGAACCGCAGAGTTCTGACTTTCTTTCCCTGCTCCGTATAGCACCACATGTGATACCACTCACCCCCTCCCAAATTTCTCTTACTTTGAACAATTTGTAGCCCAGCGTGCCAGAATGCCATTAATCACCTGCAGAAATAAGAGAATGCTGTGGTCCAAGGACTCAAAGAGCAATAAAGGTACACACACACATTCAATTCCTCATCCCCTTTCCTTTCAAGCCAGGGGCCTGTTAAGTGGAGGAAACAGGTTTATTTTATCTTTCTATCTTAAGGCCTGTTTTATTCCCCAAGTCGAAAGGCATGTGAACAACTTCTAGGATTTTTATAAAACCATACAATTATAGAAGTTAAAAACAGCACTAGGCGGAAATCATGAACCGCCTCCTCATTTACAGATGATCATCTCTAATATTCATCACCTTCATCATACGTTCTTTTACCTTCCTGACTGGTCTATGAACTCCTTGAGGGAAGGGTCTGATTTTCATCTTAACAGCCTCTGTGTCTAGCATGGTGCCTAAAATACAAGCAGTATTCAAGAAATGCTTGTTAAAAGTAGACCAATAGGTGAACAAGTGAGTGGATTCTTGAATGAATGAATTACTGAGACGTTTAATATACTGCCTGAGAATACACAGCTATAAGCAGTTTAGTGAGGATTTGCTGTGATTCTTATTGTTTAGTAGCCAAGTCATGGCTGACTCTTTTGTGACCCCATGGACTGTAGCCTGTCAGGCTCCTCTGTCCGTGGGATTTTCCAGATAAGAATACAGGAGTGGGTTGCCATTTCCTTCTGCAGGGGATCATCCTGCCCCAAGGACCAACCTGGAGTCTTCTGCTTGGCAAGTGAATTCTTTACCATTGAGCCACCTAGGGATTCTTCTAATGAGGATTAGATAACATCTAATCATATCTGATTCTAGGTCCAGTATTCTTTTCCCTCTCTTCACTAAACATTAGAAGCATTTTTAATGTTTTTGCAGAAAACAATGTTTAGTCATTTTGCCTTCCGAGAAATGTAGAAATGTGGGTGAAACAAGAAGAGAGGCTGTCCTATGTGTCAGACAGGGAAAGAGAAAGTAAAGGGCTCAGTACTTAGCGCAAGGTTCAGAAGCAACAGTCAAGTCCCCAAGACAGTTACATTAAAAGCTCAGTTTCCAATGTGGTCAGTCTGTGCCCATTTATGGAAAATGTAGCATATGTAAATAACTGGATTTTTACTTTTTTGCCAGGGTACGAGATAAGATCACTATCTGTCTTCATTATTGCTATTTTCCCCCAGGAACAGTATATCCTACTTATATAAATTGGGGGTGGGGAGGAGAAGACCATGAGATATGCAACTGCTCTTTCAGAATTCTAATGCTCTAGAAGCATTGCTGATTTTAATGTATAATACTCAGGGAAACATATATTCAATTAGTTGCTCTCTCAACATGAACATGTATAATTTGTAAACCAAAAAGCAATTAAAAATGGAAAATTAGGAGGGTAAACAAATGTCACTGAAAGATAAATACTATTAAAATTTTGTTACAAAAACATTTCAATTCCTTGTTTATTTTAAACCCAACTGGAAATTACAAACCACATCATATAAGATTCAAAAACAAAACTGTATACTCTTATTTACACCCAGAAATTTTGGTATAAAGTTAACACACCATGATGCATAGAAGAGCCTAGTATGCCACCATTTGGTTATATATTTCAGTTTTTCTCAATATGTGATGAAATAGAAATGTGACATTTGCTATTATCACTGACAGTTAATTCTGTGAACATTTTAATATTTTTCAGACATCACAAGATTTATATTTTTTTCACTCTCATGAGAGTTTAAATACCAAATCTTTCCTTTCTTTGAAAAAATAAATGCTATACTACACCTCCCAAGGTTAATCTGTGTCCTTGCACCTCCAATGAATCCATGGCAAGAATATTTTTTATTGCTCTGCCATGTCTAAAATTGCTTAGTCCACACTCTTAGACACATCATTTTTCAAACTCAAACTTCTAAGTTTCATCAGAGAAGATCACATTAAACTAGATGCAAAGTGAATGACTATTAACTCATGTTCTAGGGCTATGTGCCATTATTCACCAAATAAGCAAGCCCATATGGTTTCGGTTGAAGAGATAATCTTGCAGGAAGCCCTGTTAAGATACCATAGACTTTGAATGATTCTTCGGCCAACTGAAGAATTTTTTTTCCTGGAAATTGTAATATCTGTAGAGCTCTGGCCCTCACCATTTGACTGGTAATGGATATAGTTTCAAATAAATGATCTATATTTACAGCCTTGACTTTCTTATCTCCTCTTAATTCTCAGCCTATTGCACTGGCTTCTTCTCCCAACTCCGAGAGTCATGCTAGGAGGAGGGGGTAAAAGAAACCTGTAACAGGATAAATTTTGTCCTCTCAAAATTCACATGCTGAGGTTCTAACCTCCAGTGCCTTAGAACGTGACCTCATTCAGAAACATGGCATTGGCAGAAGATAAAGTTATGATGAGGTCATCAGGGTGGGCCCTAATGGAATATAACTGCTGTCCTTATAAATAGGAATTCGGACACAAAGAGAGACACACACAGGGATGACACCATGAGGAAGATGAAGGCAGAGACTGGGGTGATGCATTGAGCAGCCAAGGAACACCAAAGATCGCCAGCACACCAGCACAAGCTAGGAAAGAGGCATGGGGCTCCTTCTTCCTCATAGCACTAGAAGGGATCGACGCTGCTGACACCCTGATCTTGGACTACTAGCCTCCAGGACTGGAAGGCAATACATTTCTGAAATTTTGGGGTAGTGACCTAATTTGTGGTACTTTGTTACAACAACCCAAGGAAAGAAAAAACAAACAAAAAAAGCCCATTGTAGCAAAGATCAAAGCTGGAGAGGACTCCCCTCTTCCAGCAGTGAAGGCTTTGCCTCCAAGTTCCACACTCAGTCCTTTCCTCCTGCGGAAATCTCAGCCATGCACAGCCTCCACTGTCACTGAAGATCAAGTCTTTCCAAATCTACCTCTAGTCCTATCTCTTTTCTTTGATCCTAATATGCATCTTGTAATTTGTCAGTTGATATCTCCAAGTAATTTTCCTGCAAGTACTGCAGTTAAGGTCACTCCAAAACTGCTGCTGCTTCCAGTAAACACTATCTTATTAGTTAATAGCATCACCATCCACCCAGTCAACTAGCTCCGTATGATTATACTTAACACTTCTCTCTGTCCCTCCATCAAGTAGGACCAATTAAATCTACCTGTGAAGAACTCTTGAATCCATCTCATCTGTTCAGCCACACTGCTACAGCACCTGCTTCAAACCCTCACTATTATCTCCCCAACTTCTTCCAGGAATCCTATAAAACTTCTCCCTGCCTTCAAGCCACTCTCCACACTTGTCACAAAATTACCTTTCTACACATAATCTATCTTGTATAAACCGTAGTTATGTTAAATCACAGCGCTATAGGGGAAGTTTCTTGCTGGTGCATAAATTAGCTCATGCTGGTTTATATCCAATGAGTTTTACATCTCTGCATTTGTTTTATCTGATTCATGTGTTCAAGTGTGTTGGCTTGATAGCAAATCCCATTTGAAAACATATATGCCATGGCATTTTCAGCTCAGAGAAGATAGTGTGTGCTTTGAGAAATTTTGAAATAAAAATCAAATATCAAACATGCTATAAGGCTCAGCTCAATTGCTTCTCCTCCTTGAAGATCACCCTAAACTCTACCCTCTCCCTGACCCCTCACAACTCCTTTTTCTTGCCTCCTCATATTGGTTTATTTTATCTTTGTCATTTCTCCTTATCTTATGGGTTTATGTTCCTCTCTGTTCCCTCCAGTCACACATTCCAACTAAACTGTAATCTGCTTAAGGTCAGGATCTGTACCCAATACATTTTTTTAGCCCTCCTAAGCACATCATACAAAGTGCAAGGCCATTGTCTATGCTCAGTAAATGTAAATTGAATGAGCTCTGTCAAGGAAGGTAATAAATGAATTTTTTTCTAAATGCACCATGCCTTTGGAAACCCACAGTGCTCACATTGTGCGTTATGAGCTCATTTTAGAGTGATTGGATGCCTTTTATTGGCTAATGTCCGCCATGTGTAATGTCTTCATTTGCTGAGTTGATGTTCCAAATCTTACAATTCTTTGTCATAATTATTAGTTTTCCCCCTGAATTTTGTGCTTCATTGAGGTTTTAAAGGGTAAAATTAACCTCCCAGCTTTTCCTCCATAAATTTATAATTTCATTGTGATTTCATTGCTATATTGGCTTCCATTTCAGAGGTTTGTCCAAAGTTTAGGTGATTATGTGTCTGTTTTTCTCCTCTCACAAATGCAGTTATTTCCTTACCATCTAGTTTGCTCAACTGTACAGCAATAGACACAGCAACATGCGGAACTCTAACTATTATTTACTTAGAAAAGATCTGTTAAGGGAAATGGAACATTGTTTAACCTGTGTTAAAATTAGACCCAAGTTTATGAAAATACAGACCTCATTCACCCAATATTCTTCCCTGCTTTGGTATCTGTTTATCTGGCATTAGTCAACATTTGCTGCAGAACACAACACTGTAAAAAGTACATCAAGTTCTTCAGGGATATTTTAAGAACAAAATTTTTTAGCCTCTAAACAATGTAAGCATTTGATTACTTGAGCTGGAAATATACAGCTCAAATTTCACTTAAAGTTATACATGATTATATACATTAAGAAATGTGTCTTCAGATTCTTCATTACTCAGTATCAGGTAAAACTGTTGTAGGGACTCAAACTACTTTCCATGATTGCTTGTAGACAGACACCTAAAAGTGCTTTGTAGGTAGGGGAAAAAAAAAAACCCTCATCTATAGGATCAGAAAAGCTATCTCAGCCTGGATGCAAATTAAACTTGGATCAGTCATAATACTTCTTGAGACTTCCTAGGGGAAAAACAGAATACTCAGATTCATCTCACCTCAGTTTATCTTTTGTAAAAGTAATATATAGAAATCTGCTTCATCTATGCCTCTGAATGCCTCCAATCCCAAACCCTGCACCCACCCAGCTACCACCCCTATATATTACATTTTCCTTTCTCAAACTGTGGAACCAGTTTTAGTCCCATCAGAAGGAGAAGAAGAAACTGGGCCAGCAACTCAGTAAGTAGTTCAGCATCAAGTGGGTCTTTCTCCACATCTTCTAAAAACCAGACATGCTAATTTACCCTTGATAAAAACTGCCTGAGAACCATGGTTTTAGTAACAGCATTCCATTGCTCCTGAGGCTCTTTCTGGTCTGCTTCCCCTTAAACTAGATAGCTCCCTGGTTCCCAAAATGTGGTCCACAGCCCAGCAGCATCAGCGTCATTTGGGAATTTAGTTCAGTCACTCAGTCGTGTCCGACTCTTTGAGACCCCATGGACTGCAGCATGCCAGGCCTCCCTGTCCATCAAGTCGGTGATACCATCCAACCATCTCATCCTGTCATCCCCGTCTCCTCCTGCCTTCAATCTTTCCCAGCATCAGGGTCTTTTCCAATTAGTTAGTTCTTTGCATCAGGTGGCCAAAGTATTGGAGTTTCAGCTTCAGCATCAGTCCTTCCAACAAATATTCAGGACTGATTTCCTTTAGGATTGAGTGACTGGATCTCCTTGCAGTCCAAGGGACTCTGAATAGTCTTCTCCAACACAACAGTTCAAAAGCACAATACAAATAGTTGGGCCCCAACCCAAATCTATTCCATCAGGAACTCTGGGGGTGGAATTCAGCAGTTGGTATTTCAACAAACTCTCCAGGTAATTTTGATTAGTACTCAGATTTGAGAACTTCTGGGCTAGGTTCTTAGCTCAAATTCCTTTTATTTCCATATGCTCTCTGCTGTCTTTTAGTCCCTCACCTCTAACAGAGAAAACTTCTTTTGGAAAAGAAAGAGAGGTAACAAGAAAGATTTTTAACACCAGTTTCCAATGTATGACTTTGGCAAGAGGGAAAGAGATTGAAAAAGGAGTGAGACAGGCTTCGCTGTGCAATTTTACTGTGGAAAAGCTACGGTAAATGCAGCCATGATATATGAAAGAAAATCAAGAGCTAGCAAAGGAGAAATTTCAAAGTTAGGACTATACCCCAGCCCCTGGCATTTTTAGAAGGACACCAATTTTTAAAAAAAATTAATTTACTTTTTGGTAGCTGGGCTATTTCTTTTAATTCAACACCACAGAGACTATACCATATGGAGACCAAATTGATATTCAGGTTTGACAAGGAAGTGACCTGCCCGGCTCAGTGTGTTATGGAGCAGGAACAGCATGGGACAGAAAGAGAAGAATCAGTAACCTCATTTCTTCCCCCTTTGCCTCTTCTCAGATATTGTTCACTCAATTATCCCCACTCTCTCTTTCATCTTTTAACCTCCCTTCTCAATTGGTTCCTTCTCCCTCAGTATGTAAACCTATAAACATCAAAGCCATATCTTTTATAAAGCCTGTTTTAATCAGGCAACCACCCCATAGGCACTACCCTAAATACGATCTTCTATTCACTTATAAGTCTCTATAGAAAGGGATCCACCTTTAAAATCTCAATTTAGCCCGTCTTGTTGATTCCTTAACCTAGTTTAACATAGCTTCATTCCCTCCGTGGAAAGGAATTTCTACCACCACGTCCATCAGTGACCCACTTCTCAAATCCATGGGTAGTTTTTAGCCTTTCCTTGTTCTCTCTAGAGTCTAATCTGTTCAACAGTCCTCCGTGAAACACGTTCTTCTCACTTTCCTGACAAAGAAACCCTCTATCCTTCTTCTTCCCCTCTATGCATAGTTCTTCCCAACCCTTTTATGCTCATCCTCTCCAATCTTTGTAAGTCATCAGGCTTCCCAAAATTCAGTTCTTAACCCTCTTCTCTTCTCACCCTCTGCATGCTTCCCAAGCAGTTTTACCTCCAACTACAATCTTTCTTGCTTCCCCAACCTAACTTGCCCCCATCATTCTTCGGTCTTCAGACTCTTAAATCTAATTTCCCAGTAGATTATATTCATCTCAGAATGCCAACAAATGGTGCCTCATCATCCTTCCCTCAAAACTGTATTATCTACGTGTTCTTTTACTCTTTGCAAAACCACTAACTTAGCCTTTATTTATATTTATCCTACATTTCTTCTTCTTCTTTAACCCCCATCAATAAAAATTGCATCGTCTCTATCCTCACTACTACTGCAAGCCCTTATTGCATACTCTCTCGCCTAAATTATTATAATAGCCTAATAACTTGGGTCTCTCCCCCTTCATGCTGCTGAAAGTGATAAAATATATAAATGAGAATGAATTTAATTCCATCAAATTTCCACATAGTTTCCCACCAGAAAGCTAAAAGCTAAGAGGCTAGGGTATTTATGGGTAACGAATAGAGGGGCAGAGCCATATGTGGTGCGGAGGGCGTGGGGAGCATCCCGGGGCGTGGGCAAAGGTGACCAGAAGGCCAGTAATCATGGTCTGTGCTCCTGTAATAGACAGCAGCCCCTGCTCTGCTCTGCTCAGTAACCTCACCTGCGGGTGGAGTTCTCAGCCCTCCGACGTCAGACAGCAGATCAGACACTGGCGCATGCCCAGTTACAGGGTCGGTGCTGCTCTCCGGTCTTAACCAGCTCAGCTCAAACTAGACACAGCTGACTTCAATTCTTGGCAAACAACTCCAGGCCCCCCTCTTTGTGTTTAGGCTCTCTGCAGGCCTGGAGGACATGAACGTCTTTTTTTAGCAACACTTAAAACTAATTAATTAGTGAAGGCAGGTAAAATGGATTTGACTATTGATTACCTATGGTTTCACTTTGAGCAGCCTAACTAATACAGCTGGACAAATTCAGCATGTACAAGGAAAAAGTTCCCTAAATTATATCTTACTAAAGAGTTTACCAATTCCAAGGGGAAAAAAATTAAGTTAATTTCAAAAATTCAAAATATACACATACATTCTTGTGTACAGTCTATTCAGCTCAGCCTTTCAACTCTTTTTATAAATACGCCACTTCATAGCCCCTTGGAATACTGTTGCAGATAGATATTTGAGTTAGGTGAACACAAACTGTTGAAGTCAAGGTTCTTATGCCCAAAGTGGCAAGAGAAAGAGAAGAGAACGCTACAGACTTGACGAGTCTGCTCTTAATTCTTCTGCCTGCACAGGTCACGTTACCCAGGCCCAGCTGGTTCTACATATTTGTTTCCAATGAATGGCTACAAAGGGAAATTAAAACTGACAACCTACCTCTCCAAGCCCCTATGTCTACTCCCATCTCCTAAGGGGAGGGACAGGGACAGGCATTACATGAAATATGATTTGG
>SJYX01009283.1:156159-178490 GCA_006410675.1 Oreotragus oreotragus | reverse complement strand
GCAAAGAGTCGGACACGACTGAGCGACTGAACTGAACTGAACTGATGTCTCAAAATGTGACTCTACACACTTCTACCTTGAGGAGAATAAAACTGAGAATCAAACTCTCGAAGGGTAGTGACTCAAACCTACACATGCTTGGTTTGCTGTTAATGGTTTCCCAATAGAGGAAATTCTTATCTGTGCTTGGAAAACCCTGCTTCTGGAGGCAGACAAATCTTTTATGACTTTGAGTGAGCTACATATTTTTAATGAAACTCAATGAAATGGTGATAACGGACTAACTTTACAGAAAAAAACAAATGCAGTGCACCTAGTATATAGTTGACATCCTATAAATTGTATTTCCACTCTCCTTCTGCAGTGTTAGAATAGTATTTCTTTTTAAAAATATTTCTTTATTTGGCTGCACCAGGACTTAGTTGCAGCATATGGGATCTAGTTCCCTGACCAAGGATTGAACCCAGGCCCCCTGCCTCAGGAGCATGGAGTCTTAGCCACTGCACCACCAGGGAAGTCCTGAGAATAGCATTTCTAAAGAGATCATGGTCAACATCATGAGTAATAAGACACATCAACATCATGAGCCCCTTGATATGATGCACTCTTGCCAAAAATGCAAAACTTTAATCAAAATGTTAGAAACATCAGACAAAGCCCAAGGAGAAACATTCTACAAAATAGCCAATCAGTACTTTTCAAAAGTTTCAACATTGTGAAAGACAGGGGAAAACTAAAGAACTGTTACACTCTGGAGGAAACCAAAGCTGCTCAGTCGTGTCCAGCTCTTTGGGACTCCAGGGACTACACAGTCCATGGAATTCTCCAGGCCAGAATACTGGAGTGGGTAGCCTTTCTCTTCTCCAGGAGATCTTCCCAACCCAGGGATCGAACCCAAGTCTCCCGCATTGCAGGCAGATTCTTTACCAGCTGAGCCACCGGGGAAGCACTGCATACAAAGGGAAATCTTGGGTAAGCTTCTGGAATATAAAAAATACCTTAGGGAAATAACTGATAAAACTTGAGTAAGTTCTGCAGTTTAGTTACTAATAGTCTAATATCAGTTTCCTGATCTTGATAACTGTGATGCAACCAACAGGAAAACTGGAGAGGGATAGAAGGAGATTCTATGTTTCTGTAACTTTTTAAATGCAAGTCTAAAATTAGTTTAGAGTAAAAAAAAAAGGGAGGGGAGATTCAATAATCTGTAGGAGCTAAATAAACACATGTGTGACCTGCATTGTATATTACATTAATTCTCCCCAATAGTGAAGCTTCCCAAAAGAAGTGTCTTTTTCTGGGGACTAAATATACTCTCTCTTTCACTCACACAAACACGTATACAAACACACATACATCTGAAGAGCAAATTGGAAATACATTTATTTTTAAATATACATGTCAAAATGTACTACTCCACATCAAGAAATTTATCCCAAGGAAATCACAGTACTCTTAATAGGTACTCAATTAACTATTAGTTCAATAATTGAATGCATTGAAGTATATAAATAAAGGTATATTTCACAGGATCACTTATAATAATAGGAAGAAGAAAAGCCTGAACTATGTCAAGAAAGAATTAAGTAATGGTAGCTTCCATACAATGGAATAGCTTTTACATGTTAAAATGTTGATGTAGAGACTTACGGACATGGAAAGATGCTCAGAACATATTGTTAACTGGAAAAAAATTCAGGTTACAAAATAATCTCATTTTTGTTAAGAAATACATAATTTAAATATATAAAAGTGTGTTTTCAGCAATTGTCTCTAGGGTACGGAATTTTGCATGTATAACCATGCTAAGATTGAAGTTTCAGGCCAGACAAGAAATGACCATACAGTTGAAAGTCCAAAAATAAGTCAGCCAAATCATCCTAAGTGATTTGAAGGAAATGAGTCCAAGACTGTGCTCCAGGACTCCCGAACCCCTCAACCATATCAGGGCTATAATATAAAAGGCATCAGAGAGAGGACTTTGTAAAGGAGATTGCTGAACCAAGAGGACTGCTGCAGAGCTGTGGGTTCTCGCTCCCTTCAGAAGTCGGGGTGGGAACTATATTCTATATGCTATATTCTAGTCCCATCCTTGGCAGAGGGCCCGGAAGGAAAGCACTGATAAGAGTTTGAGATGTGCCTGTTTGGAGATGCGGAAACTGGTGTCTGACTCTTGCCTGAGAAAGAGTGAAGTCAGACTCCCACCCAAGAAATGAATAAAGGGTTCAGGAAGGACCGAGAAACTACTTTGTCTCTAGAGCCAAGAGAAGGCTTTTATATTCAGATGGCCTGAATTTCTCGTCTGGGGATGTATGACATGCAATTTGGAGTGTTTCCTGGAGAGAGAGTGAGAGAGAGAGAATGGGAGAGGGGAAAGAGAGAAAGAGAAATATTGGGAGAAGCTATATGGTGATGGACAGGGAGGCCTGGCGTGCTGTGATTCATGAGGTGGCAAAGAGTTGGACATGACTGAATGACTTAACTGAACTGAACTGATACTAGGAAATGTCCAGTGTATAAAGGATACACGTATCTCTTGGTGAAGGGAAGTCAGTACAGAAGAGATCAGTTGAGAAACAGTGATGAGGACTTCACATGTCTCAGGAGGTAGCTTTAAACATCTATGAAGCTCACAGAGGACAGTGACAGCTTAAAGCACTATAAGAAAATACGAGCATTCCTCCTCCCTCCTCTTCTGTTTCCTCACATCTGCCTAGTTCTAAAGGAGTCACTGTTGTTCAGTCGCTAAGTCATGTCCAACTCTCTACAACCCCATGGACTGCAGCGGGCCAGGCTCCTCTGTTCTCCACTATCTCCCAAAGTTTGCTCAAATTCAAGTCCATCGAGACGGTGATGCCATGCAACCATCTCATCCTCTGTCGTTCCCTTCTCCTGCCCTCAATCTTTTGCGGCATTGGGGTCTTTTCCAATGAGTCGGCTCTTCACATCAGGTGGCCAAAGTATTGGAGTTTCAGCATCAGTCCTTCCAGTGATTATTCAGGGTTGAGTTTGTTTAGGATTGACTGATTGATCTCTTTGCAGTCCAAGGGACTCTCAAAAGAGTCTTCTCCAGCACTACAATTCGAAAGCATCAATTCTTTGGCACTCAGCCTTCTTTATGGTCCAACTCACATCCATACATGACTACTGGAAAAACCATAGATTTGACTATATGGACCTTAGCAAAGTGATGTCTCTACCTTTTAATATGCTGACTAGGTTTGTCATAGCTTTTCTTCCAAGGAGTCTGTTGCTGTTGCTGCTGCTGCTAAGTCATTTCAGTCATGTCTGACTCTGTGCGACCCCATGGACTGCAGCCTACCAGGCTTCCCCGTCCCTGGGATTCTCCAGGCAAGAACACTGGAGTGGGGTGCCATTGCCTTCTCCGAAGGAGTCTGTTAGGTCCTTACTATTCCTGCCCTTTATCATGCACATCCTTGCATCAAATGTTCCCTGTGTATCTCCAATTTTCTTGAAGAGATCTCTAGTCTTTCCCATTCTCTTGTTTTCCTCCATTTCTCTGCATTGTTAATTTTAAGGCCTTCTTATCTCTCCTTGCCGTTCTCCGGAACTCTGCACTCAGTTGGGTATATCTTTCCCTTTCTCCCTTGACTTTCGTTTCTCTTCTTTTCTCAGTTATCTGTAAAGTCTCCTCAGACAAAAACTTGGCCTTCTTGTATTTCTTTTTCTTTGATGGTTTTGGTCAAAGGAGTCATATGTTTGAATATATATAACATGTATAAAATTATAGTATATACAGTATGTATAATACCTTGGGTATTATAAAACACATTTGTTTTTCCCGACCCAGGGATCGAACCCAGGTCTCCCACATTGCAGGCAGATGCTTTAACCTCTGAGCCACCAGNAAAGGAGTCATATGTTTGAATATATATAACATGTATAAAATTATAGTATATACAGTATGTATAATACCTTGGGTATTATAAAACACATTTGTTTTTCCCGACCCAGGGATCGAACCCAGGTCTCCCACATTGCAGGCAGATGCTTTAACCTCTGAGCCACCAGGGAAGCCTTCCACATTTGTCTAAAGAGCAACAATAGTTCAAAGATCTACCATATGATCCGGCAATCCCACTCTGGGACCTATATCTGTGGCAAACCATAATTCAAAAAGATACATGCACCCTGATGTTTATAGAAGCCATTTACAATAGCCAAGACATGTAAGCAGCCTAAATGTCTATCAACAGATGGATGGATAAAGAAGATGTGGTATAGATATATAATGGGATATTATTTAGCCATAAAAAAGAATGAAATAATGCCATTTGCAGCAACATGGATGGACCTAGAGATTATCATACTAAGCGAAGTAAGTCAGACAGACAAAAACACATATCATATGATACCACTTATATGTGGAATCTAATAGGAAAAGATACAAATGACCTTATTTGTATGAGTGAATAAAATTTATCATCTTTATATTCTTTGTTTCATAACTTAAATTGTTTTCAAATACAAAAATTAGAGAAAAGAACTGTAGTCTGAAACAGAATCACAGTTCTCAAAATCAGTCTTATTACCAAATAAGTTTGGTTACCAAAGGGGAAAGATGGGGAGGGGGAGAGATAAATTAGGAAATTGCGATTAACATATACACACTACTATATATATAAAGTAGATAATACAGCACAGGGAGCTCAATATTCTGTAATAACCTATATGGGAATAGAATGTGAAAAAGAATGGATATATGTATATGTAGGGCTCCCCAGGTGACTCAATGGTAAAAAATCTGCCTTCAATGCAGGAGACATGGGGTCTATCCCTGGGTCGGGAAGATCCCCTGGAGAAGGAAATGGCAACTCACTCCAGTATTCTTGCCTGGGAAATTCCGTGGACACAGGAGCCTGGCGGGCTACAGTTCATGAGGTCACAAAAGAGTCAGACACGACTTAGCGACTAAAGAACAACAATATGTATATTGGTGTACTGATTCACTTTGCTGTACACCTGAAACTAACACAACATTATAAATCAACTATAACAAAAATTTTTTTCAAAAATCAAAAGTATTTTTCAAAAGATCAGATCAGAATAGGAGGCCCCAGTCAGAAGTTTGGGTGTTCAAATGT
The DNA here is from genome assembly GCA_006410675.1 of Oreotragus oreotragus. NCBI lineage: Eukaryota > Metazoa > Chordata > Mammalia > Artiodactyla > Bovidae > Oreotragus > Oreotragus oreotragus. The sequence goes on along the minus strand of SJYX01009283.1, from coordinate 173,385 downwards.
TGGTCCTTGTGTCAATTATCTCAGGTTACATTAGTACGGAGGATAGTGTGAAAAAGGATGAACCCTTCAGGTAAGAATGGACTGAACATCCATCAGAGTGTAGTGGAGGTTCTGCAGAAATGGATGACATGTACTGAAATGGAGGCTAAAAGCCACTTGTATTTCATGAGAATAAAAAAGGATTAATTATAATGGATGGTCATATTCTCCTGGAGAGATCCAAGAAGATATGTACAAATAATTCAGAGATAGTAACTCATTTTTCACTGATACTGTGCTCATTGGAGAAGATAAAAGCTTTGGAATTAAAGCGCTAAAAAGATGACATGTTTATTTTGGGCAATGTGGTAATTCTTTTGTTTGGGTTACCCTTGTTTCTCTTCTCTCCTAATTCCCTTTTGGCTCATTCCACTACATTTTGACTATGTTTTTGTGATGATTATGCTGTAATCAGCTTGACATTCCTTCAACAGCTGTACTAATTTCTATCCATAAAACTCACTCCCACTGCCATCCAAAGCAGAACATACCCATGACTGTGGGAGAGCACTGATCCCTCCTGGGAAGACTCAATATGTTCCTTCTAGATCATGGGCTAACTTATTTGAATTGGTCTTTTATCTTTGCTGAAGAAGAAAATGACAAATATATTACTTTTGAGGGGAGCTAAGCATGCTCTTGCTTTAAACATTGGGAAATGCAATTCCACTAACTTCTTGCAATAAAAAGATGTAAAATCCTTATATGATTTTTCCTTCCCATATTTGGTACAAGCACTGGAAGAGCATGATCAGAAAGCAGGATACTCCACTCAACTGACTGCTGGGTTAATGGTAGTGGAAAGTAGCAACAGATGCCTACTGCCCACTGAATGCTTGTGCCTGGTAAGCTGGTCTCAATCACTCTCTCTCTCTCTCTCACACACACACAGACACACACACACACCTGTTCCCACTGTTAGGATCTGTGCTTATCAAGTATTCATTGCATTTGCTTCTACACTTGTTTGTGCTACTCTCCTTTGTCATAGCAATTATACAATCTAATAAAGAAGGCAATTGCTATACTAAGTAACTGAGATGGGTGCTTTGAGAAAATGCTTGTAAAGGCAAGTTTCTGAAACGTTGTCAAAAAGTGTGAGGAGCACAACCACAAAAGACTGGAGAAGTTTATAAAGATTAGAATGATGCTGTGCCTTAAATGAATTTGCAAACAGCTTTAAACTCTAATTCTGCTTGAGACTAAATTGAACTAGAAACTTTAACCAAAGTCCGGAGGAAGGCCACCTGAAGGTTCATTGGTGGACTTCTGCTGAAACCAAACATCATGGCCCTATGCTGAAGGAATCACTAAGTGCATATATATTGATGTGTTGTTATTTAAAGTAATTTATTAAGATAAGTATTATTTTTATGATTACTTACTTTAACTGACTTTTTAAAATTTAACAGCTAACTTCCAGTCCTGAAGGATCAAAGAGGCAAAATTCTACCCTGTGACCTAGAGCAGGGGTTAGCACACCAAAGACCTTGGGCTAAATTCAGCCCACCCTGTTTTCAGTTGGTCTATGAGCTAAGAATATTTCCTTAAATTGTTGAACAATATTAAAAGAAGAATATTTTGAGATATATGGAAATTATATAAAGTTCAAATTTCTGTGGCCATTAATGAAGTCTAAATGGAAGATGACCACACCCCTTCTTTTAAGTATCACCTAGGGTTGCTTTCCAGCTACTCTGACAGAATTGAGCAGTTGGAACAGAGTTGGTATAGCCCTCAAAGTAAAAAATATTTACTATCTGGTGCTTTACAGAAAAAGTTAGCTGACCTCTGTGCTAGAGCACTGTTGAGAACTTTCTTACCTCCCATCTCTTTTCCTGTGGTTGGGTGGGAGGCATTTAAGGTTGTCTTCACCTGTCATGGCTGGTTGGATGAATGTTGCCTTTCTGGGGGCTCAGCTTCACACCAGGACAAAATGCTCTTCTTGGCAAACAGACATTTTTCTACATCAGAACTGAGTGAAAAGAATCAAGAGTGACCTTTTAATGCACATTATTTACTCACAGGAAGGCTTTAAGTCCAGTCAACTTGGAGTTCATCGTTTCTTTCTGCTTCCTTGGGGCCAGGTTGCCTGAAAGAACAAAGCAATTCTTTTGCTTTGTTTCTATTCTGAAGGAATGATGTAGGTGAATAACCTGAAGAAAATTGATTTTTTTTTCTGCTTGTGCATCTTGGTTTGATTTTCCTTTCAGAGGTGACAGATAATCCTCCTTTCTGATTTACTGGAAAATACTGGTATTCAGAGTTAGGTATTGGATAGCCAAATATATGATTTTAAAAAGGAGGAAAAAAAAAAAAAAGAAAGAAAAGTCTCTCTCTCTCTCTCTCTTTTTTTTTTGACTGGAGGTGGGGGAGCCAGAAGAGAAGATAGGGAGAATTAAGAATTGCAAGGGTTTTTTTATGAGGCAAAATAATACCTTATTGAGTATTAAAAAGTGTTCAGGAGGACGTCACTGTTCCAGTGGAAGAGGACTAGGGTAATACAGGATAATCAGGTTCTGGTATAACAAGGTGCTAACTGAAAGCTTTGACTGGGGAACCAAGGTACAACATGTGGCTGTCTTAGATGGCATTCTCTAGAAACAGAGCCTGAGACAGAGATTTTCATGTAAATAGTTTATTGAGAAAGCTTAGAGGAAAAGTCAGTAAAGGTGTGAAGAAAGCTGACCAGGGAAGGAGAAATGAAGCAAGAATGTGTTTTCCAGGTGAAGTATAACCTTGGTACATAACTTTGGGGATTTCTGGAGCATGAATAGCACTAGAGTCTGTCCCACCCCGAGGCAAGGAAGTAGGACTTTGGTTCCTTCACATCACATAGTCCTTTGTTGCCTTGGGTGAGGCTCCCAGGCATCTCTAGCCAGGCCACCCCAACTGCCAAGCGCAACTGCTCAGTATGGTGAAGCTGGCAGGGGAGTGGGCACCTGCATTCACAGTAGAGGGTCAAGGGACCCATGGGACAGATACCATTGGGTATGGGATTAGATTCCACATCAGGTTGTGAGACTGACCATCGTGCAAAACTTGCAAAGAGTAAACATATCTTAACCTCTCAGACGCATCAAGGAGATGAGAGTGTTGAGGCAAATCTTTGCCTGCAGGAGAAAGTCAGGGAGGCATATTTTTATTTCTTTCCTTTGTGTGTGTGTGTGTGTGTGTGTGTGCAACACACCAGACCCAGGGGAGGGCAATAAGAATCTTCAAATGAAGACTGAAGGATTCATTATCATACGGGACTGAGAACACACTGATTGGAGACTGTGTTCCGAAATTTAAAGTTAACATAGACTCTTGAACTACTTAAGAATAAGCAGAAAAGTAATTGCATATCCCACTTTTTATTCTGGGACAGGGGAAGAACTAGCCCCACCTGGGGGAACTGAAACAGGGCAATGGGAAATAAAAATGTGCTTGCTTGGTTACAGCGCTCCATTAGTCTTGCTGAACAGTGTATCTCTCTATGTAGAAGACACAGAGACTTGGAACAACGTACTGGTTCAAAATTGGGAAAGGAGTATGACAAGGCTGTATACTGTCACCTTGCTTTTTTAAGTTATATGCAGAGTGCATCATGTGAAAAGCCCGGGTAGATGAATCACAAGCTGGAAGCAAGATTGCCAGGGCAAATAACAGCCTCAGATATGCAGATGATATCACTCTAATGGCAGAAAGTGAAGAGGAACTAAAGAGCCTCTTGATGAGGGTGAAAGAGAAGAGTAAAAAAACTGGCTTAACTCAGCATTCAAAAAACTAAGATCAAGGCTATCTCATCACTTCATGGCAAACATGGAAGGGGAGAAAGTGGAAGCAGTGATAGATTTTATTTACTTGGGATCCAAAATCACTGTGGATAGTGACTGCAGCCATGAAATTAAAAGACACTTGCTCCTTGGAAGAAAAGCTATGACAAACCTAGACAGCATATTAAAAAGCAGAGACATCACTTTGCTGACAAAGATCTGTATGGTCAAAGCTATGGTTTTTCCAGTAGTCATGTATGGATGGGAGAGTTAGAATATAAGAAGGCTGAGTGCTGAAGAATTGATGCTTTTGAACTGTGGTGTTGGAGAAGACTCTTGAGAGTCCCTTGGACTGTGAGGAGATTCAACCAGTCAATCCTAAAAGAAATCAACCCTGAATATTCATTGGAAGGACTGTTGCTGAAGCTCTAATACTTTGGCCACTTGATGCAAAGAGACAGTTCATTGGAAAAGGCCCTGATGCTGGGAAAGATGAAAGGCAAAAGGAGAAGAGGGTGGCAGAGGACAAGATGGTTGGATGGCATCACCCATTCAATGGACATGAATTTGGGCAAACTCTGGGAGACAGTGGAGGACAGAGGAGCCTGGTATGCTATAATCCATGGGGTTGCAAAGAGTTGGACACAATTTAGTGACTGAACAACAACAACTACATAGAAGGCATTCAAATTACCTACCTAAAATCTGTGGCCCCTGTTTCTAGAATTGATCAGAATTGCCAAGTCCAAGGAAAATTATTTTTCATGCTTAATATTCTAAAGTTTGTGTCCTAGAGTCCTTTTTGGATTTTAAAACATCAAATTTGGAAATACATATGTAGAAAGAAGCAGAAGGAAGAACCCAGAGATCTGCCTGGGTGGCTAATGGCTTTTCACTTCCAAGTTCTGATCTGTGGGCTCTAAGAGATATGCTAGCACCCTTCTAAGAAACATTTGTTTAGCTGGTTTGAATGGATTTCTATATCTTACAAACAAAGTCTTGTAACTAAGACTCATTCCATGGAGGGTCTTAGAAACAATGATCCAGTTCCCTGTGGGATGGATGCAGGAAATGAAAAGAAGGAAGGGTTTAAGTATTTAGCCTGAAGCTCTGTTTTCAGGGCAAGCACACTATTTGTACTTAGTTTATCTTTACTTGTGATGACTTTGTGGATGGGTGGTTAATGGAAATTACGGAAGTCCTCAGAGTATCCCAAGCCACCTATGGGAGGTTGTTATTGTAAGACAGTATCATTTCCTTCCTTTTCAGAGATGAGCAAAAAGAGACTCTGAAGTCCAAGTAAATTGCTGAAGATCACACAGTGGCCAAGTGACAAAGCCTGGGAGCCTAGTCTGTCTGCCTTCAATGGCCTTCCTCGTTCACTCCTTTTTCTCAGCCTGGTGGAAAAGACCCAGCTTTGGGGAGAAGTCCCTTTAAATGTGTCTGGTGGATGCATCATGGAACAAAGCTTTTGTTTGGAAAGATTTGAAAACCTTCGGAGGAAGGTTATGTGTTTCTGTTCACGTAAGGCAATTAGCCTGTTGAATGTGAAATGAGAGTAAAACGTTTTTCTCTGCCTGGTCTCTCCATTTTTAAAAGCACACAGAGAACCAAGTGTACTGATGCTGACACTAATGTGCGTGCGAATGCTCACCAGAAATGAAAACACTAATTTATCTCTGTCTAGTTATTGCTTGGGCTCCTTCCTTCCCTCTTAGTGTAAATTGCTAAGAACGTGAGACTATGTCCTGACTGGAGATTTATCATTTTGCTTAATTAGATAACATTCTCTGAGGCATGGTGTTGTCATTATTTCCTCCCTTTCTTATGCCTGCTAGTTCAAATCCTCACATTTATTTCTGAAACATGGTGGGTTTTCCTCCCTCTCACTGCTGCTTCCAGCAAGGTAGATATTTCTTGCTCGTTGATTTTCACTGTATTGGAACAGATTTTCATTAAACTTTATGGCAATTACTTGTACCATATCACAGGACTCATCTTTTTGCTATAGATGGCAAGATTCTCATCTTGGGCAATTTTCTCTGGAAGAGATTTTGATCATGTAATCTCAATTTTCTACAAAATGAAAAGGAGGAAAATATCACAAAGGTATTTTTTAAAACTAAGCAGCTGGTTTCATTATCATTTTTCCTCCCCTTGAGTGTATATTTATGTACATAGTAAGCTTTTGCATTTAGGAAAATAATAGTTTTACATACAAGGTTCATCAGAAAAACAAAGGATAATAATATCACTAGTGCAAGCATATTCTTTTATAAGTCCATGAGGAAGTTAGGAGCTCCTAATTTACCACTTAAGATAAGTTGCTTTGGACAAGTTCAAAATGAAAATCTTGAGCAATGAAATTTCTTCTATTAAATTCCTTATGAAACAGCAAAGTTATTTTTTCAAGGCAGAAGGTACAAAAATGATATCTAATGATAGTAAAAAATATATGTGTTTGACCCTGTGCCAAGTATTTTATATGCACTATTCAAATGTTTATTGATATTATATAAGCCACGTAATTGAGGTATGACTGACATGTCAAAAGCTGTACACTTTTAATGTATAAAATTTGATGAGTTTGGGGATAAAAATGCATTTAGAAAACTACCATCATCATCATCATCAAGGCCATAAACATATTCATCACCTTCCAAAGTTTCCTCCCACTGTATCATTATTATTTTGACATGCACTATGCTATTTAATATTCTATTTAATCTATATAAAAATCCACATGATTTAGGTATTATTGTTATTTTGTCCATTTTAGAGTTAAGGCAACTAAAGCTTGCGGATTGCTCAAAGTCCCATGAAGAGAGGGGATTCTAGGGAGTCAGTTAAGCTTCAGATCAGAAAGTCACAGGCAGACCTCATTTTATTGTGCTTTACCTTTATTGTTCTTTCCAGATATTGTGTTTTCCACTAATTGAAAGTTTGTGGCAACCCTGTGTTGAGCAAGACTGTGAGCATCATATTTTATAACAGTATTTGCTCACTTCATGTTTCCATGTCAAAATTTTTTCTTATTATATTTGGGATAATGATCTGTGATCTTTGATGTTACAAATCTAATCGATAAATATTGTATGATTGTATGTTCCACCGACAGGCTTTTCCTTATCTCTGTCCCTCTTCTCAGGTCTCCCTATTTACTGAGACACAGCAATATCAAAATTAGGCCCATTAGTAACCATACTAAAACATTCATGTGAAAGCAAGAGTCACACGTCTCTCATTGTTAGTCAAAAACGAGAAATGATTAAGGTTAGTGAGGCAGGCATGTCAGAAACCAAAGTAGGTCAAAAGCTAGGCTCTTGCACCAAACAGTTAGCCAAGTTGTAAATGCCAAGGAAAAGTTCTTGAAGGAAATTAAAAGTTCAGTGAACACACAAATGGTGCTGATGTGGAGAATGTTTTACTGGTCTGGATAGACCACATCAGCCACAACATTCTCTCCGTCAAAGTCTAATCCAGAGCAAAGTCCCTAACTCTCTTCAGTCCTGTGAAGACTGAGAGAGGTAAGGAAGCTGCAGAACAAAAGTCTGAAACTTGCAGAGACTGGTCCATCAGATTTGAGGAAAGATGCCATCTCCTAATATAAAAGTGCAAAGTGAAGCATCAAGTGGTGACGTAGACAGAAGCTGCAGCAGGCTATCCAGAGGACCTAGCTAACATAATGAATGAAGGTGGCTACATTAAGTAACAAAGTTTCAGTGTCGATGAAACAGCCTTCTATGGGAAGAAGATGCCATCTAGGACTTGCATAGCTAAAGAGGAGAAGTCAATATCTGGCTTCAAAGCTTCAAAGGACAGGCTGATTCTCTTGTTAGAGGCTAATGCAGCTGGTGCCTTCAAGTTGTAGTTAATGTTCACATATCATTCTGAAAATCCTAAGGCCCATGAGAATTATGGTAAATCTATTCTGCGTGTGCTCTATGAATGTAACAGTAAAATCTGGCTGCCAGCACATCTGTTTACAACATTATTTGCTGAATATTTTAAGCCCACAGTTGAGATCTACTACTCAGGATAAATGATTCCTTTCAAAATGTAACCTGCTCATGGTCACCCAGCTGGATTTAGAAAAGACAGAGGAACCAGAGATTAAATTGCCAACATCAACTGGATCATCAAAAAAGCAAGAGAGTTCAAGAAAAAAAAATCTACTTCTGCTTTACTGACTATGCCAAAGCCTTTGACTGTGTGGATCACAATAAACTGGAAAATTCTTCAAGAGATGGGAATACCAGACCACCTGACCTGCCTCTTGAGAAATCTGTATGCAGATAAGGAAGCAATAGTTAGAACTGGACATGGAACAACAGACTGGTTCCAATAAAAAAAAAAAGATTAATAATTATAACAAATGAAAATTATATGAAATTCACACTTCAGTCATCTGTAGTAAAGTTTTAATGGGACACAGTCACACTCATTGGTTTACATATTGTCTGTGGCAACACAAATAGAGTGGACTGTTTGTGACAGAGGTTGTAGGGAACACAAAGTCACAGATATTTACTATGTGCCCCTCACAGAAAATGTTTGCCTCCTCCTTAGAGGACTTAGAACTTACGTTACTTTGGTATGCTTTGGTATTAGAGACACAGTAAGGTTTTATTTTCCGTACAGATACTTTTGCTTAATAAAACAAATCTTATCACAATACATTTTTATATTATAATAGTATATCTTAAACTTTTTTTTTCTAGTTTTGCTGCTGCACAGCCTTGTCAAAACTCTTTCCTTGCAAACAGCTCATCATCTGAGAGCCATACAAATGGCAATGAGTAATAAGCATTACTCATTAATTTAAGTAAGATTCCAATCTTATTGAGTTTTATTTCAAATTGTTTTCAATTTAATAAAACTGAACTGCACCTAATAGAGAATTAAATGTCTCTATTTGACTCAAATGTTGAAGACGCCTTTCTCTTCCAGATTTTCATTAGAATGTGCTGGAATTTTTTTTTCCTGAAGCCAGCAAGAGGTGTATATAGTATGTCTTCCAAATGGATCTGAACCTTTTGCATCGTTCCTGTGGGTGCAGGAGGGTGTAGAGAGCATGGGTTCTATTCTGAGGATGCAGCAATCAAGAGTTTAGCCTTGTCTGTGGCTCTAAGCAGCCTTGAATGTTCCCATTTCTACCAGCTTGTGGGGACAAATGTGGTTTCATGGATACTGGCTACAAACACAGATCTATTAATATTAATACTGGATTCCCCTTGGCTCCCAGTTTTCATCTGCGAATATGGAAATATCAGTGCCTTGCATATTTCCCCTCCCCAGGCATTTTGGGGGTCCCGAGGGCTGCCTTTCATGGGCCCATTTATCAGCTTCAGGCCTGGCTTGCTGTGTGGCTGCCAGCCAAGTGGGGTCTCTGAACGTGCAGATCCTAAATCTCCTAGCAGGGCTGTGCGGTGGTGTCATTACAATGGCTATAGCTGCCTCTGTCACCTCAGTGTTGCTGAGCTGAAGATTTGCTGCCTCTGTAGAACTTTCCACAACTCCACTGGCCCTGATAGCCCTGCTGAGGTATGTCACTTCCAACCCCCTGAGAAAGAGTTGCAGCTGCTGCTTCCAAAACCTCATTCCCGTGGCTCACTTAATATCACCCTCCGAATAGGGAGCTTCAGAGTGAAGAGAAGACGCGGTTTGTTCCACAGCAAGGCTGCTTGGGAACTAAACGGCCACAAGGTTGAGGGCACTGGCAGTTTCCACTCCACTCCCACTCACGGCTCTTCTGCCTTTGTGGGTTTATCCATACCACAAGGGTGTTAAGTTTCCAGAAAAGCTAAAGCTACTATTTCCTTCCTCCCTCAGGCCATGTTCTTGAGTCTGGCTGGTTACTCTAGAGGTCATCTCCCTCATCATAAATTTATGCCCAGGGCACAGGTCGGGCTTCCCTGCAATCCAGCCTTCTTTGGGGCCTTGCCAGGGTGTTGAACTTGTTTAGACATATCTGAACTCAAGTTATGGTCAGAGTTAAATATACTTCACCCCCACTTCCCAGTCCCCAAGTAAGTATGTAGATATAAACAAATAAATATGTGTGTATGTGTGTGTGTCTGATCTATCAAACTTTGAAATCTGTCCCAGCCAGGGACCCCTGTTACAGTAAATCAAAAGATTTTTTTTGTGTGTGTGGAAATGGAAGGTGTGATTATGGTTTACCATGGAAAAAAAGATATATTAGAGAAAATTATATATTATGAGAAAATATCATATATTTTATATTAATTAGTCCTTTATTCTGAGAAAAATTATATGGCTAAAACTGGCTTTTATGATGATTTTAATAAATGTGCCACAAATATTTCTAAATGAATGAAAATTAAAATATACTTTATTTGATACAGCAATTTTTATCCATTCAGAAGCAACTACTAAAATCATCATTGAAAAAATATTCACTGTGCCTCTACAGGCACAATGACAGGCACTAGAGACACTGTGGAGATACAAGAGGTCTCTGCTCTGATGGATCTCATATTCTAGTAGTGGAGAAATAAACAAGTAAAGAAATACATAGATAACTTTCAAGTTGTGACAATTTTCATAAAGTAACTTAAAGCAGGGTAAGGGGATAGAGAGTTACAACAAGGGGATGCTACTATAGAGAGACAGGATGAGAGTGAAGGCCTCCCTAGGGATGTCACTTTGGAGGGAAGACCTGAAGAAAGTGAGAAAAAGAGGTATGGACCAGTTTTGGAGGAGACAGGAAAAAGGAAAGCATGTGCACAGGCATTGGGGGTAAGTAAGGACAGAGGATGGATGGAACATCTAGGCTGGCATGGATGGGCATTTCTTTAGGGCAACCTTCAACCTAATCATACTCTCCTCCTTCTTTCCCTTTCAGAAACTTTAAGCCTGCTGCTTGAAATTAGTCCATTAAACACCCACTAAACAACAACAAAAATCACCATTTATGATGACCTACTGTGTTTCAGAAATTTTTACATACATCATTGACAATATTTAAAATGATCCTGGGAGTGTTTTAATCCTCATTTTAGATTTATCATGTGACCCGCTCAAGACCACACAACTGATAAGTGATGGAACTCAAGTCTGGGGGTGGTGGCTGTTTAGTCGCTAAGTCATGTCCGACTCTAGTGACCCCATGCACGGTAGCCTGCCAGGCTCCTTGGTCCATGGGATTCTCCAGTCAAGAATACTGGAGTGGGTTGCCATTTCCTTTACTGAGCTCTAAAAGCCTGGGCTATTTACCAAGTTTTCAGTCTTCTCCAACTTCAGCCTCTTTCCTTACATTAACTATTCTATACTGGGTGAGTTCTGAGATGCAAATGAAGACCCGTTGGGCAGGAAGGAGAATAGGAAAGGAAGACACCTGCGCAGGAAGCTGGGTAGGTCCCATGTGGTTCTACTGCTTTAATTGACTTTGAGGGGCTTCCACTGAGGCCCTGAGAATGATCCCACCATGGGAAGCCTTGCAGGAAGAAGTAGAGGAAGTTTGTCTGCCTCTGAACTATGAGTATTCAGGAGTTTAGGGCCTGGAGACTGAACAGCGCATGACCCACGAAGAGGATTTCCCCAGAGCCGGTAAGTTATGATAAGATGAATGCCTGTCCACTTACAGATTCTACAGGCTTTTGGCCTCTACAGATGAGGCTGTCCCCTCCCTCACTCTGAGTGTGTATGGTGGTCGGTAGCTGAGAGCATGCCCTCTCCTGCAGGAAAGCCACTAGGACCTGTGAACTCTGTGTCCTGAGCTTGGTCCTTAGAGAAGGCCCCTAGAGAAGCCCTTCCCTGCTGGCACAGGTGGTTCTCCCACACAGAGCACCCTGGACACAGCTGGAGGAGGCATCTTTATCTTCTGGATTCTCGGCAGGGAGATCTTCGGGTTGTGCCATTCGGGACTCCTCAGGGATTGTGGTTGGATGGAATCCAGTATTCTCTATCATAAATACAGCTTAGCCAGGTGGGGAGCACCCTCTCAAGCACCTTCCTGGAGACAGAAATCTGTTTTATGTTTCTGAAATGAAATCTTCATACCATGCTATTGAAGTCTCTCCAGTCCTCTGACTCCAAACGGGAATTCTAATTAGTTAAGTACTCATTACTCAAAGAATGTAATTGTTCACATATCCAATTGTTTATTCATTACTCCTTGTGTTCTTTTGCCCTTTGGGCCATCCCATTCAATTATCTAATACAGGGAATGTAATTGAACAGTTCTCAGCATCTGCACGTGGCTGTTCAACATTATTTACAAAAAAAAAAAAAAATTACTCACATGTGAAGATGAGTACAAGGGCAGAGTAACTGCTACAGTGTTGTTGAGAGATGTATTTCCCTCAGTTGTGTCTGACTCTTTGCAACCCCATGGACTATAGCCCACAAGACTCCTTTGTCCATGGGATTTCCCAGGCAAGAATACTGGAGTGGGTTGCCATTTCCTATTCCTGGGGATCTTCCCAACCCAGGGATTGAACCAGTGTTTCTTATATCTCTTGCATTGGCAGGCAGACTCTTTACCACTAGCACCACCTGGAAAGCTCAACTGCTATGATGAACCATCCTCAAGCTTTATGAGAGTAACATAGCAAATATGAAGGTCTCACTTACATAAGAGAGCATCATGTGTATTCTCACTCCGATGACTCTTCTAGAAGCCTCCTTTTGAATTGCTGGCTCAGGAACCCAGGCTCCTGCCATGTTGTGGCTCCATCTTCCTCTAAGTCCTTGGCATTCCCTCTATTCAATCATCTAGTGAAGAAAGAAAAGGAAAGGCGACATTCGTGAGGACTGTGGCAGGTCATGTAGGGAGCTTACATCCCTTTGTCTCATTTTCTTTTGGTTCAGACTCAATGATTTGGTTGCATCATAGGCTGGAAAATCCAGTTTATCTGGCAACCCTAGAGGAAAAATAAGTGATTTGGTGAACGATTGTCTGTTCATTGTAAATTCATGGTCTTTAAAATCAACTGGGATGCTACCTGCCCAGCATCTTATGGTGCCTTAACCAGCTTTTTCTCTAGTATCAGTTATTTTAAATCTTACAGTTTCCCAAATTTCAGTCTCTACCATACTTCCCATTATTCTTTTTTTCAAAATAAAATATTTCAGACATAGGCAAAAGTATAAAGAATGAAGCTCACCTGCATATCCACCACCCACTCAGGAAAGAAAACATTGCAAAGACAGCTGAAACTTTCTGTATACTATTCTTGATTCTTTCTTAGGAGGTGATATTGTCTCTTATCTTAAAAAGAAAAAAAAAAAGAAAAGCCCACCATGTTGTAACTCCCTCAATGTTCTGCCATCAATAAGACAAGCATCCTTGCTTTCATCACCATTTCCTCCTGTTTACAGTTTCCTCAGGAGGGTAATATCTCCCCTCTCCTTAGTCTACCCCTTCAACTTGCTCTCTTCTCCATTATCAGAAACCTCACTCTCTATATACAGAAACCCCACTCTCTATAAACAGAAACCCCAATCCCCAGTCTTTGTATATTCAGTCTCTTCCTTCTTATCAACACTGAGTTATATTCAAGTCTCTTCCAACTTACAAATACCAAAGCAAACCCCCACGGCTCTATGTAACTTCTTGTCCATCTTCAGGCTCACTCTCCTCTTCATGAAAATTCTCTGTGAAATGGCTGTCCACACATACTTTCATCCACTGTAATCTGGACTCATCCCAATGCTCCAAGGAACCAATCTTATTCCAGGCCTTTCTGACCACTGACTGAAGCCAATAGCCATTTTTCAGTCTTTATCACCTTTGACCTCTTAGCACATTTGACCCTGTGGGTCTCCCTCTCCTTGAAATATTCTTTTCCCATGGCTTCCCTGGAACAACATTCTGCTTTTTCTCCTATCACTATCTAGATCTCAGTAGGTTTGTCCTCTACATTCCCTTAAATGATGATATTTCTCTCTTATTTTTTTAGTAACTACAAAAAAGTATATCAGCACATGTCTTTCCATACTTTCTACTGTGTATATATTTTTAATTTTTAAAAATGAAACTGGAATAATATTCTACATCTTATTTTGGTTAAACATAATAGTTATCCATAGAATGAAATATCCTGGCCATCTTTGTATGTCATTAAATATTATTCAGGATTATTTTTAATGGTAGCATAATATTCCATATAAGGATAACCATCAAAATGATAATATCTCTTAAATATTTCTTCCTAGATCATCTTCTCCTATCCTTCCATACATTTTTCTTAAGTGATCTCATCTACTTCTTTGGATTCTTCCACCTTTTCTTCCATATGTCATTTTCTACTGAATTCTTTCAGCCACAAGCCCAGATCTCTCCAACCAAAAACAAACAAATGAACATCAACAAAAAAATCTTTCAACCTTTGCTATGCAGTCTATATACTTTGCTGTTCCTTCTTAGCCAAAATTTCTGATAATTACCTACAAAGGTTCTTCCAGTTCCTCATCTCCCAGTTTTTCTTCAGCCCATTTTAACATACTGGCTTCTATTCTCACCACTCCATCAGGATGACTCTTGAGAAGGTCATTGATAAAGTTCACATGGCTAAATCCAGTGGATATTTTTATCTATCTTTCCCCTGACAACTTAGCCTAAAGACTGTGGAGTGTGTGTTTATTAAAATAGCCTTGGATTCTCTAACATAACACATCCCATCCCCTTCTCTGACTATCTAGGCTACTCTGTGGGCTCATTTTAGAATATCTGTCTATTAAATATTGAGCTTTTCAAGGCTTGGTTTTAAGAATCCTTTTTTTTCCCTTCAAAGTCTCCCTGCCCTTGACTTTGGTTACTATTTAAATCCTGATGATCTACAAATTTATTAAATATCTGATCAGATATCCCTTCTGAGCTCCAGTTTTCCCCTCAGCTTTGCCACTTGGATATTTTAAAGGCTTCTCCAATTCAATATTTCCCAAACTGATACCTTACATTTTGTGTCTACATCTAGATCTAGTTCTAGTTGCCCAGTGTTTTCCATTTCAATGAATGACATCATCATCCATTCAGATACACAAAACAACACTCCCTGCACCAAATTTATAATTTTAATGTTATATTTATACTATTAATAGATGGTTATAAGCATCTGCCTGTGATGCAGAAGACCCAGGTTCAATCCCTGGGTCAGTAAGATCCCCTGGAGAAGGAAATGGCAACCCACTCCAGTATTCTTGCCTGGAGAATCCCATGGACAGAGGAGCCTGGTAGGCTAGAGTCCATGGGGTCGCAAAGAGTCAGACACACTGAGCGACTACACTTACTTACTTATACTTATATAAATTTATAACAATAATTTCTCCTCCCTCTCCCTGTAACTCTGCTTGTTGTCTTGTCAGTTTTGCCTCTTAAATACCTTGCAAATCTGTCCATTTCTCTCCATATCTACCAATACTCCTCTATACATTGTTGTTGTCTCGCTCAGTTGTGTGCAACTCTTTTGTGACCCCATGGATTGTAGCCCACCAGGCTCCTCTGTCCATGGAATTTCCAAAGCAAGAATACTGGGGAAGCTCTATACATATTTTGTGCCAATTTTCCTTCCAATCCCACTCCTTGTGATCCTGCCATACTGATTTTAGAGGCTTTTAAACTAGATTCAGGCTTCCCAGGTGGCTCAGTGGTAAAGAATCCGCCTGCCAATGCAGAAGCTACGGGTTTGACCCTTGGCTTGGGAAGATCCTCTGGAGGAGGAAATGCAATACACTCTAGCATTTTTGCTTGGGAAATTCCATGGACAGAGGAGCCTGGTGCGCTACAGTCCATGGGGTTGCAAGGAATCGGATGAGGCAGAGTGACTGAACATGCATGCAAACTAGGTTCACTGCTCCTGTCATGTTTTGTGGAACATTTTCTTTTCCTACTCTATCTCTCCATGTGACTTCAGAAACACCTCTCATAATTCTGATCCTTGCTTAAGCCGCCCCGCCCTCTTTTATTCCCAGGAATTATTACTTTATTCTTTAAACTGGATCAAGTTTCTTTGTTATATACTCATGGTTTACTGTATCTTTCCTTCAGTACCTAAAATACTACATTTATAACTGTGTGATTATCTGACCAATGTTGAATCTTCTCCACTAGATTATATAGCCTAGTCTGTATTGCTAACCTCCATATTCCTGGCACAAACTTCAGCATATGACACATATTAGGTGCTCAGTAAATGTTTAAGTGGTTTCAAGTACCAGCTGTAGGCTGACAATTGCCCAGGTATCTCCAGAGATGGGAATACCAGACCACATGACCTGCCTCCTGAGAAATCTGTATGCAGGTCAAGAAGCAACAGTTAGAACTGGACATGGAACAACAGATTGGTTCCAAATTGGGAAAGGAATATGTTAAGGCTGTATATTATCACCCTACTTATTCAACTTATATGCAGAGTACATCATGAGAACTGCCAGGCTGGATGAATCACAAGTGGGAATCAAGATTGCCAGGAGAAATATCAATAATCTCAGATATGCAGATGATATCACCCTTATGGCAGAAAGCAAAGAACTGAAGAACCTCTTGATGAAAGTGAAAGAGGAGAGTAAAAAAGTTGGCTTAAAACTCAACATTCAGAAAACTAAGATCATGGCATCTGGTCCCATCACTTCATGGCAAATAGATGAGGAAACAGTGAGAGACTTTACTTTTGGGCTCCAAAATCACTGCAGATAGTGACTGCAGCCATGAAATTAAAAGATGCTTGCTCCTTGGAAGAAAAGCTATGACCAACCTAGACAGCATATTAAAAAGCAGAAACATTACTTTGCCAACAAAGATCCATCTAGCCAAACCTATGGTTTTTCTAGTAGTCATGTATGGATGTGAGAGTTGGACTATAAGAAAGCTGAGCACCAAAGAATTGATGCTTTTTTAAGGAGATCCAACCAGTCTATCCTAAAGGAAATCAGTCCTGAATATTCATTGGAAGGACTGATGCTGAAGCTGAAACTCCAATACTTTGGCCACCTGGTGCGAAGAACTGACTCTTTGGAAAAGACCCTGATGATTAGAAAGACTGAAGCCAGGAGGAGAAGGGGACGACAGAAGATGAGATGGTTGGATGGCATCACTGACTCGATGGACATGAGTTTGAGTAGGCTCCAGGAGTTGGTGATGGACAGGGAA
The DNA here is from genome assembly GCA_006410675.1 of Oreotragus oreotragus. Classification (NCBI taxonomy): domain Eukaryota; kingdom Metazoa; phylum Chordata; class Mammalia; order Artiodactyla; family Bovidae; genus Oreotragus; species Oreotragus oreotragus. Next base: position 156,474 of record SJYX01009283.1, on the reverse strand, counting down.
CCCTGGCATGCTGCAGTCCATGGGGTTGCAAAGAGTCAGACACGACTAAGTGACTGAACTGATCTCCAACCCAAGTTGTTCTCCTGAGCATCAGATCTGTATAACCAACTCTTTGTTACGCATCTGTGACTGGGTATCATACTGGCATCGCAATCTTAATAAATCCAGAACTATGTTTATTATCCGGGGAAGGCAATGGCACCCCACCCCAGTACTCTTGCCTGGAAAATCCAGTGGACGGAGTAGCCTGGTGGGCTGCAGTCCATGGGGTCGCTAACAGTCGGACAGACTGAGTGACTTCACTTTCACTTTTCA
>SJYX01009283.1:71668-156014 GCA_006410675.1 Oreotragus oreotragus | reverse complement strand
AGCCTGGTGGGCTGCAGTCCATGGGGTCGCTAACAGTCGGACAGACTGAGCGACTTCACTTTCACTTTTCTCTTTCATGCATTGGAGAAGGAAATGGCAACCCACTCCAGTATTCTTGCCTGGAGAATCCCAGGGATGGGGGAGCCTGGTGGGCTGCCGTCTATGGGGTCACACAGAGTCGGACATGACTGAAGTGACTTAGCAGCAGCAGCAGCATGTTTATTATCTCCTCTGCTCCCATCCAAACCTCAATCTCTCTGAGTTTCTGATAGACAATGAGTTCCCCCCAGCCTTTTATTTGGCCTAATTAGACATCAGGCATCAATTTTGAACTTTTTCTTTCCTTCATCTTTCACTTCTGATAAAGCATCAAGTCCTACTAATTCTATCCCTCAATTATGTTTCCAATGTGTCCATTTCTACTCTACCTCATGGTCTGTATTCTAGTTAGAATATGATCAATGCTAACCTGGATCACTACAAATGGTAATCACTTTACTGGCCTCCCTCATCCTAGCTTTGCCTTCCTCCTAGCCACTGACCTTTACAAGCAGTAATACGTCAAAAATGAAATTCTGATCATATATCTTTTTCAAATCGCTAGAGAGTTTCCTATCACTTAATAAGGCTTATAAAACTCTGAAGGATCCAGTTCTTGCTTGGTTCTCCATCATCATCTTTCATCCTTCTCCCTCCATCTGTCCTAGATTTCTTCTAGTTTATTGAACTGGCCTTGTTCTCTTATACCTTCAGATTATTTGTATTAGTAAGTGAATGCTGCATAACAAATAATTCCAAAACTCAGTGTCTTATAATAGCAATCATTTATTACTTCCCATGGACCTATGGGTTAGATGAGTAATTCTTCAGGCCAGATTCATCTGATCTCCAGTGGATTAGCTCATTTGTCTTTACTCATTTAGCAGGCCAAGTGGGGACTGGCTGGTCTAGAATGATCTGGCATGGCCTTATCTGGCTGTCCTCCGCAGTGTCTCAACTCCAGTAGGCAAACCATGGTTCATTCTCATGGTGGTGGGAGAGTTAAAAAGAAAGGAAAAAAAGAGTGAGAGAGAAAAAGCAGATACAGACAAGACCTCCTGATACCTAGCCATGAAACTAACATATGATGATTTCTGTTGCATTCTGCTAGCCAAAGGAAGTCACAAGGTTATCCCAGAATCAATGAGTTGAAAATAGATTCCACTACTTGATGGGAGGAGCTGCAAAGCCACATTGCAAAAAGGTGGGCATGTAAACAAATTGAAAATCTGGGCCATTTTTGCAATCAGTCTACCACATCACCTTTCATGCTTCTTTTGCAGAGGATACTTGTACCCCAGCCCTTCTCTTTAATAACTAGCAATTTTTCCTCTGGTCTCAGTTTAGGGGTCACATCCAGGAAGCTTTCCTAGATTTCTCCAGATGTCTCTCCTCTGGACCTCATCATTATAGCACATATATTAAATATCTGACTACTTATCTGACTCTCCATAAGTCTTTGAGGACAGAGACTGTGTCTTATTTGGTCACTTCCTAGTACCTGTCTCTTATACACATCTAGATGTGTATAAGAGACAGGGTTAAATGGGCATAGTGGCAGCACTTGTTGTTGAGGGTATTAAATGAGTTAATATAGTAAAAGCTTTATAAGAGAGGCTGGTAGATAGTAAATGCTGTGTATGATTTTATTACTGTTATTGCAATCATTTTGTTAGGATCCTTTGGACTTTGGAGCAGCAGAGAGAAACTCTTTCTGTCCACAAGAAAATGAGCAGGAAAGGCTACTGGTCTGGAAGGCAGTGCAGCCCTGATCACGTAGGAGTGATTGTGCCTCAAGGAGACCCTTCCTCTACTCACAGGTTAGGGGGTAGAGGAGAGAAGTTGCTCTGTGGGAGTCCTGAGAGCATTACCAGGTGTGGTTCNACACCCATGACGGATTCATGTCAATGTATGCCGAAACCAATACAGTACTGTAAGGTAAAATAAAGTAAAAATAAAAATTAAAAAAAAATTTTTTTAAATAAAATAAATTTAGAATGTACAATAAAAATTTATCAAGCAAGGTCTCAATAAGTAAATTTAAATGGAAAATGCACAATAAAATCAATCAATATTAGCATGTGCTTCCCTTGTCACTTAAATCTCTGATTACAGATGAAATAGCATCAGATATTTCTACCAATTCACCTTTACCTCTTTCCTTTCCTTTCTTCTTCAGTAGAAGCAAGGGAGAAGGATTTGAACTTTACTGTGTGATTCTGCTTATGCATGATGGTCACAAAAATACAATATAAACACAAGAATAATGGACATGAATCTACCTTATTTTCTTAGTGAGGCAGGAGTATTTATTTCAACACCACCCCCACCCCTCCGCCTTTTCACTGCACTGTTCTCGTCACTCATCTGATAAGAAGTAATGCACTGTTTTATCTATAAATTACTTTTTCTCAAGGCTCAGTAATTTTCATTACTAGTCTCATGTCTTCTGCAAATCCTTGACGTCTCACAACAGAGCTAAATCTGGTATTCAGGGTGCAATCTCCAGAGCAGTGAGGCACAAGATGACTCCAGCTTCCTTAAGTCGGCTGGCTTCCTTTTTGCCATCTTATCACATTAATTTCCAAGTTGTTATTGACTTTTCTTAATCGCCCTTCTCACTTTGTAATTACTTTCCTCTTGCTATAGCTGCTTCCTCAACCACATACCTCACCTCACTCCATACACAGATTCTCATGTGTTGCAGAATCTTCCTCTTAGGACATGCAAGGTGACAATTTTCACCTTTCCATCCACCTATTTGCTTTCCCATCCACTTATTTTTTGCTTCACAAGTTATTATTATTTTAAGTGTCTTATCTAACAGGAAATGCTAATCCCATCCCTATACAACTCATTTTAATAGCAAGTTGTAATAAAATAGGCAGTTATCACTCTCACATCTTTAAGCCCACGGAGGCTAATATTGTCTGCTCCTCACATGGATCCACTCTCATGATTTTCACTATTGCTATTCTAACACATCTTGATCTTTCACCAACTGCCCCTGAGGTCAACTACTGTTTATTACATGGATGAGTAGTAAGAACAACCCATGCAAAAAGTATTTCTCAGAAATTCCCCACAAAGAACATTAGAGTTAGTCAACTAGGACTCTGATTCAGCAAGATAACTCTTAGATTCTCAAAGTGACAGGATGAATGCTAGGTGAGCCACTATTCCCAGCCAGTAAAAGGTTCAGTATTCATACAACATGCTAAAGTAGCTCCATTTGCCTCTTGACAAATTTACAAGACCAAGACCTGAGTAAAATCCTTGACAAAGCCTCCTTGGTAGTCGTGAGAACCATGAGGGAGAATATATTGGGTTGGTCAAAAGCTTTGTTTGGGTTTTCTGTAGCAGCTTTGGAGAAGGCAATGGCACCCCACTCCAGTACTCTTGCCTGGAAAATCCCATGGACAGAGGAGCCTGGTAGGCTGCAGTCTATGGGGTCGCTAAGAGTCGGACACGACCGAGCGACTTCATTTCCACTTTTCACTTTCATGCATTGGAGAAGGAAATGGCAACCCACTCCAGTGTTCTTGCCTGGAGAATCCCAGGGATGGGGGAGCCTGGTGGGCTGCCGTCTATGGGGTCACACAGAGTCGGACACGACTGAAGCGACTTAGCAGCAGTAACAACTTATGGAAAAACCCAAATGAACTTCTTGGGTTCAACCCAACAGCTAGGATGATCCTATGGCTGCAAATTACATGGATGGATAATCACTCTGGCACATACAAAGTTGATTGGTAGGGCTAGAAATGTTATTTTTCTTTTTTAATAAAGGGCTAGTTAGTAATTATTTTAGGGAGACAGGGATGACAGAGGATGAGATGGCTGGATGGCATCACTGACTCAATGGACATAAGTCTGAGTAAACTCCAGGAGTTGGTGATGGACAGGGAGGCCTGGTGTGCTGCAGTCCATGGGGTCACAAAGAGTTGGACAAAACTGAGCAACTGAACTGAACTGAACTTGTAGCCTGAACTACTCAAACCTACCATTGTAGCCCAAGAGCAGCCCTGAGCATGTGTGGTTGCTAAGTTGCTTCAGTCATGTCCGACTCTTTTTGATCCTATGGACTGTCGCCCACCAGGCTCCTTTGTCCATGGGCTTCTTCAGGCAAGAATACTGGAGTGGGTTGCCATGCCCTTCTCCAGGGGATCATCCCTACTCAGGGATCAAACTTTTAGATCTCTTTACCACTAGCACCACCTGGGAAGCCCCAAGAGCAGCCCTACATAATATATAAAAGTGTGAGCATGGCTGTTTTCCAATAAATCATAATTTACAAAATAAGTATGGGCTGAGTTTGGTCTATGGGCATAATTTGTTGCCCTATGTCTTAGGGTTTAATCTACCAGGGAACATTACTATTTCTTTTAAGTTTTAGTGACCTGTACAGCATAAGAATTCAAAACCTTTCATCTGCAACTGGACTGTTGTCTTTAAGTACCAGACTTCACAGCACTGTATTAGTGTTCACACTGCTGACACACCCATGTTCACACACAGATGCTCAGTCACCATAGACAGGTTTTCTTTTATTCAGGTTACTATTATATATTCTTAGAGAGAAAAGAAACATGGAGGCCTTTCTCTACAGAAATCAGTGCAGATTAAGAATTAATCTGCATGAGATGGGCTCATAAAAAAACATAAGACAACATTAGCAGTTAATTAGAAATTAATGCTAAAATGCTAAATGAAGTTCTTAGATTGAAGCAACTACATCACACTTGAATTGTTAATATGGCAATTAGCTCCATTGCCTACAAAGTACTTGTTAATAAATACTTCATAAAGACTTCTATTAAATGACAGTAAAGCAGGTTTAGAAAATGTAAGTTTATATGGTCTTTAAAAATGTACTCAATATGCTTTCTTTTTAAAAAGTTTAGTCATGGCAGCTTCTTGAAAGAATTCATCCCACAGTTAAATTTTAAATACTTTTTTTCCTTTCTGAAACTAAAGCCAATACTTTACAATAAGGGTTCTCAAAATATGGTCTGAAGAGCACCAGCATCAGCATTGCCAGGGATCTTGTTAGAGATGTCATCTCTTGGGCTATACCCCACACTTATTGAATCACTTGGTGTGGGGTTGAGCCCAGATATCTGTTTTAATAAGCCTTTCTAGTGATTCTGATATACAGATCAAGCTTGAGAACTACTGATTCACAACACTGAGGATGAATTGCAAGCAAGGTTTAGCTGTGTGTTCCTAGACTGTGTGCATGGGATAGTGGGTCTTACTATGTTGCCATGTTGGAATCACCTGAGGTACGTCAAAAATACTGATGTCTGTGTCCTATGCAGAGATTACATTTAATTGTTCTGAGGTATGCCTGGGCTTTGAAATGTTAAAAAACAAAAACAAAAACAAAAACAAACTTTCCAGGTGATTCTAAACTGCAGATGTGTTTAGTAAACACTGGAGTTGAAGCTATACTCCAACAAAAACACAACAGAAAAAACTATCTGTGATGGTATGGAGGATGACTGCTAGTTAGTTTCCTCCCAGGTTAGATTTTGCTGTATTTTTGTTGAAAGATTGTTTTATGAATTTGTCTTTGGGAACATCCTAGGGTCTAAATACCATCATCTTAGACATGCTCAAACTACTGCACAGTTGCACTCATCTCACATGCTAGTAAAGTAATGCTCAAAATTCTCCAAGCCAGGCTTCAGCAATACGTGAACTGTGAACTTCCAGATGTTCAAGCTGGTGGAACTGAACTGAACTGAGACATGCTCCTTGTGATGCAGTAGAGTGTTATATAATTCATGGGTACATGCATGTATTTTGTTTTGCATATATTAAAATGTAGTTTATTTTATCCTTAACACATATATGCACACACACACATACACATGCTTATTTGTTATGCTGTAAGTCCATAGTGGCATGTACACCATGTTTTAATTTGACATATAGATTTTTCATTGTTGTTCAGTCACTCAGTCAGGTCCAACTCTTTGCACCCTCATGGACTGCCACATGCCAGGCTTCCCTGTCCTTCACTATCTCCCAGAGTTTGCTCAAACTCATGTCCATTGAGTCAATGATGCCATCTCATTCTCTGTTTTCCCTTCTTCTCTTGCCCTCAGTCTTTCCCAGCATCAGGGTCTTTTCCAATGAGTTGGCTCTTCACATCAAGTGGCAAAGTATTGGCGCTTCAGTATCAGTCCTTCCAATAAATATTCAGGATTGGTTCCTTTTAGGATTGACCAATTGGATCTCCTTGCTGTCCAAGGGACTCTCAAGAGTCTTCTCCAACACCACAGTTCAAAACCATCAATTCTTCAGCATTCAGCCTTCTTTATGTTCCAACTCTCACATCCATACATGACTACTGGAAAAACTATAGGTTTGACTAGATGGAACTTTGTTGGCAAAGGGATGTCTTTGCTTTTTAATATGCTGTCTAGGTTGGTCATAGCTTTTTAATACACTAAGTTTGTCATAGCTTTTCTTCCAAGGAGCAAGTGTTTTAATTTCACGGCTGCAGTCACCGTCTACAGTGATTTTGGAGCTCAAGAAAATAAAGTCTGTCACTGTTTCCATGTTTTTCCCCTTCTATTTGTCATGAAGCGATGGGACTAAATGCCATGACGTTAGTTGTTGAATGTTGAGTTCTAAGCCAGCTTTTTCACTCTCCTCTTTCACCTTCATCTAGAGGCTCTTTAGTTCCTCTTCAGTTTCTGCCATTAGAATGGTATCATCTGCATATCTGAGATTACTGATATTTCTCTCTGCAATCTTGATTCCAGCTTATGATTCATCCAGCCCAGCATTTCACATGGTGTACTCTGCATATAAGTTAAATAAGCAGGGTGACAATATACAACCTTGATGTACTCCTTTCCCAATTTTGAACCAGTCCATTGCTCCATGTCCGGTTCTAACTATTGCTTCTTAATCTGCATACAGGTTTCCCAGAAGGCAGATAAGGTGATCTGGTATTCCCATCTCTTTAAGAATTTTCTACAGTTTGTTGTGATCCACACAGTCAAAGACTTTAGCGTAGTCAATGAAGAAGCGGTGAGTATTTGGGAGTCTCCTGTGGAGGAGTGGGTTGACAGTGGCCTATTGAGGTCAGGGGCACTGGCAGCAGCAGTCCTGGGAGGTATGGCATGTTGGTGTAAGTCCTCTCAGAGGAAGTCAACATTAGCCATATCATAGAGACTGCAAATGAACCATTAACTGGTCTAATTAAGAAAAAAAGATGAAACTCAGCAAACAAATTAGGAATATAAGAGGAGCATCGTGTATCCAGAGAAAACAGTACAGAATTACACAAATATTCTACACATTTTTATGCTAATGATTTAAATAATCTGGATAAAAAGGAAAAATTTCCAGGACTACGTATTTGTAAAAATTGATGCAGAAAGATGTAAAACGCTTAAAGAGATCAATAGCAATAGGAGAAACTGAGAAAAACGTTTTCACAGAAGCATTTTTTCAAATCTTAAGTTTCAAATATTTCTAAATCATTGAGACAGTTGCAGGGAATAGAGAAAAAACAGAACATTTCATCTTTTTACAAAGCCAGAAGCTAGAGTAATGGTGACAAGTACACCTGACATTCAAAAAGATTTTCACAGGCTGGAGAGAGCAAAAGAGCAAGTGAGGAAGAGGGAGAAACTGGTGATTTCACAAGGACTTCACAAAATGGATCTAAGGAAAACTAAATTTTATTAGTCCTAGTGGGAGGCCAGGAAAAGGCCTTGAGCCTTCTGGAACTCCCACTGTTCAGGAATGAATGGCCTGGAGGAAAGAAGTATTTCCTTGATTCTAAACATCCATTGACTGTAAAACCAACAATTTAATTATAGATATTTTAGGGATTAAAAAAACTACACTAAATGTACCTAAAATAAGGAAACAGGCATTCATATATTAATATACCACATTTTTCAATATCACCAGATTGCATCTAAGCCTTCTTTACACTTCAGAGTCTAAAACTTCCAGGGGCTCATTTTTAGTGGCTGCAGTGATGCACAGCACACAGTGATGGACTGCTTTCAACATTTGAGCTGCTAGACTTGACTTCTCCACCAGTAGGATGACAGTATTTTTGGAGGACTATCCTATCTAAGAATGCCAGTGCTATGCCTATATTTCTTATTTGGATAAATTTTAGTTTCATTCTTTCCTTTAATCAAATACCAATTTTGCTGGAAGAGAATAAGCTTCTTTTGAAAGTCAGCCAGAAGCTTTAGATTAATTGTTCTTTGGTACCTGGGAAATAGTCCCTTGTCACACCAACCACTCTTGGCTTTCAAAATCCTGTGGTTGCTTCTGAGATTCTGCCTTTGTTACATGTCCTGGTCACAATAAATCTTCTGTTTGTATGGCAATGTTTCTTTCCAATGCAATCTGAGTGGAATATTTTTAAAAGCCATTTTAAAAGACAGAGTACCTACTGCCCAAATCTTTGTTTGTAATATCATTCTCCAATAAAAGGAGCTAGGGCTTTTTGAGCCAATAGTTGATTATAGGACTGGGCCAGGAAATACACAAGACCAGTCTGGAGCATTTTGTAGAGATGTTGTAGCCACGCGATCCGGGAAATAAACTCACTCAGAAGGACAATGCAGATAGTGGAGTGCAATTTATTACACCGGCGGGCCCAAGGCAGAGTNATAGTTGATTATAGGACTGGGCCAGGAAATACACAAGACCAGTCTGGAGCATTTTGTAGAGATGTTGTAGCCACGCGATCCGGGAAATAAACTCACTCAGAAGGACAATGCAGATAGTGGAGTGCAATTTATTACACCGGCGGGCCCAAGGCAGAGTCTCCTCTTAGCCAAGGACCCCGACCAATTTTTGTGAAAACCTTATATAACCTAAGTGTACGTGCTCAAACCCACCTCCCCAAATTCTCTGAAACTAGAGACTTGACACAAAGGAAAAGGAAGAAAGTCCGGCTTTCAAGATGGAGCCTGTTCTGTCTGTTTCCTCCTTCAGAGACAGAAATAAAGAAAATGCTTTAAAAAAAAAACACACACACACACGTACAATGATGGGAGTATGTTGAGGGATGCAGGAGTCAACTTAAAGCTCCTGATGGACAAAGTTGCAATAATTTGAGCAACAAAATAAAGTAGTGTAGGATTATAATCCAAAGTATAGAATAAATATCCATGAGTCTATGTGAATAGAAATATTAATAAATGATTGGATTTCTAAGTAACTAAATACCTAACTAGAGGAAAAGCATCAAGTCCCACATCCCTTGCAGAAAATTTTCAAATAATTTATGTGTATACTCTGTCCTCAAAGAGGCAAAGCATTATTCCCTGCTTAAGTGTGGGCTATGCAAAGTGACTTCCTTCCAAACAGTACAATATGGGGACAGAAAAGAGAGTAACTTTATGATGGAGACACCATCAAATATGAATACGATCTCCGTCAGGCGATCAAGGTGAACATCAGTCATGTTAAGTCCTTTTGATAGCTTGGATGATGCTCTAAGAATAGTACTTTACCTCTGAACACTTCTCTCCCAAAAGTCACAGCCCTAATCTAATCATGAGACAAACATCAGACGAATTTCACTAGAGAGACATTTTACAAAACAGTTAACCAGTCCTCCTCAAAACTGTCAAGATTATAAAAAACAAGGAAATTTGGAGAAACTGTCCTAGCCAAGAAGAGTCTAAGAAGATACAACAAATCAATGTACTGTGGTATCCTGGATGGGATTCTGGAAAAGAAAAAGGGTATTAGGGAAAAACTAGGGAAATGTGATATGGACTTCAGTTAGTAATAATGTATCAATATTGTTTGATTAATTGAGACAAATGTACCATGTCAGTATGATAAACTAATAATAGGAGAAACTGGTTATGGGATATGCAGGACTCTGTATTACACTCCAACTTTTCTATATGTACAAAAGTATTTAAAAATTGAAAGTTTATTAAAAAAAAAACAAGGATGTAAATATAAATTAAAATTCAACTATGTGTAGCACTTTCAAAGCAAATATCTCAATGGAGGTGGCAATCACATGAATGGATTCCTTTAATAATACATGGCTAAATTCAAATATTCAGGCTAACAACACAGCATTTTCTCTCTCTTCTAATATTATGTTTCAGAGTACATATTGATTTCATAAATATTAAAATCTAAAAAAGATCACTTAGTATTAAGGATAATTAATTTATTTTAGCATTTATTAAGTTTAATTATAATTTATAACAGAAAAATATTTATTTCTGTGGTGTGAGCTCCTCAAGAGTAGAAATGGACCCATTCATCTCTGTTTCCTCTGCACCCCACAACACTGGTGCTCAACTGTATTTGAAGTATGTGAGTTTGAATGCATAATGGTTTATATTTATTGAGTGCCTGGCTTTGCCAACTAGGGTGATTTAAAAAAATGGAGAAGTGAAACTGAGCAGGACCCTGTGGGGCCCCTGGGCGCAAAAGCCTTTCTGGGTTCCCTATTTTATTTTTTTGGCCTCACAGCTTGTAGTAGTTCCCCCACCAGGCACTGAACCTGATGCTGAAAGTTCAGCCTCTGTGTGCACCACTGCTAAATCGAACTTTAGAGACAGTTTTGGGTGAAGTAGTCAAGAACAGCTTTTTGCTTTGCCAGGCAAAGAGGAACACAGCCGTCTCCAGCCTCGAAATGTTAGCCACCCCAGGGGCCTTTGATGAGGAGTTTTATGGCAATAGCTCAAGGGTGGGGTTGCTGTCAAGATTAGGGTGAGTGCAGGGCCTCAGGTGGTCAGGTCTCCTAACGTTGATGAGCTTCCCTTTAATCTTGCCTCGGGTGGCTTTGTTGCAGGGAGGAAGCCAATTCTGACTCCATGTTGGAGACTGTGTGTTTGACTTGCTTTTCGTTGCTTTTGTTATTATAATCACACTCAATGGCTTGCCTAGAGGATCCTGCCTCTCTCAATTCAGTCGCTTATAGTCATGTCCCAGGGTTGATCTCCTTCAGAATGGACTGGTTGGATCTCCTTGCAGTCCAAGGGACTCTCAAGAGTCTTCTCCAACACCACAGTTCAAAAGCATCAATTCTTCAGCGCTCAGCTTTCTTCACAGTCCAACTTTCACATCCATACATGACCACAGGAAAAACCATAGCCTTGACTAGGCGGACCTTAGTCGGCAAAGTAATGTCTCTGCTTTTGAATATACTATCCAGGTTGGTCATAGCTTTTCTTCCAAGGAGTAAGCGTCTTTTAATTTCATGGCTGCAGTCACCATCTGCAGTGATTTTGGAGCCCAAAAAAATAAAGTCTGACACTGTTTCCTCTGTTTCCCCATCTATTTCCCAGGAAGTGATGGGACCAGATGCCATGATCTTCGTTTTCTGAATGTTGACCTTTAAGCCAACTTTTTNCAGCCTTCTTCACAGTCCAACTTTCACATCCACACATGACCACAGGAAAAACCATAGCCTTGACTAGACCGACCCTTGTCGGCAAAGTAATGTCTCTGCTTTTGAATATGCTGTCCAGGAAGCCCTTAGCAAGGCCCTAACAATGCAAAGGCAAAGGGTTACTGCACTGGCCCTGCCTATGAAAGGAAGGCTGTGCGCCTCTGTCTCCCCTTCTCTCTCCCCTCAACTCTGGCTTGCCTGCCAGCCTCTCTTCAAGGGAACTAAGCCCTGGCTTCTGCCCTTAGGGATGCCCACACTCCTCCGGCTGCGTGCAGGTGGGGACAGATACAGGTCTGGCTCTGCCCTCCTGCAGGCAGGGGACGGCGTTGCTCACAACAGAAAGAAGAGATCCCGTGGCCTGGGGTGAGGTGGGGGGCGGCCGGCAGGGCTGGGGTTGGAGGGACAGTGGAGCATCCCCTTCCTCCATCCCCTGTCCCCAGCCTGGCATCCCGCCCACCAGGGTGGGGTGAGTGGTACCCCTGAGAAGTCACCTCCACCTGCAGTCACCCTGGAGACCCAGCGTAGCCCTCTTTGGGGAAACAGATCAACCAGAGTGAGGGTCTGGAGATGTAGTCATCCTAGATAGGTGTGGTCTGAGTCCAAGGACAGCGCCCTTACAGAGGTCGGGGGAGAGGCTGCCATACATGGAGAAGACAGCCCGTAAAGGCAGTCATGGAGGGACATGCATCGACCTCAGTTAAACTGTTATAAAACCAGAGGGAGGAGGTGGTGGTGACGAGGTCAGATGCCGTCTGCAGGGAGACCTGCTGGGAGGACAGTGTAAGGCCAGAAGGCAGGGGCCGTGGGGATGAGAGATGGACGTGGAGCTCGGTCATGGCCTTGGGCAGCGAGGGCAGGGCCCCGCGTTGTCGGGTGGGCAGGGCCGCGATCCTTCTTCCTTGCACCTCTGGGCCCGTGGAGGAGCCCTTGGCACCGAGGGCCTCATGCTCAGCTCAGCTATCCCGGCTGGAATCACCTGTGGGTAGGCTCCAGAGGCTTCTGGGGGCCCTCAAGAAGGCCATCAGGAGGAGGAGTGGGGTGGGTGGGGCTAACACCTGGCTTCCACTTGGCGCCTTCCCCCGAATGTGCTCATGGCACGTCTCCACCTCTGAAAGATGGTCCTTCACTGGCTGGAGAAGTATGTGTACCTGTCCCAGCCCTGGGCCCCAGGGCGCACCCAGATCCCTGTGCCTCAGTCTCCTGACTGGGCAGTGAGGAGTGACCCACACACTGACCTCAGGGTCGTCATGGGCGTGGGAACCAGCTGGCTGCCAGGGTCAACAGGGCCCACGACAGTGTGTAGAGGACCCCTGACCCCTGGGCGTCCCCACACATTCACAGCAGGTGCTCAACACATGCTGAATTGAATCCGGGCATGAGAAAGTCAAGCTTGGACTTGGGGAGGGGGGCTGGCGGCCATGAGTGGGACTACACACCTCCTCCTGAGCAAACAGTGAGCTGGGGGGCCCGGGGCAGCCCTGGGGGTGGGCATGCCTCAGTCTGGGGTGTGGGAACATGAACCTGTTCACTGCGGTGTCAGCCGGGGTCAGAGGGCTGACTGCAGACAAGTTCAGGTTCCCAGGCCCGCCCAGACCTGCTGAGTCAGACACTTGGAGGGGCTTGGCCATTTGGGGTTTTACCACCCCCCCTCAAATAAGGTGACATTCCCAGTTCCCCAGATGGACAGAGCTTGGGGGGACACAGGCAGGTCACCGCACGCCCCACCCATGTGTCCATCTGTCTGATGCACCTATGCCCTTGTCTTGTGCAGCCCTGTGTCTGGGAGGTGCTGTCCCCCTGGTTGGCGGGAACGCCCGGCCCTCCTCTCTGGGACCTGGGGTGCAGGAGGCAGAGGTGCAGGGCACCAGGTGGAGCTGCCAGGGGGTGGGGATCCAGGACTCCCCAGCCAGCTCATGGCACCGGCCGGACCCCTGCTCAGCGTCCCCAGAGGGCAGGTCCCCATGGGGGCCGTCACCTCACTGCCAGCTGAGGGCCCTGCTTGTCTCACTTCCGGGGAACCTTTGCGATGCCTTGGGAGGTTTCTTCTCTATTAAATGCAGTTGCTTGATTTAATTTTATTTTAGGGTTGCCGCAGCGTGTTCTTTTTATATATGTGTGAACGGATATGTGTAAATATACGTATGATGTTGGGGGATTAATGTCCGTGTGTTTTTACTAAGCAAAGCTGCAGGAACCAGACCGCGGCCCCTCTGGGATGTCTCCTATCCCTCCCTCTCGGGGTGTGTGTGTGTGTGTGTGTGTGTGTGTGTTCCCGAGCAGGCGGGAACAGCGGGACCTCCTCTCTGGGAGCCTTCAGTCGAGGGGGTGCTCACCAAATACACCATGAGGGGGACTGGATATGGGGGTCGTGGCTCAGCCACACCCACGATGCTGGCTTTGAGGCCAGGCCAAGGTGGCCATCTGAGGACAGGAACCCAGCTCCCGCCATCTAGCCAGGCCTCCCAGGAGGGTGGGCAGGAGGTGCTTGTTCTTAGTTCCACAGGCTCAGAATAAACAGGGAACAGCCCATCACGCTGGGCCTGATGCAAGCTGGGCCTCCATCAGCCTCTTGGATGAGCCCGTCCCCAGAGCTGCTGTCGTGTCTGAGCCACATCTCCCTTGGGACAGAGGGGATGGCACACGCGTGTTTACATAGGATGTGTGTGCAGAGATGCACTAGGTGATGTCTGTTGGCCTGACCTTTGGGGAGATTTGCACTGAGCTCTTCGAAGTGGGTGCTGATACAGTAAGGTTCATGTCATTCCGCTAATGACGAACCAGCAACCCCACTAGTTCACGGCGCACAAACCCTCCTCGATTCCATATCCCCCCGTGGCCCGCAGTCTGGCCCTGCCTCTGCCCCAGGGGCCTGCCCTGCCCGCCCACCCCTGCAGTCCTGTTCCTGCCGCCCCATCCCTGGGAAGGGCGAGGGCGTCTGGGCTCCAGCATCGGCATTTGTCAGTGAGTGTGGGGACCTGCCATTAGTACGCGTCAGGGGATGCTCCCTGGGGGGTGGGGAAGGGGTGTCGACTCGGAGTCACCAAACCTACACGGACGCGCACTGTCCCCTCCAGGCCCACAGTGCTGGTCTCTGGGTCATTCCAGCCTTCCACATTTAGTGCTGGACTCAGCCTGTGTGGCTCCCCATCCTGCACTGAGCAAGCCTGGAAGCCAAGAAGCTTCCTCCGGGCCCAGAGCCTAGGCTGGCCACCTCTCTCCTGAGCCAAGGCTTTGATTCCATCTGGCAAACCCCCTGAATGGGATCAATGCTGTTTCACGCCTGCCTTGGGCCCCGGTGACCTCAGAGTCCTTCCACGGCCCAGGCCCTCCAGCACCCTCTCTGTGCTCACCCCGCGTCCTTCCTTCTTCCTGACCCTAAAATACCCCACTGTCAGTTCATGCATCAGCCTGCTCAGCATGGAAAGAATTTAGCAAGAGACAAAGTCATACATAGGGCTTCCCAGGGGGCACTAGTGGTAAAGAACCCGCCTGACAATGCAGGAGACATAAGAGATTCGGGTTCCATCCCTGGATCAAGAAGATCCCCTGGAGGAGGGCCTGGCAACCCACTCCAGGGTTCTTGCCCGGAGAATCCCCATGGACAGAGGAGCCTGGTGGGCTACGGTCCATGGGGNCTCTTGAGAGTCCCTTGGACTGCAAGGAGATCCAACCAGTCCATTCTGAAGGAGATCAACCCTGGGATTTCTTTGGAAGGAATGATGCTAAAGCTGAAACTCCAGTACTTTGGCCACCTCATGCGAAGAGTTGACTCATTGGAAAAGACTCTGATGCTGGGAGGGATTGGGGGCAGGAGGAGAAGGGGATGACAGAGGATGAGATGGCTGGATGGCATCACGGACTCGATGGACGTGAGTCTGGGTGAACTCCGGGAGATGGTGATGGACAGGGAGGCCTGGCGTGCTGTGATTCATGGGGTCGCAAAGAGTCGGACACGACTGAGCGACTGAACTGAACTGAACTGATAGTCATGTCCATTGCCCCTCTGCTTGACTGTAAACTAAAGTGCCTTTGTTCAGCTGATGGAGAGATAGTTTGTCCCTGCCCACCTGGGATTAACACACACCTTCTGAAAGCTGGATATTCCCTTGGAGATGTTTTGCAAGACTGAAAGCTGGATATTCCCTTGGAGATGTTTTGCAAGACTGAAGACCCTTTCACTTTACTTCCTCACTGTATCTCTCTCCCTCTCTATTCTGCCTTTTGACTTTAGTTCCTCGTTGCTTCTCGGCCCCTCATCTATAAAAGAACCTGGCATCCAGACCCCAATAAGATGGTTATTTTGAGGCGCTAGCCTGCCATCTTCTTGGTCTGCTGGCTCCCCAATTAAAGTCTCTTCCTTTCTTCAACACCTTGTCTCTCGGATTCAGTGGCCTATCGTGTGGCGAGCAGAGTGAGCCTGGACTTGGTAACAGTTTCTTGGCTGTTCCTCCATTAACCAGCAACTGTATCTGCTCTTTGGAACTCAGGGAAGGTCATGGAGGCTGGAGTCTTGAGTACTGCCTACAAGAAACGGAGGACAGAAAGGGGTTCTGTGCCCAGGAACTCCACTCAGTTTCAAACCGCCATCCTCAGCAGTGAAAGCACTAAGTTCTAACCACCAGACCACCAGAGAATTGCTCCCCCATTTCTTGATTACAGGAAATAAGCTTCATTCAGCCTCCAAGACCTTCCCTGCGTTCCAAGGAGTAGGTTTAAACACATGCTAATTACAGAAGGGAGGGGTGGAGAGAAGAGAGGAATAGTCAAAAGAAGCAATAGTGCAGCCTTGGGGCAGCATCCTGGAAAACTCCCTTAAGGGATATACGGAACAATATTTTTGAGCTGTTTCACAGACACTGAAACCCTTACCAGGTGGGAGAAGTTAACTGCATGCTGCCCACAAGCACTAGACCCCAGACCTGTGGTAACCAGAAGGTTGCTGATGCTGACTCCCACTTACTTCACCACCAACCAATCAGAAGACTGCCTGTGAGCTGACCACGCCCTCTATGAAGTATTATCATAAAACTCCTTACTTATCCCTTGAGGCTGGAACACAGTTTTGAGGGCAGTAGTCCACTGTGGCCCCCTTTGACAAAGCAATGAAACTATTTTTTTCCTACTTTGCCCAAAGCTCTGTCTCCAAGATTTAGTTGGGTGTCAGGGTACAAAGGCTTGATTTGGCTTTAGAAGGAGTAAAAGGGGAATACAAACAAACTCATACACATATACCACCAGAAACTCTGCTTTGATACTATTTTCTTAGGGTCCTTTGTTTCGGAGAAGGCAATGGCAACCCACTCCAGTACTCTTGCCGGGAAGGTTCCATGGATGCAGGAGCCTGGTAGGCTGCAGTCCACGGGATCACTTAGATAAAACAATCTATGTCAAATTGATTTTCTTATGATTATTCTTTTATTTTTTATGCTCAACAAAGTGGTAATTTAGAACTATTTCACCAAAAGCATTTGTAAGATATAGTTGAATAAAACAACAATGGGAAAAGCAAACAAACAAAAAATCCAGAACCTTCAAATTTTCTTGAGGACATCTCAAGAACAGTCCCTCAATATCCACCATATATGCTAGAGGAACTGTGGTTTCTGGGGATAATAATTCTAAATAAAATGAGTCCAAAAAGAGTTTAAAATTTTGTGGCAAATTGAGTGTTGTTAAATTACTGAAGAAGACTTTAACATCTTTTTGCCAATCTTCTCCTTCAGTGACCAGTGATTCCATTCCTAGAAACTGACCTTAATTCTCCCAGTGAACCCTTCCAGATGGGCCCATGGCCCATCAGGACCCTTCCTTCTCCACATTTCAATTGCAAATGCATCATACTATCTTGTACTTTCTACGCACAAAGTGTCTCTTGAATTTTGCCACTTCTAAAGGTGGTTACTATTGGAGAAGGAAATGGCAACCCACTCCAGTGTTCTTGCCTGGAGAATCCCAGGGATGGGGGAGCCTGGTGGGATGCCGTCTTTGGGGTCGCACAGAGCTGGACACGACTGAAGTGACTTAGCAGCAGCAAAGGTGGTTACTCCTTTTGTCTGAGTGACCACTGTTCACTAACAGATCACTTTTATTTGATTCTGGTTCCTTCTGATCCACTGCCACCTGCCACACAGGAGCCAAAGGAATTGTCATCAATTGCAAATTTTATTATGTCATTCTGAATGATTTCCTGTAGTTCTTGGCAGAAAGCTTAAAACTTTTCTGCAGCCTCTCCTCTGTGGTGAACATCACAGGGCAATGCCTGGACCCCCTTCCTTCAGGATCAAGGCATTCATCTCCCACTTGGCTGACACAAGGCTCACAACTACCTCACCCTGGGAATCACCCTCAGTCAGGGGCAATTATCATCTAATGGCTGGTCAAGGCAGGGTGGTACAAAGGTCTATCTCCCTTGCCTTGACATAGGACAACCTTGAAAGGCCATCCCCGCTTCCTATGTTGTCTGTTGAGTCCTCTACTGCAACAATGAAGTTAAAATTTTCCCTCTGCTCAATCTTGCTTCTCCCCACCTCCTTTAGAAATTCTGTCCCTAGTACACACCCTAACAATCCTTCCATCTACTCCAATCTGCATCTCAGAGGCTGTTGACTATGAACACAGTTTAAGACACCACCAACTCTCTTGTCTCACTGCACCCTCTCTACATGGAATGCATCCTTTGCCCCATCTCTGTGGCAACCTGGATTTCAGTCCTGCATCTGCAATAGCTGATGGAGCCGAGGCCCATCATTTGACAGGTTTACTCTTCTGTACAAGGAGGAATTCGAAATCAGAGCTTCTTAAACTTTCATGTGCCTACAAATGACAATGGTCTTGCTAAAATGCACATTTGGATATGGATTTCTTGAGATTCTGCATTTCTAATATCAGCTCCAAGGTGATACTGATCTCCTGGTCTATAGACCACACTCTGGTATTAAGATTCTGGAAACTGTCTTAGATTTATTATAGCTATACTAGTTTGACAGGAAGCAGCACAGAATTCTGGATCAAAAATTCTGAAGTTGCAGAGAACTGGCCTTGAATTACAGCTATATGGTCTTGACCTGGGTATTTAGTCCAAATCTCAGTTTCCTCATTTACAAAATGGGAGGAAACAGTGCCAGCTCTTGGGTACTAGTGAAGACTGAATGATATAATACAGGCAGAACACTTAGCACAGTGTCTGGTACACAGATCTCAAAAATCGTCAGCTTCATATTAAAACTACACATCAGCATCCCAGGCGGGAACATGGACTGTTATTATAGACCAGTCTCTCGAGCCACAGCCAGACATTCAGATGGACAATCCTCATAGCAACATCTCTGAACACGAAGAATCAAGAACAGAACTGACTGCTTGGGTACAGAGGGATAAAGAGGGGGCTCTATCAAACAGAAGAACAACAGCTAGGAAGGGAGATGGTACTGCTTTCTGGAATTTTCCATGCCAAGTCACAGGTAAAGAAAGACACATAAGGCTCAGCTACTGGTTGTTCTGTGTCCTGTGGGTCAGATGACTTGGGAAGTAGGGAATGGATTCTTCACAGAAGCATAAGGGAACCCATCATATAAAATTGATAATCAATAATGACTTACTGTACAGCACAGGGAACTATACTCAGTATTCTATAATAACCTATATGGGAAAAGAATCTGAAAAAAGTAGATAAGTATGTATTAGTATCACTTTGCTGTGCACCCGAAACTAACACAAATTGTAATTAACTATATTCTAATATAAAATAAAAATTAAATTTAAAAAATTGAACTCATCGTGTTATTCATCTTTTCTGCCCTTTGTGCTTTACAGCCCCTTTCAGAATATACCATGCTGGATCTAATCTTAGCAAGTGTATGTATGATCAAAAAGCCAATGGCTCCCAGAGACAGCATTAAATAGGATTCCATGGTCTTAACATCTTTTCTTTGATTCAGAGCAAAGGAACTCTATCCACAGGAAGCACCATTGTTTTCTCTCAGTAGGGATGACTGAGAGAAGCAGCTGTTGTATGAGCCAGCATGCTGACAAAGGGACACATCTTGGAGCTGTGTGAAACAAACAAGCAAACGGCGAATGCTATTAATTCCCTTTCAGTCAAGAGCAAGTGCAGATGGGCTGGAGAGGCAAGGCCACACTCATGGCAGCAAAGTTAAAAGAACCTGGCATCCAGACCCCAATAAGATGGTTATTTTGAGGCGCTAGCCTGCCATCTTCTTGGTCTGCTGGCTCCCCAATTAAAGTCTCTTCCTTTCTTCAACACCTTGTCTCTCGGATTCAGTGGCCTATCGTGTGGCGAGCAGAGTGAGCCTGGACTTGGTAACAGTTTCTTGGCTGTTCCTCCATTAACCAGCAACTGTATCTGCTCTTTGGAACTCAGGGAAGGTCATGGAGGCTGGAGTCTTGAGTACTGCCTACAAGAAACGGAGGACAGAAAGGGGTTCTGTGCCCAGGAACTCCACTCAGTTTCAAACCGCCATCCTCAGCAGTGAAAGCACTAAGTTCTAACCACCAGACCACCAGAGAATTGCTCCCCCATTTCTTGATTACAGGAAATAAGCTTCATTCAGCCTCCAAGACCTTCCCTGCGTTCCAAGGAGTAGGTTTAAACACATGCTAATTACAGAAGGGAGGGGTGGAGAGAAGAGAGGAATAGTCAAAAGAAGCAATAGTGCAGCCTTGGGGCAGCATCCTGGAAAACTCCCTTAAGGGATATACGGAACAATATTTTTGAGCTGTTTCACAGACACTGAAACCCTTACCAGGTGGGAGAAGTTAACTGCATGCTGCCCACAAGCACTAGACCCCAGACCTGTGGTAACCAGAAGGTTGCTGATGCTGACTCCCACTTACTTCACCACCAACCAATCAGAAGACTGCCTGTGAGCTGACCACGCCCTCTATGAAGTATTATCATAAAACTCCTTACTTATCCCTTGAGGCTGGAACACAGTTTTGAGGGCAGTAGTCCACTGTGGCCCCCTTTGACAAAGCAATGAAACTATTTTTTTCCTACTTTGCCCAAAGCTCTGTCTCCAAGATTTAGTTGGGTGTCAGGGTACAAAGGCTTGATTTGGCTTTAGAAGGAGTAAAAGGGGAATACAAACAAACTCATACACATATACCACCAGAAACTCTGCTTTGATACTATTTTCTTAGGGTCCTTTGTTTCGGAGAAGGCAATGGCAACCCACTCCAGTACTCTTGCCGGGAAGGTTCCATGGATGCAGGAGCCTGGTAGGCTGCAGTCCACGGGATCACTTAGATAAAACAATCTATGTCAAATTGATTTTCTTATGATTATTCTTTTATTTTTTATGCTCAACAAAGTGGTAATTTAGAACTATTTCACCAAAAGCATTTGTAAGATATAGTTGAATAAAACAACAATGGGAAAAGCAAACAAACAAAAAATCCAGAACCTTCAAATTTTCTTGAGGACATCTCAAGAACAGTCCCTCAATATCCACCATATATGCTAGAGGAACTGTGGTTTCTGGGGATAATAATTCTAAATAAAATGAGTCCAAAAAGAGTTTAAAATTTTGTGGCAAATTGAGTGTTGTTAAATTACTGAAGAAGACTTTAACATCTTTTTGCCAATCTTCTCCTTCAGTGACCAGTGATTCCATTCCTAGAAACTGACCTTAATTCTCCCAGTGAACCCTTCCAGATGGGCCCATGGCCCATCAGGACCCTTCCTTCTCCACATTTCAATTGCAAATGCATCATACTATCTTGTACTTTCTACGCACAAAGTGTCTCTTGAATTTTGCCACTTCTAAAGGTGGTTACTATTGGAGAAGGAAATGGCAACCCACTCCAGTGTTCTTGCCTGGAGAATCCCAGGGATGGGGGAGCCTGGTGGGATGCCGTCTTTGGGGTCGCACAGAGCTGGACACGACTGAAGTGACTTAGCAGCAGCAAAGGTGGTTACTCCTTTTGTCTGAGTGACCACTGTTCACTAACAGATCACTTTTATTTGATTCTGGTTCCTTCTGATCCACTGCCACCTGCCACACAGGAGCCAAAGGAATTGTCATCAATTGCAAATTTTATTATGTCATTCTGAATGATTTCCTGTAGTTCTTGGCAGAAAGCTTAAAACTTTTCTGCAGCCTCTCCTCTGTGGTGAACATCACAGGGCAATGCCTGGACCCCCTTCCTTCAGGATCAAGGCATTCATCTCCCACTTGGCTGACACAAGGCTCACAACTACCTCACCCTGGGAATCACCCTCAGTCAGGGGCAATTATCATCTAATGGCTGGTCAAGGCAGGGTGGTACAAAGGTCTATCTCCCTTGCCTTGACATAGGACAACCTTGAAAGGCCATCCCCGCTTCCTATGTTGTCTGTTGAGTCCTCTACTGCAACAATGAAGTTAAAATTTTCCCTCTGCTCAATCTTGCTTCTCCCCACCTCCTTTAGAAATTCTGTCCCTAGTACACACCCTAACAATCCTTCCATCTACTCCAATCTGCATCTCAGAGGCTGTTGACTATGAACACAGTTTAAGACACCACCAACTCTCTTGTCTCACTGCACCCTCTCTACATGGAATGCATCCTTTGCCCCATCTCTGTGGCAACCTGGATTTCAGTCCTGCATCTGCAATAGCTGATGGAGCCGAGGCCCATCATTTGACAGGTTTACTCTTCTGTACAAGGAGGAATTCGAAATCAGAGCTTCTTAAACTTTCATGTGCCTACAAATGACATTGGTCTTGCTAAAATGCACATTTGGATATGGATTTCTTGAGATTCTGCATTTCTAATATCAGCTCCAAGGTGATACTGATCTCCTGGTCTATAGACCACACTCTGGTATTAAGATTCTGGAAACTGTCTTAGATTTATTATAGCTATACTAGTTTGACAGGAAGCAGCACAGAATTCTGGATCAAAAATTCTGAAGTTGCAGAGAACTGGCCTTGAATTACAGCTATATGGTCTTGACCTGGGTATTTAGTCCAAATCTCAGTTTCCTCATTTACAAAATGGGAGGAAACAGTGCCAGCTCTTGGGTACTAGTGAAGACTGAATGATATAATACAGGCAGAACACTTAGCACAGTGTCTGGTACACAGATCTCAAAAATCGTCAGCTTCATATTAAAACTACACATCAGCATCCCAGGCGGGAACATGGACTGTTATTATAGACCAGTCTCTCGAGCCACAGCCAGACATTCAGATGGACAATCCTCATAGCAACATCTCTGAACACGAAGAATCAAGAACAGAACTGACTGCTTGGGTACAGAGGGATAAAGAGGGGGCTCTATCAAACAGAAGAACAACAGCTAGGAAGGGAGATGGTACTGCTTTCTGGAATTTTCCATGCCAAGTCACAGGTAAAGAAAGACACATAAGGCTCAGCTACTGGTTGTTCTGTGTCCTGTGGGTCAGATGACTTGGGAAGTAGGGAATGGATTCTTCACAGAAGCATAAGGGAACCCATCATATAAAATTGATAATCAATAATGACTTACTGTACAGCACAGGGAACTATACTCAGTATTCTATAATAACCTATATGGGAAAAGAATCTGAAAAAAGTAGATAAGTATGTATTAGTATCACTTTGCTGTGCACCCGAAACTAACACAAATTGTAATTAACTATATTCTAATATAAAATAAAAATTAAATTTAAAAAATTGAACTCATCGTGTTATTCATCTTTTCTGCCCTTTGTGCTTTACAGCCCCTTTCAGAATATACCATGCTGGATCTAATCTTAGCAAGTGTATGTATGATCAAAAAGCCAATGGCTCCCAGAGACAGCATTAAATAGGATTCCATGGTCTTAACATCTTTTCTTTGATTCAGAGCAAAGGAACTCTATCCACAGGAAGCACCATTGTTTTCTCTCAGTAGGGATGACTGAGAGAAGCAGCTGTTGTATGAGCCAGCATGCTGACAAAGGGACACATCTTGGAGCTGTGTGAAACAAACAAGCAAACGGCGAATGCTATTAATTCCCTTTCAGTCAAGAGCAAGTGCAGATGGGCTGGAGAGGCAAGGCCACACTCATGGCAGCAAAGTGGGAGTTGGGGGTGGAATTTGGGGAGCGGGTGGGTAGGGAACTGCCTAACAAAACTGTTATGCCTGTTAAGTCGTTGGTAGTCCCCAACATGAGCAAACACACTATTAGAGGAAGGACAAAGCTAAGGCAGGCCTGAGTGAAATCATTCTGTTAATTGGTGAAAGGAAATTCACATAGAGGAGGACACATTTTGCAAAAGACCTACAACAACTCTAAAAACACAGGGGAAAAGGGAACATGAAATTTACTTGAACTAGTTATAACTCAGTCCTGCTTGCTTTTTAGCAAGTTCAGTTGGTGTTAGTGTTTTAGTCATCTACCAAGAGCCAAACAAATGAAATTTTCCTATACTCGCAACTCATTCATTCATTCATTCAATGTCCTCTCTAGCTCCCTCTGCTGTTACATGTGGCCAAAGGATGGGGCCCTCACCAATGGAACACCAGCAGAGAGGATATGCTCCAAGCCTGGCCCATACAACCACTCACTCACAGCCCTTACTCTCTTCTTCATTTGACTGAAGAACAGGAATGATTCACCAGACAGGAGACTGAGTCATTAAATGATTGAACAGAGTAGAGCTCAAATACTTAACTGATTCTATGACCCCATTATGTGAGTGAGAAAGAAACATTTATTGTGCTAAGCCATTTAAATTTCAGTGCTGTATGCTACAACAGCTCATCTATCCAGACTAACACATGTGTATAATGCAATGAGGGTATAGAAGATGAATCACCTTAGTCCCAGGGAATCTGGGAAGGCACTGCAGACGTGAAAACACTCAGTGAAGTAGAAGAAGGACCAGAAGTTTCCTAAACAGACAAGGGAGAGGGGAAGGACATTCTGGGGGCAGGCAAGAACAAACACAAGGGTTAAGACATCAGTATATCGAATGCATTGTTTGGGAAACTGTTTTCATATCATTGGAATGTTAGATGGTGAGACTTGAAAGGCAGCAGACAATTGAGGGGTGGGGTGGGGGGCAAACTGTGGCTCATAGGTCACTTCTGGCCTGTTTATTTTTGTGCAACCTGTGAATTCATAATGGTTTCTGTATTTTTAAATGGTTGGAAAAAATGAAAAGAAGAATATTTTGTAACATGTGAAAATGACATAAAATTCAAATTTCAGTGTCAATAAATTATGTTTTATTGGAATTCATCCATGCTCACTCATTTATGTATCATCAAGACGCTTACTCCTTGGAAGAAAAGTTATGACCAACTTAGACAGCATATTCAAAAGCAGAGACATTACTTTGCCAACAGAGGTCTGTCTAATCAAGGCTATGGTTTTTCCAGTGGTCATGTATGGATGTGAGAGTTGGACTGTGAAGAAAGCTGAGCCCCAAAGAATTGATGTTTTTGAACTGTGGTGTTGGAGAAGACTCTTGAGAGTCCCTTGGACTGCAAGGAGATCCAACCAGTCCATCCTAAAGGAGATCAGCCCTGGGATTTCTTTGGATGGAATGATGCTAAAGCTGAAACTCCAGTACTTTGGCCACCTCATGCGAAGAGTTGACTCATTGGAAAAGACTTTGATGATGGGAGGGATTGGGGGCAGGAGGAGAAGGGGACGACAAAGGATGAGATGGCTGGATGGCATCACTGACTCGATGGACGTGAGTTTGAGTGAACTCCAGGAGTTGGTGATGGACAGGGAGGCCTGGCATGCTGTGATTCATGGGGTCGCAAAGAGTCGGACACGACTGAGTGACTGAACTGAACTGAACTGATGGCTGTTTTTGCACTACGATGGCAAATGGCAGAGTTGAATAGTTGTGACAGAGACCATATGGCCCACAAAGCCTAAAATATTTACTGTCTCCATTTTTGCAGAAAAAAATGCCAACCTCTGATTTGAAGTCCAGACATGATCGTGTGTGATAGACCACATTACTGTCCCCATTCCGTTTCTCCTTGATGTCACACTCTTGTCATGTGACTTTGAATTTCATATCACTGGGTGGACTATGTTTTCTGCTTCACTGATGTTGGGCTTAGGCCATACGACTTGCTTCGGTCAATGGAACATGGAGGACAGTGATAGAGCACTTGTTCTAAGCTTTGGCAATAACAGAAACTACATGTCTTTGCTTTTCTTTCTTGTATTTCTGTCATTGTTATTAGAAGGACATATCCCTCATAGCATAAGAATGAAAAGAATATGGAGCAGAGCCACTGGAACTGAACTTTTAATCCAGAACCTGAAGCAGAGCCATTTCAGCCAATTCTTAAACCTATGATTGTGCATAAATGTTTATTGTCGTATGCCAATGAGCTTTGGAATTGTTTGTTAAACAGCAGTAGTTAATAGATACAACATGAAGCTGCTGAGGAGAGAAAATTACTATGTGTATACTGAGGCACGGCCTTCTCAGGTGGCTCAGTGGTAAAGAATCTGCCTGCAATGCAGGAGACCTGGGCTCTATCCCTGGGTTGGGAAGATCCTCTGGAGAAGGAAATGGTAACCCACTCCAGTATTCTTGCCTGGGAAATCCCAGGGACAGAGGATACTTGTAGGCTAGGGGTTGCAAAAGAGTTGGATATGACTTAGTGACTAAACGACAACTCTAAGGCATACTTCTTTATTTTTAAAAAAAGTGTTAGTTGCTAAGTTGTGTCTGACTCTTTTACGACCCCATGGATTATAGCCTACCAGTTTCCTCAGTCCATGGAATTCTCCAGGCAAGAATACTGGAGTGAGTTGCCATTTCCTTCTCCAGGGGATCTTCCCAACCCAGGGATCTAACCAGGGTCTCCTGCACTGCAGGCAGATTCTTTAGTGTCTGAGCTACCAGGGAAGCCCAACTTCCCCATAACTAGATGTTAAAGAACATTAGCAAGTTAAGATTGCTGAGGCCTAATGCTAAAGGTGTTTTTATATTGATCATATAGAAGTCAGGTATGAAAGCAAAATCACAGTGAATTTAGGTAGAACACTCTTGACTCTCCTTTTCTTGAGATCTGAATAAGGCCTCTGACATTTCTTCACTAAAGTTAAATGGGTCTGTATTTGCATAGAGATTGCCTTCCTTTTCCTTTCTTTTATTGCAACTAGTATTTGTTATGGTGTACCACTGCTACATCTTCAATGGCTCTCTAATAGGGGTATGCCCCTTGCCATAATCTGTTATAACTTTGGAGCTTGAAAATCTCTAATTCATCTATCCTAGGGCATTCTCAAATATGTATCATTCTGTGAAATATCTAAGAAAAGAGATGAAATAAAACACTAAAAATGTCCCTTCCAGGTTTCTTGGCTAATACCTATGTGGGTTGTCATGGTGACGGGCAAAGAGATGGAGAACAGTGAAGAGACTGGAGAAGATATTGTCATACTGGGACCTATAAAATCTTTGTGAACATTTGCTTCTCAGAAATTAACTCAGGAAACAGCATCATTCACTGACTTGGTTTTCTGAGCATCACAAGGTCAATGAATCCCCTCAAGATTCTACCAACTGGGATTATTTCTTCTTTCTCTTTTCCCAGAGTCCTGGGGGTCATGGCTAGGAAAAGAAGCATCTGGGGCATGGTAATATTAAAATTTAAAATTTGCTTATTTGTTATATTGAAGTTTCCCACTTCTTTTCAGTTGCTACTTGCCCTCTCACCCCCAAAATCAAGCAAATAAGACAGATAGATACACAAAGCCACAATCATACTTAAAATAATTAAATCACAATCTCTGGGGGATGATACACAGGCCTCGACATCTTTTGAAACTGCTGGGTGATTCCAATGTGCAGCTAAGTTTGAGAACAGGTGTTTTGAGGATATTCTCGTTAACTCAGCATTATTCTCATCATAGAGGCACAAAGAGATAATCACACCATTTTAAGAGCTGGGGACATTTAGTCCAGATCAAGATATGTATCGGTTAAGATATTTCCAGTTTCAAAGTAACAGAAATTCTGGTTCACACCAGTTCACATGATAAGATAATTTGTAGTGTCACACAAAGGGCATGTTCAATGGCAGGATTCTTTCTGACTCTCCATGCTGCCACCCATAGTGTCATTGTTGGCAGTTCTAGGAGCACATCCCAGAAGCACCTGGGGCTACACGCTTTCCTTTCTTTCCTTCAAGTACTGGACAGCATCCGGCATTTGCTTTGATTGGCTCAATTGATTATTGTGCCATCCCCATTTATGTAGTAACCAATCACTAGCTGCCTTAGCTCAGGCTGCTGTAACAAAATACCCCAGACTGGGTGGTGTAAGCAACAGAGATTTCTTTCTTACAGTTCTAGAGGCTGAAAAGTCCAAGATCAAGGTGTCAACAGATTCAGTGTTTGGTGAGAGTCCATTTCCTGGGTTGCCTTCTTGTGTGCTCACATGGCCTTTCTCTGGGGGTGTGCATATGGTGAGAGAGGGCTCTTGTCTCTCTTCCTCTACTTATAAGACCACCAATCCCATCATGGAGATAACACTCTCAAGACCTACTCTAAACCTAATTACCTTACAAAGGCCATACCTCCAAATATCATCACAACGAGGGGTAGGACTTCAGCATATGAATTTGGGGGGAGAGGGGACACAAACATTCAGATCACAACACTAGGTAACTGGCCAGGAGAGTGCTTAAAGACTGGCTTAGAGCTAGGTTACAACTCATCTCTGAACCAATTAAAAGGACAAATGTTTGGTTTAGGCCAATTAGGACTAACCATAAGAGCTGGCACAGAGAATAATCCCCCTCAAAAAGCCCAGCTGCTCCATAATAGGATACAACTGGGAGAAAAGTATGGACTAGCTGCTGGTTAGGCAAAAACCAAATATCCACTGAAGAGTAGAGACAAAGCAGAAGATGCTTTAGATGATTCATTGGTTCCTCTTTGGCAGAAGAATATAACTGAATTTCTCCTGAGAAGAGGAGGCCTTTCTACACATTCTTTTCCAAGTCATGAGCCATACAGACAGATGGTAAGTATCACCAAAGTTTGATCATTTCTGACCTTTTGGATTTCTCTGTCTTGTTAACCATTCTAGGAAGAGGGGAGCAACATAGGTATTTGCCACCCAGGCAGCCAGAGTGTACCAAAGAGTCAGGAACTCCTCATTCGTGGGCCTGAGAGAACAGACCCTGCTTCCTTATCATTAAAACAATGGTAATTTTTTACCCCAATGTGAAGATATCAAGTCACACTCTGAATATCCTCAGTAAGCCCTCAGCCTCCATAGAAGATAGCAGATATCTCCTTGTTTGACTGGAGTATCCCACTGAGGGGGGAAGGCAATGGCACCCCACCCCAGTACTCTTGCCTGGAAAATCCAGTGGACGGAGTAGCCTAGTGGGCTGCAGTCCATGGGGTCGCTAACAGTCAGACAGACTGAGCGACTTCACTTTCACTTTTCTCTTTCATGCATTGGAGAAGGAAATGGCAACCCACTCCAGTATTCTTGCCTGGAGAATCCCAGGGATGGGGGAGCCTGTTGGGCTGCCGTCTATGGGGTCACACAGAGTCGGACACGACTGAAGTGACTTAGCAGCAGCAGCAGCAGCCCACTGAGGAATAGGAAATTCAAAACCACTAGAGATTAGTCTCTTGGTTGAGGTCATTCCCCAGTCAAGATGCAAACACTCTTTGGATTTATCAAGTAAATCATTACCATCTATACACTTTTTAGTGTGGAGAATAGAAAATCAATCCAAGTGTCTCCTAAGAGACTTAAAGAGCAGAACCAGTGGACAAAGTCTCAACTTGCATTGTACAGAAGAACTTCTAGCAGATTAATTAATTTAGAATCTCTATGGGTTAGGCTCTGGTATCAATCTTTTCAAGCTTTCATGGTGATTCCACTGTACAGCTTAGATGGAGACCTGGTCTTGGTGAGGGCTTTGGGGACACCTTGGATGGACAAAGCACCTGGAAGGCTTTGGAAGCTAGAGACCAGAGTAGGTGGGATGGGACTGGGACAGAAGCAAAGGGAAAGACAGTAGTGGAAGAGGAGTTTGGGTACCAGAAATACTCTGTACCAAAAGAACATAAATCTCCATCATTACACTCTACCCTTGGTCTATTCATAGTCGGGCAAAGATGCTTGCTCTTTAGAAGAAAAGCTATGACAAACCTAGACAGCAAATTGAAAAGCAGAGTCATTACTTTGCCAACAAAGGTCCATATAGTTAAAGCTATGGTTTCTCCACTAGTCATGTATGGATGTGAAAGTCGGTTCATAAAGAAGGCTGAGCACTGAAGAATTGATGGTTTTGAACTGTGGTGTTGGAGAAGACTCTTGAGAGTCCCTTGGACAGCAAGGACACCCATCCAGTCAATCCTAAAGGAAATCAACCCTGAATATTCATTGGAAGGATTGATGCTGAAGCTCCAATATTTCGGTCACCTGATGAGTAGAGCTGACTCACTGGAAAAGACCCTGAAGCTGGGAAAGATTGAAGGCAGGAGGAGAAGGGGATGACAGAGGATGAGATGGTTGGATGGCATCACGGACTCGATGGATATGAGTCTGAGTAAGCTCCAGGAGTTGGTGATGGACAGGGAAGCCTGGCATGCTGCAGCCCATGGGGTCACAAAGAGTTGGACATGACTGAGCAACTGAACTGAACTGAACTGAACAGGACCAAGACACATAGCATTAGTGACATGCCTCATACCACACACCATATAGGCGTAACTTCACGACTGATTGACTGAACAACAACAACACTCTGATGAAATGGTGTGCCGAATCCTCTGGTATGCTCTTCTCAAACTTTAGTGTTCTACATACCCTTGGGAACCAATAAAAATTGAGATTCTTACTCAGAAGGTCAAGAATCAGTCCCAATATTCTGCATTTCTAACAATCGCTGAGGTGATGCTGCTACTGTTTTGCATATGAAATCTGAGTAGCAATTATGCACTATATAACAGGATGGTACCATTTTGCCTGCTTCAGTGTACTAGCCTAATTTCCACTATAAACTTATAAATCAAATAAGATATTGAAATTTGACACATTTCCTGTTTATTAAAGATTGAACATGACCAGATGACACATTTCCTCTACAGGGGAGGAAAAATAGCTTTCCTCTACCCCTCTTAGGTTCTCAGCTATGTTTCTGTTATAAAAGACAGGTTAAATAAGAGAAAAGCATACTAATGTATTTAATATGAGTTTTACATGACATGGGAATCTTGTAAAAGGAAGTGAAGACCTGAAGAAGCAGTTACATTTGAGTGTTTCTCTGATAGGCTTGATGAAGAGTATAAAGTCGTGTCTTATACAATAGGACAAAAGGGTACGAGCTACAAGTAGTCAACTCGAGGAAACTCAACAAGGCCTGTGTGTTGAGATTCCTCTTGGCATTCCTCCATCTACTGAGATAAGATGTTCCTTTCCTTCAGGTATCAGTTAGTTCAGTCGCTCAGTCATGTCTGACTCTTTGCAACCCCATGGACTGCAGCATGCCAGGCCTCCCTGTCCATCACCAACTCCCGGAGGTTACTCAAACTCATGTCCATCAAGTTGGTGATGCCATCCAACCATCTCATCCTCTGTCATCCTCTTCTCCCACCTTCAATCTTGCCCAGCATCAGTGTGTTTTCAAATGAGTCGGCTCTTCGCATTAGGTGGGCAAAGTATTGGAGTTTCAGCCTCAATATCAGTCCTTCCAATGAATATTCAGGACTGATTTCCTTTAGGATGGACTGGTTGGATCTCCTTGCTCTCCAAGGGACTCTCAAGAGTCTTCTCCAACACCACAGTTCAAAAGCATCAATTCTTCAGCACTCAGCTTTCTTTATAAAGTCCAGCTCTCACATCCATACATGACTACTGGAAAAACCATAGCCTTGACTAGACAGATCTTTGTTGGCAAACAAATGTCTCTGCTTTTTAATATGCTGCCTAGGTTGGTCATAGCTTTTCTTCCAAGGAGTAAGCGTCTTTTAATTTCATGGCTGCACTCACCATCTGCAGTGATTTTGGAGCCCCCAAAATAGTCTTTCACTGTTTCCACTTTTTCTCCATCTATTTGCCATGAAGTGATGGGACCAGATGCCATGATCTTTGTTTTCTGAATGTTGTGTTTTAAACCAACTTTTTCACTCTCCTCTTTCACTTTCATCAAGAGGCTCTTTAGTTCTTCTTCACTTTCTGCTATAAGGGTGGTTATCATCTGCATATCTGAGGTGATTGATATTTCTCCCAGCAATCTTGATTCCAGCTTGTGCTTCATCCAGCCCACTGTTTCTCATGATGTACTCTGCATATAAGTTAAATAAGCATGGTGACAATATACAGCCTTATGTACTCCTTTTCCTATTTGGAACCAGTCTGTTGTTCCATGTCCAGTTCTAACTGTTGCTTCCTGACCTGCATATAGGTTTCTCAAGAGGCAGTTCAGGTGTTCTGATATTTCCATCTCCTTCAGAATTTTCCACAGTTTGTTGTGGTCCACACAAGTCAAAGGCTTTCGCATAGTCAATAAAGCAGAAATAGATGTTTTTGTGGAACTACTCTCTTGCTTTTTTGATGATTCAGTGGATGTTGGCAATTTGATCTCTGGTTCCTCTGCCTTTTCTAAAACCAGGTTGAACAACAAAATTCACAGTTCATATATTGTTGAAGCCTGGCTTGTAGAATTTTGAGCATTACTTTGCTAGCGCATGAGATGAGTGCAACTGTATGGTAGTTTGAGCATTCTTTGGCATTACCTTTCTTAGGGATTGGAATGAAAACTGACCTTTTCCAGTCTTGTGGGCACTGCTGAGTTTTCCAGATTTGCTGGCATATTGAGTGCAGCACTTTAACAGCATCATCTTTTAGGATTTGAAATAGCTCAACTGGAATTCCATCACCTCCATTAGCTTTGTTTGTAGTGATGCTTCCTAAGGCCCACTTGACTTCACATTCCAGGATATAGGAGGGTACCTTTCACGTGAAGATCTTATAATCTCCTTCAGGGGAAAGTCCAGAGAGTCCTTCTAGTACTTGCTGTTATGCCCGAAGTCCGAGTCCCCAAGATAGAGAGAAATAAGACGTCCACGGCAATACAAAAGCATAAAGGGGTTTATTGCTAGCTCAAGCTAGGGCTCAGGTCTCATCCAATGCAGTGGAGTCTTGACAAGAGCCCGGAGCTCTGAATCACAGCTACTTTTATACAGGCGGTTCTTTGTTTCCGTAACAGCATAGCTGGCGGGTGATGATTGGCTAAGCCATAGGGTCGCGCGGGATTTTCAAATCTCGCATCCCTATCCAGATTGGCTCAGGTCTGGCGCAGGTGGGGCTTTCTTGATTGGCTCAGGCCTGGGCTATGGGGATTTTTCTGATTGGTCGAGCTTTACTGCCGGCGGGGATTCCCAGTGACTCAGCTTTCCCAGAGACTGAAACTCAGGCCTAGCTTGCTCCTTGGAGCCTGTTATGGCTCCAATTTGGTCCTAACACTTGCTATTTCTCAGATTGCCCTAGTTCAAAATATTACATATGCCAAGGTGTCATATTTTGAGGTAGGGTGTCCTGAACGTCATTACTTCTTGTTCCATTGTCTGGCTAGACCTATCCACCTACAATAAAATCTGAGAGTTCCATTTGTACCAACTAAGTCTTACTTCACTGACAACTTGGCTTTTCTGATGTAGTCCTGAGTTCCTGAGGGTTAATATGTACTGAGACTAAAGTTTGGATGTTGATGAAGAATAGCCAGGGACACAATAAAAGAAGGAAATGCTTTCAGAAATTTGTCCCATGTCCCCTGGGAACCAATGATCTACACAGGAAAAAAATAAGGTACAGGTGGGATAGACTGAAGTCAAATACCTTAAAGGTGCCAATGAAAGGAAAATGCAACGTAGAAAGTTGAATTACCCAAAAACTTAACAGCAGGATTTCTCATTTGCTTAGCAAAGTGGACATTCTGAATTAAACATTAACATCAAATTGAGCCAGTGCTGGTGATGTAATGCTCAAATAAATGAGTTTTACAAAAATCATATTCTTCTTTAGAATGTCAGCTTCCTACTGCAATAGGCATTCTAATTCAGCTTGTCCTCTGTCTGGATCAAAAGGAACATTCAACTTTTTAAGGTAACACAACAGAAGCTTCAGATTTCTCCAAGGGCCATTTATAACAATAAGCACAGGTTAGCAACGCCTTTTTAACCAGAGACTATAATCTGAATTTGAATCGGATTTCAATAAAGTAGCATTTGGAATGCAAAGTGGAAAGTTATTAACGTAACAAAAAAGGATGTAAAAGTATATGATTCTCTGAATGTATCCTAAAACCCCTTTGATTTGAAGAACCCCTCTAGCTGGAGACTGTGCAGAATACATTGTGCTAATACAGAAGCAAGAAAGTGACAAGATTAAAAAACATATATGTATATTTCAGTCCTTTAATGTTCTTTCAAATTAGCATGCTGATAATACACAAATCTTTGCAATTAAATGGAAAGGTAAAAGCAGTGCACACAAACTTATCTCTGAGAAACTTGTCCTGGGTGAAATAGCTCTCTTAGTCAGTAAGCATGGATTGTGATGACAGCATAAGGGAAGTCAGCTGTGGGGTAATCAAAGAATTTTGCCTTGCCATCTTTAAACACATGAAGATGTGGCAGGGAGGAAGCTAATTCTGACTCCATGTTGGAAACTGTTTGTTTGACTTGCTTTTCCTTGCCTTTGTTATAATCATACTTAATGGTTTGCCTGGAGTACCCTGCCCCTCTGCTTGACTGTAAACTAAACTGCCTTTGTTCAGCTGATGAAGAGATAGTTTGTCCCTGCCCATCTGTGAATAGGAGAGAATGACACACCTCTTTTGAAGGCTGGAAAATTCCCTTGGAGATGTTTTGCAAGACTGAAGAGCCTTTCACTTTACTTCCTCAATGCATCTCCCTCTCTATTCTGCCTTTGACTTTAGTTCCTCATGGCTTCCTGGCCTCCCATCTATAAAAGAACCTGGCTGCTGCGGCTGCTAAGTCGCTTCAGTCGTCTCAGACTCTGTGCGATCCCATAGACAGCAGCCCACCAGGCTCCCCCGTCCCTGGGATTCTTCAGGCAAGAACGCTGGAGTGGGTTGCCATTTCCTTCTCCAATGCATGAAAGTGAAAAGTGAAAGTGAAGTCACTCAGTCGTGTCTGACTCTTCACAACCCCATGGAATGCAGCCTACCAGGCTCCTCCATCCATGGGATTTTCCAGGCAAAAGTACTGGAGTGGGGTGCCATTGCCTTCTCTGAAAAGAACCTGGCATCCAGAGTCTAATAAGATATTTATTTTGAGGTGCTAGCCTGCCACCTTTTCGGTCTGCCCACTCCCTAATTCAAGTCTCTTCTTGCCTCAACACCCTGTCTCTTGGATACTTTGGCCTGTCGTGCTGTGAGCAAAGAGGAGGTGTATTGTACTGTACTGTTCACAACTATTCATTCCTTTGCCTCCTTCTCAGAGGACCTTTCTGCCCCACTGATTCTAGACTTGGCCACATAACTTAGTTTGACCAATAGAATAAGAGGTTTTGAATATGGTTGTGTGGTTTGGCTTAGCCTTTTGCACATTCTTTTGGCCAGAAATGAGCAGACCCTGCCTCAAGAGCTCCTTGAGCCTGTGCACTAGGACAAGGACGACAAGCGAAGCAAAGCAGAGCCAATAAGAGTTGAGCAAAGCCACAGGCCATGCAACTGACCCACAGCTAACTTGTCAGTGCCCACATGCAACGTGAGTAAGAAATAAATGTTTATGATTGTAAGCTGTTAAGTTCTGGGGGACTGTTTGTCACTGCAAGCAGAAGTGACTAACACAGAAATTAGTATACAGAAATTGTTAGGGGAAGCACATTGACTGAAACCACCCGCCCTGGCCAGGCACCATAGTAACTATTTGCATGTGTTGTTTTATGACAGGGCATCCTGGTAAGGAACATGGAACTAATAAGCTACCGTCAACAGGGAGAATTCAGGAAAAGTCAAAAGGTGACACCACGTGTCCAACCACCTCCCAGAATCCTTCTCACTGCCATCCATCTTGGCTGAGCAAGACATGCACCACTAGGAAGGACTCTGAGTCAGAATGACTGGCTAAAGACAACCCAGAAACTAATCCCATAACCAGAAAACCCGAGACTGTGAGCCACGTGGCAGAGCAGTTCTCCTGGGTTCCCTTACCCTATTGCTCTCTGCCCGGGAACTCTTTCCCAATAAAATTTCTTGCTTTGTCAGCACATATGTCTCCTTAGACAACTCAATTCCAAGTGTTAGACAAGAGCCCACTTTTGGGCCCTGGAAGGGGTTCCCCTTCCTGCAACAAAATGACAAACTGCCATAATCTTCTCTTCCTCCTCTCTGTCTCTGTCCTTCTCTTTTTGTCTCTCTCTCCACACACATACACACACATATGTACATGCGTATATATGAGTATGCACGTATGGTGTGCATACATGGGTGTGTTGTTTTAGTTTTCTTGGTTTCACTGTTTTGTTCACATGCAACAAACTATGTTTTCCTGTTCTTTTTGTTTCAAAGGAATAAACATTTAGGAGGAAAATACTGGTTAAGATCATAGATCTGCAATGATTGTGCCTATGTTTGAAAACTGGCTCCTAGAAAATAGAGATAATAATTGTTTTGATATCATAAGATTTTTGTGCAAACAAAACAAACTTAGTCACTGAAGAATTCTTGGCTCTTAGGAAGAATTCAACACAGGAGACCTATTCATATACTATGTTTCAATATACTATATAACATGATGATAAAAATAATGTAAGATATAACTGTAAGTTTGTAAGAAGAGTCTTCCTTTTATAAAGATTGGACATCTCTCCAGCTAAAAAATGAAACTCTGAAATTTGTCCTCAGCAGACTGAGTTTAGCATGTGGGTGATGGTGATTTTAGGGACTGACGGATGACAGGCAGTGCTGCAGAGAGTGTTAGAACATTTCATGTGTGGATGTGTGTGTGAGAGAGAGAGAAAGAANATGCAGTGGAGTCTTGACAAGAGCCCGGAGCTCTGAATCACAGCTACTTTTATACAGGCGGTTCTTTGTTTCCGTAACAGCATAGCTGGCGGGTGATGATTGGCTAAGCCATAGGGTCGCGCGGGATTTTCAAATCTCGCATCCCTATCCAGATTGGCTCAGGTCTGGCGCAGGTGGGGCTTTCTTGATTGGCTCAGGCCTGGGCTATGGGGATTTTTCTGATTGGTCGAGCTTTACTGCCGGCGGGGATTCCCAGTGACTCAGCTTTCCCAGAGACTGAAACTCAGGCCTAGCTTGCTCCTTGGAGCCTGTTATGGCTCCAATTTGGTCCTAACACTTGCTATTTCTCAGATTGCCCTAGTTCAAAATATTACATATGCCAAGGTGTCATATTTTGAGGTAGGGTGTCCTGAACGTCATTACTTCTTGTTCCATTGTCTGGCTAGACCTATCCACCTACAATAAAATCTGAGAGTTCCATTTGTACCAACTAAGTCTTACTTCACTGACAACTTGGCTTTTCTGATGTAGTCCTGAGTTCCTGAGGGTTAATATGTACTGAGACTAAAGTTTGGATGTTGATGAAGAATAGCCAGTATTGCCCTAGTTCAAAATATTACATATGCCAAGGTGTCATATTTTGAGGTAGGGTGTCCTGAACGTCATTACTTCTTGTTCCATTGTCTGGCTAGACCTATCCACCTACAATAAAATCTGAGAGTTCCATTTGTACCAACTAAGTCTTACTTCACTGACAACTTGGCTTTTCTGATGTAGTCCTGAGTTCCTGAGGGTTAATATGTACTGAGACTAAAGTTTGGATGTTGATGAAGAATAGCCAGGGACACAATAAAAGAAGGAAATGCTTTCAGAAATTTGTCCCATGTCCCCTGGGAACCAATGATCTACACAGGAAAAAAATAAGGTACAGGTGGGATAGACTGAAGTCAAATACCTTAAAGGTGCCAATGAAAGGAAAATGCAACGTAGAAAGTTGAATTACCCAAAAACTTAACAGCAGGATTTCTCATTTGCTTAGCAAAGTGGACATTCTGAATTAAACATTAACATCAAATTGAGCCAGTGCTGGTGATGTAATGCTCAAATAAATGAGTTTTACAAAAATCATATTCTTCTTTAGAATGTCAGCTTCCTACTGCAATAGGCATTCTAATTCAGCTTGTCCTCTGTCTGGATCAAAAGGAACATTCAACTTTTTAAGGTAACACAACAGAAGCTTCAGATTTCTCCAAGGGCCATTTATAACAATAAGCACAGGTTAGCAACGCCTTTTTAACCAGAGACTATAATCTGAATTTGAATCGGATTTCAATAAAGTAGCATTTGGAATGCAAAGTGGAAAGTTATTAACGTAACAAAAAAGGATGTAAAAGTATATGATTCTCTGAATGTATCCTAAAACCCCTTTGATTTGAAGAACCCCTCTAGCTGGAGACTGTGCAGAATACATTGTGCTAATACAGAAGCAAGAAAGTGACAAGATTAAAAAACATATATGTATATTTCAGTCCTTTAATGTTCTTTCAAATTAGCATGCTGATAATACACAAATCTTTGCAATTAAATGGAAAGGTAAAAGCAGTGCACACAAACTTATCTCTGAGAAACTTGTCCTGGGTGAAATAGCTCTCTTAGTCAGTAAGCATGGATTGTGATGACAGCATAAGGGAAGTCAGCTGTGGGGTAATCAAAGAATTTTGCCTTGCCATCTTTAAACACATGAAGATGTGGCAGGGAGGAAGCTAATTCTGACTCCATGTTGGAAACTGTTTGTTTGACTTGCTTTTCCTTGCCTTTGTTATAATCATACTTAATGGTTTGCCTGGAGTACCCTGCCCCTCTGCTTGACTGTAAACTAAACTGCCTTTGTTCAGCTGATGAAGAGATAGTTTGTCCCTGCCCATCTGTGAATAGGAGAGAATGACACACCTCTTTTGAAGGCTGGAAAATTCCCTTGGAGATGTTTTGCAAGACTGAAGAGCCTTTCACTTTACTTCCTCAATGCATCTCCCTCTCTATTCTGCCTTTGACTTTAGTTCCTCATGGCTTCCTGGCCTCCCATCTATAAAAGAACCTGGCTGCTGCGGCTGCTAAGTCGCTTCAGTCGTCTCAGACTCTGTGCGATCCCATAGACAGCAGCCCACCAGGCTCCCCCGTCCCTGGGATTCTTCAGGCAAGAACGCTGGAGTGGGTTGCCATTTCCTTCTCCAATGCATGAAAGTGAAAAGTGAAAGTGAAGTCACTCAGTCGTGTCTGACTCTTCACAACCCCATGGAATGCAGCCTACCAGGCTCCTCCATCCATGGGATTTTCCAGGCAAAAGTACTGGAGTGGGGTGCCATTGCCTTCTCTGAAAAGAACCTGGCATCCAGAGTCTAATAAGATATTTATTTTGAGGTGCTAGCCTGCCACCTTTTCGGTCTGCCCACTCCCTAATTCAAGTCTCTTCTTGCCTCAACACCCTGTCTCTTGGATACTTTGGCCTGTCGTGCTGTGAGCAAAGAGGAGGTGTATTGTACTGTACTGTTCACAACTATTCATTCCTTTGCCTCCTTCTCAGAGGACCTTTCTGCCCCACTGATTCTAGACTTGGCCACATAACTTAGTTTGACCAATAGAATAAGAGGTTTTGAATATGGTTGTGTGGTTTGGCTTAGCCTTTTGCACATTCTTTTGGCCAGAAATGAGCAGACCCTGCCTCAAGAGCTCCTTGAGCCTGTGCACTAGGACAAGGACGACAAGCGAAGCAAAGCAGAGCCAATAAGAGTTGAGCAAAGCCACAGGCCATGCAACTGACCCACAGCTAACTTGTCAGTGCCCACATGCAACGTGAGTAAGAAATAAATGTTTATGATTGTAAGCTGTTAAGTTCTGGGGGACTGTTTGTCACTGCAAGCAGAAGTGACTAACACAGAAATTAGTATACAGAAATTGTTAGGGGAAGCACATTGACTGAAACCACCCGCCCTGGCCAGGCACCATAGTAACTATTTGCATGTGTTGTTTTATGACAGGGCATCCTGGTAAGGAACATGGAACTAATAAGCTACCGTCAACAGGGAGAATTCAGGAAAAGTCAAAAGGTGACACCACGTGTCCAACCACCTCCCAGAATCCTTCTCACTGCCATCCATCTTGGCTGAGCAAGACATGCACCACTAGGAAGGACTCTGAGTCAGAATGACTGGCTAAAGACAACCCAGAAACTAATCCCATAACCAGAAAACCCGAGACTGTGAGCCACGTGGCAGAGCAGTTCTCCTGGGTTCCCTTACCCTATTGCTCTCTGCCCGGGAACTCTTTCCCAATAAAATTTCTTGCTTTGTCAGCACATATGTCTCCTTAGACAACTCAATTCCAAGTGTTAGACAAGAGCCCACTTTTGGGCCCTGGAAGGGGTTCCCCTTCCTGCAACAAAATGACAAACTGCCATAATCTTCTCTTCCTCCTCTCTGTCTCTGTCCTTCTCTTTTTGTCTCTCTCTCCACACACATACACACACATATGTACATGCGTATATATGAGTATGCACGTATGGTGTGCATACATGGGTGTGTTGTTTTAGTTTTCTTGGTTTCACTGTTTTGTTCACATGCAACAAACTATGTTTTCCTGTTCTTTTTGTTTCAAAGGAATAAACATTTAGGAGGAAAATACTGGTTAAGATCATAGATCTGCAATGATTGTGCCTATGTTTGAAAACTGGCTCCTAGAAAATAGAGATAATAATTGTTTTGATATCATAAGATTTTTGTGCAAACAAAACAAACTTAGTCACTGAAGAATTCTTGGCTCTTAGGAAGAATTCAACACAGGAGACCTATTCATATACTATGTTTCAATATACTATATAACATGATGATAAAAATAATGTAAGATATAACTGTAAGTTTGTAAGAAGAGTCTTCCTTTTATAAAGATTAATTGTTTTGATATCATAAGATTTTTGTGCAAACAAAACAAACTTAGTCACTGAAGAATTCTTGGCTCTTAGGAAGAATTCAACACAGGAGACCTATTCATATACTATGTTTCAATATACTATATAACATGATGATAAAAATAATGTAAGATATAACTGTAAGTTTGTAAGAAGAGTCTTCCTTTTATAAAGATTGGACATCTCTCCAGCTAAAAAATGAAACTCTGAAATTTGTCCTCAGCAGACTGAGTTTAGCATGTGGGTGATGGTGATTTTAGGGACTGACGGATGACAGGCAGTGCTGCAGAGAGTGTTAGAACATTTCATGTGTGGATGTGTGTGTGAGAGAGAGAGAAAGAAAGAGTGAGAGCAAGAGATCATTTTATTTATTTTAACTTTTAAAAGTTTCTATTGAAATACAGTTAATTCACAATGTTGTATTAGTTTCAGATGTACAGCAAAGTGATTCAGTTATATGTATATATAAATATATATTCTTTTTTTAACATTCTCTTTCATTGTAGGTTATTATAAGATACTGAATATAGTTCCCTATGCTATATGGTTAAGTCTTTGTTGGTTTTTCTTTTCATATATAGTAGTGTGTATATCTCTTGATCCCAAATTCCTAATTTATCCTTTTCTCCCTTCTTCTTTGGTACCTGCCTGTGGGCAGTTAACCATCTGTTTTTGTAAATAAAGTTTTATTGAAACAGTCCTGCTCATTCATTTATGTATTGTCTGTAGCTGCTTTCACCTACAAGGGCACAATCAAGTAGTTGCAACAGAGACCATAGGGTCCAGAAGCTGGAAACATTTACTCTCTGGCCCTCTACAGAAAAAGTTGAATGACCCTTGATCTACAAAAAGCATATATTAATACATATTCACCTTCATGCTTCTATATAAAATCATATATATATGATATACACATACTTTTAAACAAATTTAATAAAGCTATATTTTCTTTGCATTTCTAAGTAACAGTGTGTTTAAACTTTAGCTCATATCATGGAAGTTGCAACCATGTCAACAGTTTGCATGATTCTCCAGGGCACAGTTAAAAGATTTTTGCAGCAGTTCATCCTGCCCTGCACCTCTCAGAAGTTCTCCATGATATCTTCACGTGACATTTGACCTGTAGTTGTCACCCTTGTTACTTTTCTATATTGTACTCCTACATCACTTTTGCTCTGCTAACTAGCTCCAAACATGAGTTAGTTCATCAGATTTTTCAATTTAAGAAGATCCTCTCAGCAAATACTTCCAGGGACACTAGACACGGTAGTTTTCCTCTATAATGTTTCTCCTGCCATTCTTTCTCTGAGTATCTTCAAAAGCAACTATGTCCTGATGGCAACAAAACACCTAAGGAAAGGCTGCCCATTCTCTGATTCTAGACATTTCAAAATTGGGACAATATACTTCTCTACCCAAGAATCTCTTATTACAAATGTACAGAGCATTTTTAAAAGTGTATAAAAGGCTGGGTTGGAGTTTTATCCATCTCTCTGTGAGTCTAAAGGGAGAATCCTGTGTAAAATCTCTAAGCGTGAACACTGATTTGAAAAACTGCCTGAAATGCAAACTCCTTATGAGAAGTCTCCCAGAGTGGGAGAGGAAAACTGGGGAGGAGGGAGAAGACAGAGGCAGATACTCTTGGTCTATGACCAAGGCAGGCTGTCCTCTCCCATTTCCTATTCCTCCACAGATCCTTTTTTACACTGTGTATTCCTGCTCATTTTATGGGATGGAAAGATGATAAATCTAAAATGATCATATGATTCTGCAATCCCACTCTTGAACATTTATCTAGACAAACTATAATTTTAAAAGATAAATGCACCCCCTATGCTCACAGCAGCACTATTTACAATAGCCAAGACATGGAAGCAACCTAAATGTCCATTGACAGACGAATGGATAAAGAAGATGTGGTGTATATACATGTATACAAATAGACATGTATACACATACAATGGAATATTACTCAGCCATTAAAAAGAATGAAATAATGTCTTTTGCAGCAACATGGATGGACCTAGAGACTGCCATACTAGGTGAGGTAAGCCAGCCAAGACAAATACTATATGATATCACTTCTATGTGCAATCTAAAATATGATACAATTAAACTTACCTATGAAACAGAAACAGATTTGCAGGCATAGAGAACAGACTTATATGGTTGCCAAGGGGGAGGGGCTAGGGGAAGAATGGGTTGGGAGTTTGAGATTAGAGGATGCAGACTATTATATATAGAATGGATAAACAACAAGATTCTACTGCACAGCACAGGCTATTCAATATCCTGTGATAAACAATAATGGAAAAGAATATGAAAAAGAATGTGTGTATATATATATATTACTGAACCACTTTGCTGTACAGCAGAAATTAATACAACACTCTAAATCAACTATACTTTAACAAAAGAAACTAAAAATAAATAAATATATAAACAAATAAAATTTTGTAATAAATGTATTCTACCTGGCCAGTTGAAGCCAATCAGGATTCTTTCCTTTCTAGTAATAATTATCTCATTATGCCGATTGGACCTTGAGAGAAGGTTTTCTCATCTGCATTGCCCTAAATTATGATTGCTACTTAATCATTTCCTAAAGATCTAGTGCTATTAAAACATACGGTGTTCGTATGAAGCACCATATCTTTGTTGTCAAACTTTCGAAAAGGCAAATAGCATATGATCTAAAAATAGTTTTGACTCTAACTAAGAACAAATACTCATAGTAAAAACTAGTCCTGCATAGGTAAACTGATATGGTCCCTATTGGTTGTCATAAGATATATTTCAGATGTTTAGATATATGAGAATAATTAAAATGTGCTGTGTGTGTATGGAAGGTAAGTTGTAAGTGTATGCCCATTAAGGATATGTGACTGGCTGGTCAGATACTCTAAATAATAATGCGAAGACCAAGGCAAGAGGAAGATTTAATGCTAGCAGGAAGGCAGAAAAGACAGCTCAGAAACAAAACAGTGCCTGGAATAAAAATGGGACTTCTTAATGCAAGATCTCTTTCCTATATTACTTTATTATCTACCTCTTACAACCAAACCCTTCACCCCTAGTCAGTCAAACCTGGCCTGCCCTTAGGTTTACTCTCAACAATTAGATAACTCACAGTCATGTGACTTAAACCACAAGCACATTTATCCTCCATTACACTGAGATGTCAGGTTTATGTGATGTTTGACATAAATTCACTCCAAGACCAGAATTCATGTTACTCTTCCAGAAATTTTTCATAAAGATGTCATATATGACCAATATTCTAATTTATTTACAATAACACGAACTGCAGCCTTACTTATAGTAGAAGAACAAAGGAAACACTTTAATAATGGGAAAAAGGGTTAACTAAGTTATGGACCATGTATATTCTGGGATATTAAGCAGCCACTTAAATTCCTGTTTTTAAAGTTCATAAAGACGAATAAATATATGATTACAATATATGTTAGGTTTTGTTATAAGATTACAGAATGACTTGCACAACATAATTCTGATTTTATTAAAGCTTATATATATATGTATATGTGTGTGTGTGTATATATATATCGACCCAAAGGTGAAAACTAAAAGAAAAAAAATCAAAAAATTAACATTAGTTATATGCAGCTACTGGATTTATGGATCACTTGCATTATCTTCCTATTTTTTTATGGATTCCAGATATCCTTTATTAAGTACATATCGCTCTTATAAGCAGAACAAATACACTGCAATTACAACAATTTTAAATTTTATCAACAATTCATGTGAAAGACTGTTAGGTTAGGAAGTAGTGCTTTGGGCCAATATTTAACAGGGAGAGCTCCAGGGTACAGTTGCAAAAGCTGCACAGCTGATCAGAGCTATAGCAGCCATCACTAACCCATAACTAATGACTTATGGGCAAGGAAAAAAAGCTTATTCCTATAAATTACTGTAAATGAAGGTTATTTGTTATTGTAAGAAAGTTAAATCAGAAGATATTTCAAAGTTTCATGACCCTCAGTCCTTCTCTTTACTGCTGCTGCTGCTAAGTTGCTTCAGTCGTGTCCGACTCTGCGCGATCCCAGAGACGGCAGCCCACCAGGCTCCCCCGTCCCTGGGATTCTCCAGGCAAGAACACTGGTTCTCCTAATAAGATTCATATGATGCTAGACTGAAACACTGGGGTTTGTTTTACATTCTCATTTCTCAGATAAGTAAGCTGAGTTTTAAACATGCAAAATACTAACCAAAAGGCACTC
This sequence comes from Oreotragus oreotragus, assembly GCA_006410675.1. NCBI lineage: Eukaryota > Metazoa > Chordata > Mammalia > Artiodactyla > Bovidae > Oreotragus > Oreotragus oreotragus. The sequence goes on along the minus strand of SJYX01009283.1, from coordinate 111,384 downwards.
AATATGCCAGCAAATTTGGAAAACTCAGCAATGGCCACAGCACTAGAAAAGGTCAGTTTTCATTCCAATCCCAAAGAAAAGAAATTCCAAAGAATGTTCAAACTACTGTACAATTGCTCTCATTTCACATGCTAGGAAGGTAATACTCAAAATCCTTCAAACTAGGCTTCAAAAGTACATGTACTGAGAACTTTCAGATGTACAACTGGATTTAGAAAAGGCAGAGGAACCAGAGATCAAGTTGCCAACATCCCATAGGAAAAGCAAGGGAATTGCAGAAAAAACACCTATTTCTGCTTCACTGGCTACACTAAAGCCTTTGACTGTGTGAATCATAACAAACTGCGGAAAATTCGAGAGATGGGAATACCAGACCACCTTACCTGCCTCCTGAGAAATCTGTATGCAGGTCAAGAAGCAACAGTTATAACCAGACATGGAACAATGGACTGGTTCAAAATTGGGAAAGGGGTACGACCTTACTTATTTAACTTATATGCAGAATACACCGTGCAAAATGCTGGGCTGGATGAAGCACAAGCTGGAATCAAGATTGCTGGGAGAAATATCAATAACCTCAGATATGCACAGGTTACACCACCCTTATGGCAGAATGCAAAGAAGAACTAAAGAGCTTCTTGATGAAAGTGAAAGAGGAGAGTGAAAAAGTTGTCTTAAAAATTCAGAAAACTAAGATCATGGCATCTGGTCCCATTACTTCTTGGCAAATAGATGGGGAGAAAATGGAAACAATGGCAGATTTTATTTTCTTGAGCTCCAAAATCACTGTGGACGGTGACTGCAGCCAAGAAATTAAAAGACACTTGTTCCTTGGAAGAAAAGCTATGACAAATCTAGACAGTGTGTTAAAAAGCAGAGACATCACTTTGCTGACAAAGGTCTATATAGTCAAAGCTATGGTTTTTCCAGAGCTGGATCATAAAGAAGGCTGAGTGCCGAAGAATTGATGCTTTTGAGTTGTAGTTCTGGGGAAGACTCTTTATAGAGAGTCCCTTGGACTGCAAAGAGATCAAATCAACCAATCCTAAAGGAAATCAACCCTGAATATTCACTGGAAGGACTGATGCTCCAATACTCCAACACTTTGGCCACCTCATGTGAAGAGCTGACTCATTGCAAAAAACTCTGATGCTGGGAAAGACTGAAGGCAGGAGAAGGGGATGACAGAGGATGAGATGGTTGGATGGCATCNAGAGATCAAATCAACCAATCCTAAAGGAAATCAACCCTGAATATTCACTGGAAGGACTGATGCTCCAATACTCCAATACTTTGGCCACCTCATGTGAAGAGCTGACTCATTGCAAAAAACTCTGATGCTGGGAAAGACTGAAGGCAGGAGAAGGGGATGACAGAGGATGAGATGGTTGGATGGCATCACCGACTCGATGGACATGAATTTGGCAAACTCTGGGAGATAGTGGAGGACAGAGGAGCCTGGTGTGCTGCAATCCATGCGGTAGCAAAGTGTTGGACACAACTTAGGGACTGAACAATAACACCAAAGGCATAGTGATTTAATTACAAAACCAGGATTGGAATTCTCCTTGTCTAGAGCCCCTTCTCTATTTTTCTAGTGGATGGGGCAACTGCAAAGTTATTGGGGAGATCCTGTATGCTGGTTCCCCAAATGCCATCCACTTAGGTCCATTTTTTTTAACCACAGTATTACTGAACAGTTCAATTTCTGGACCCTCTGTTTTAGATTATGGACCTGGAATCAGATGCATGTAATAAAAGTTGGGCAAAAGCTATACATGAAAAATTTTAGAAATTTATTAAAAGTTACTAATGGACACCAAACAATTGTTTATGGTTAGAAAGTCAAAACAATGTAAATATGCTGCCTTTCTTCAAATTGGTCTGTAGAAATCAATGGAAGTTCAATGAAAATCACAACAGATTCTTTTTAATTCAAAAGTTTATATGGAAGAGAAAGGAGTCAAACTTGTTTGTACATTCATGAGGAAAAATAGGGTGAGCTTCTTTACTGTGGAAGATATTACTATATAATTATAATTCACACAGGGGTAGATAAAAATAGACCACTGAAACAGGAGAGCCCAGAAACAGATATCAAGAGAGCATTTCAGATCAGTGGAAGATGGATAGGCTTCACAGTGAACAGTGGTCTGACTCATTAATTAATCTACAAAAAAATAAAAGGATCCTAATTACAGATCATCCACACAATCAGTTTCAGGTAGTTTAAAAAGTTAAGTGAGGAAAGCAAAACTTTAAAATTTCTAGAAGAAAAATAAGAGACTATCTTTATGAGCACTGGGTGGAAAAGAGTTTTATAAACTACATATAAAAGTATAAACTGCTAGTGAAACAAAACAACTGATAAATGTGACTACATTAAAAAAAATAAAGAACCTTTGGTAATCAAAATATACCATAAAGAAAGTGAAAATATAAGCCACAAACTAGGAGAAAATATTTGAAGCTTATAACATCAACAAAATTATTATCCAAAATACATTAAGAAATTATAAAACTTCATTTAAAGATTCATATAAAGATATAAAATAGTGTATGTGCTCAGTCACTTTAGTCATGTCCAACCCTATGCGACCCCATGGACTGTAGCCCACCAAGCCCCTCTGTCAATGCGATTTCCCAGGCAAGAATACTGGAGTGGGTTGCCATTTCCTCCTCCAGGAAAATTCTGTGTAAGTCCATACAAAGATAAGCAAACTAAGGAAGTATGATCAAAGGACATTTACAGAAAGAAGAAACCTCAGTGACCAATAAACTTAGAAAACTATGCTTGACCTCATTATATATTGGGGAAATTTTAAGGAAACCTACAGTGAGATGTCTTTACAGTTGACCAGTGCTACAGACTGAACTGTCTTCTCCAAAATATATATGCTGATGTCACACAGTGTGACTATATTCGGAGTAAGGAAGTAATTAAGATTGAGATCAAATGACATCATAAGGGTGGGACCCTAGTTCCACAGGATTAGTGTTCTTATGGGGCTTCCCAGATGGCTCAGCAGGTAAAGAATCTGCCTGCAATGCAGAAGATATGGGTTCGATCCCCTGGAGGAGGAATGACAACCCACTCCAGTATTCCTGCCTGGAGAATCCCATGAACAGAGGAGCCTGGCAGGATACAGTCCATGGGGTCACAAGAGTCAGGACACGACTCTTATAAAAAAATATGCGAAGAGAGTTCTCTCTCTTGCTCCCTCCTCTCTCTGCCTAGTGAGGACAGAGTGAGAAGACGTACACCAGGAAGAGTGCCTTCATTGGAAGAACCCAACTGTGCTGGTAACCTGACATTGGTTCAGGCTCTAGAATTATGAGAAAATAAGTTTTTGTTGCTTAAGCCACTCAGCGTATAGTATTCTGTTACAGTAGCTCAAGCTTACTAAGACAGGCAAAACATTTGAAAGTCTGACAATACCAGGTAGCGTGCATATGAGTGAGGGGAAAGCTTATAGATGCCTAGTAGAATTTAAATTAGTACTTTGAGAAAATTTGGCACTATTCAGTAATTTTTAAAATAGTGTAACCTACAACCCAGATATTCTACTTTTTGCTATTACCCTAGAGAATCTCTCCTATGTGCAGGTAGGATACATAAACAAAAATGTTTTTAGCTACATTTTATAACAGAAAAAAAATACACAAAGAAAAATCAAGAACAGCAACAACACTAAAAATAATATAAATGCCTGTTTTAGGAGAAAGGTTAAGAACATTTTGGAATAATAATAGAACGGAACTCTCCACAGCAGGGAAAATTAACAACCTAGTACTAAACTTATCAACATGGCTTAATCATAGAAACAATACTAAATAAAAAAAGCAAATGGCAGAGGAATACCATTTATAGGAAGTTTAAAAACCAGTTTAACTCTTTGAAGTTTTAGAATGCGTATGTATTAATATGTCCAAATGTGCCACAAAAATCTTAAAGAGAAACAACATAACAATACAAATGCTAAATCAGGATAATGACTACCCTGAAGGCATAAGGGAGAGTCAAGAAAGGACAAATAAAAGGCTTCAGAGCTTGGATATGTTACATTTCTTAGCTTGGTGATTGGTACACAGGAGCTTATTTTATTAATAACTTACATGATACACATACTGATTTGTATTCACCAAATATTTTATAATAAATGACAATATTAAAATTATTGAGAAGTATATTTTGGCAATTAAATATGATTTTCTTAATTAACGGGTACATATCCCTGAGTTCTAGATCATACTGGAGAAATATAACTAAAGAAGCAAGGCACATGACTCATGACAGAATTTACATTTGACTAATTGGAACTAAGTGCTGAGAGGCACCCTGTGAATTGCTCAGTTTTATTATTAAGTTCAGGGAATGAGAAACCACCATGAAAAATCAATGAAACAACATCTAGAAATGTTCCTTGCTTGATTATGCAATGATTATGTTTAGCTTCAATTAATTATGACAGTTAAGTAGTTCTAACTGTACTGGTAGCATTAACTCATTACATTAATTCGTTAGCAGAAGCATTAGCTTGTGACCTGAAAGGGGAATGACTTCTTGTGTTATATTGGCATTTGAAGAAATGATTAATATGCCTCTTTTGGTGCAACAGATAGACTCCTTCTGTAAAACATTTTCTATTGACTCTTACTTTCATATCCACTATTATACACTATTAAATATTATATAATATAAATATAAATAATATAAATAAAATGTCATAATCCTAGCAGGAAAAAAGTAATAATTCTGTTTCAGAATTCTGTACTGAACACATAGCATCCCCCTCCTTAATAAAATCTCTAGAAATGATAGAAAACATAAGGCTAACTAATGAATGCATAGTCAATCACAAAAACAAACAAAAAGAACATTGGCAAATCAGAAACTCTGAGAAAGCTCTGAAACGTGGAAAACCAAGAGAATTATACTGAAAAAGGAAATGGCAGACCCAGATACTTGGAAGAGAGGCCCATATCAAAAGGAGAGAACGATACTAAGAAATCCTCCTTCCTATGTGTCCATGGTCCTGGGTGCAGAAAAGGGCTGGCTCCTACATGGTACTTAGTGTAAGGCAACAGCACAAGTAGTCAGAGATTATTCCTGCATGAACTGAGCCACACACTAGCAAAGAGGAAGGTCTATCAGTCTCTTGTGGCAGCTTGAATGAAAGAATAAAGTGGTACCCCTGAGAGGGACAGGAAAATCAATCATGGGGGACAAACTGGTGAGGTTCAGTGCCTGGCAGTTCAGCTGTCCATCCACTAGTCTTACTTTAAATGCACTGAAAATATAAGTCACTATAGCATCTCTTGTCTATGAAGAGATCTTGATTACAAAGTTAAGTCTTGAAGCCCTAATGTCTACACATTTAACAAAAGTCAGTGATGAAGGGGAGACAACAAAAGCAGCAAATGAAAGAATTTCCATCCAAGGAAACAGAATAAAAAGAGCAAATGGGAGACAGGGAAATGAGGGACAGGGCAGTCGCGTGCTGCAGTCCATGGGCTCAGAAAGAGTTGGACACAACAACAGCCAAAGTTTCAAACTATCCTGAGTCGACTATCATGAAGCTAATTTAAGCTGCTGTACTAATGGACTGATGGGTAAGGCAGGATTTATAAAGCATACTGATGTTGAAAACTGGCTTGTGAAGAGGATAGAAAGGATAATAGTTCTGTGGGTAAGCCTAAAGTTGACCTCCATCAGAGCCAAGAGCTGCATCTATTTGGTCCAGAGTCTCAATTTGCACATGAAGATTACTCTCGGACTCTCAAAGACAGTGTGAAAAATTAAGTGGTGAAAACTGCATAACTGTCACTTTTCATTCATTGAAAATGAAGACCCTCCACACCTGCCAGGTATTATTTGCACACTTACAACTGCACAAAGCAGTGGCTACCTCTACTTGATGTCCTTAGCCACAAACCTTCAAATTATACAAATAAGCCAATTGAGTATTTAAATACAAAATGCAAGCATTCTAAATATCATGCCATTTAAATGATTCTTAACAGTTTTAAATACAATAACACATTGTTCAATATTAATCCATGGTTTGTCTCTTCAATCACCAAATCAAGTATTTATATAATTTCTGAATTTAATTTGTTAATAAATTATACATGGCAAAACCAATACAGTATTGTAAATTTTAAAAAAAGAATAAAATAAAGAGAAGAAATAAAGGCAAAAATAAATGAATAAATAAAATTTTAAAAAAGAATGTATTTAAAATCAAATGATTGTATCACCCTTAAATGGGAAAAAGTAAAATTTGTCTTTATGAATTATGACTATTACTGTATTTTGATTAAATTTTCTATTATTTAACAGTATAATGATCTTAAGTAAACCCTATGTGCACATTTTTACTTAAAACTATTTCTCTGCCTCTTACAGGAAAAGAGCCTAAGTGATTTTTAAAATGTCCAAAGGAAGTTTACATGATTATTATATGTTTTTATGAAAGAGGGCTACAAGGCAAATAAGGTTTGTGAACAGTATTTTAAGAAAGCATTACTATAGCTATGAATACGTTTCTAGAGTTGAAAATTCTATTAAGTCAGTGATAATATCATATCAATTCTTACTAAGTGTTAGAGAGCCATTGGTGCTAAACAAATCACTTTTACATACTTTCCCATACTTTCCCTCTCTACAATTATCCACCTTTTATTTAATAGATAAGAGGATTAAAGAATTAAAGAGGCTTGCCTAAGTTTATACTCTATTTAGTGGCAGGCCCAGGATTAATCTTCTATAAACTACTCACTTCTGCTTTACCAGAATTAGGAGCCAGTATACCCCCAAATGTTAGCAAGGATGTAAACTGTATGAGAAAAATTAAAGCCAAACAGGTTTGGTTTGAAGAGAATAGAGGGGAAAAAAAGACTGAAGATTGTACGATGTAGAATGATTACTATCTTATCTTTCACTATTTTAAGAGCTGAATGAAAATTCTTCTTATAAATCTTTTTCTTCTACAGAGGAAAAGAATCGTAACTTCCACTTACTGAGCATCTTATATATGCCAGGAGTCACAAATATATCAACTCATTTCATTTTACAGTAGTTCTAAAATTGGAATTTATCATCAATGTTTTTCTTTTGTTTTGGTAACACTGCATGGCTTGCCAGATCTTAGTTCCCCAAGCAGGGAATGAAGCCGGGGCCATAGCATGAAAACGCTTTTCTTCCAAGGAGCAAGGGTCTTTGAATTTCATGTCTGCAGTCACCATCTGCAGTGATTTTGGAGCCCAAGAAAATAGTCTCTCACTGTTTCCATTGTTTCCCGACCTATTTGCCATGAAGTGATGGCACTGGATGCCATGATCTTCGTTTTTTGAATGTTGAGTTTTAAGCCAGCTTTTTCACTCTCCTCTTTCACTTTCATTAAGAGGCTCTTCAGTTCCTCTTCACTTTCTGCCATGAGGGTGGTGTCATCTGCATATCTGAGGTTATTGATATTTCTCCTGGCAATCTTGATTCCAGCTTGTGCTTCTTCCAGCCCAGCGTTTCTCATGATGTACTCTGCATAGAAGTTAAATAAGCAGGGTGCCAATATACAGCCTTGACGCCCTCCTTTCCCAATTTGGAACCAGTCTGTTGTTCCATGTCCAGTTCTGTTACTTCTTAACCTGCACACAGGTTTCTCAGGAGGCAGGTAAGGTGGTCTGGTATTTCCATCTCTTTCAGAATTTTTCACAGTCTGTTGTGATCTACACAGTCAAAGACTTTGGCGTAGCCAGTAAAGCAGAAATAGACGTTTTTGTGGAACTCGCTTGCTTTTTCTATGATCCAGGGGATGTTGGCAATTTGATCTCTGGTTCCTCTGCCTTTTCTAAATCCAGCTTGAACACCTGGAAGCTCTCGGTTCACGTACTGTTGAAGACTTGATTGGAAAATTTTCAGCATTACTTTGCTAGTGTTTAGAGCTTTGGGGTACATTTTTTTTTTCTGCTTCAGGCATTAAAAACAGTATCAATCAATCAATCAATCCCTTAACAATGTAGATGTGCACATGATAAAGTTTCTCACCACTCAAAAGAACCCCATATATATTAGTACTCAGCTATGTATTTCCACACATATACTTTTAAATTTTATTATTAATTATTATGAATATATGTTCAAATTCACCATGCAACATTCCCTAGTCTGCAAATGCTATAGTAACAGTTCCCTGAAACAGTGGTTTCTAACCAATTTGAAGTCACAAACTATTAATACAATTTGATTTGATGACACAGTTCTTCTCCTCTGAAAATGCCCTATGATTTTATACACTAAAGCTAATATTCATTTGTAGATTTCTTCTTTCTCTTCAAGTTAACTGGAGACACACTGTGGTACTGTAAAGCCAGAGTGGTAAGCAGAGAAGAATTTTCAAAAATTAAATTCTAGGACGTATTCAGTTAACCATAGGAGGTGAACACCAGGTTTTTCTTTTTTTTACCTCCTGGAAGTGGTGGTGGAGTGGGCAGTAACAAACTCTCCCCAGGGCTTCCCTGGTGGCTTAGATGGTAAAGCATCTGTCTATGTGGGAGACCTGGCCGGGTTCGATCCCTGGGTCGGGAAGATCCCCTGGAGAAGAAATGGCAACCCACTCCAGTACTCTTGCCTAGAAAATTCCATGGATGGAAGAGCCTGGTGGGCTATATACAGTCCATGGGGTCGCAAAGAGTCGGATACAACTGATGGAGAAAACTAGAAATCTGAAGGTCCAGAGCAAAACAAACTTGGAAAGCAGTGAATATAACCAGGTATCACAAATGAGAGTATGGGTGCGGGAGAGAGTATGCCAGGATAATTTACAAAGTGGTTTGCCTGCCTTCGTGACTGGCCGTTATTAAGCCCAGCATTTCTTATTTCTGGGACATGTTAATTCCATGCGGCCCTTGACACATAAATTATAAATCAATGATGGTCCATTGTGAGCTTGAACTATCTTTGGAACCAGAAAGTGCTGCTCCGGACCATGGTTCCAGAAATAAAGCAGATTGATGAGAAAAGATTTTATAAAATAGAAAATAAGAGACTGATGAGGGGGAAGAGGGAGAGAACTGAGGTAGTATGCCAGATGATGAAGTGGGATAGATGGGGAAAGTAGAGGAGATCAAGGCAAGATAACGAAGAGGTTGACAGACACGGAAGCAGAGTCTGGAACATGAGAATACACATATGTTGCCTTCTCCTTGGTCCCTCCTCAGAACAATGTTGTGATACACAAGGGTGTATTCTTCAGAGAAAGGTGAAGAGGGAGTACAGAAGTGGGTGTCAGGACACCCACCGGGAGGTGAAATAATACAAAGCCTTATCAAGTCTTCTGCCTGAGATCTTAGCACTGATCCTATGAGTGGAGAGAATTTCTATCATTTATTGGCTATGCTCTTTGGGAAAATCACTTACTCTCTTTAAGCCGTAGTTTCTATATCTGTAGGGAGTACAGAAGTGGGTGTCAGGACACCCACCGGGAGGTGAAATAATACAAAGCCTTATCAAGTCTTCTGCCTGAGATCTTAGCACTGATCCTATGAGTGGAGAGAATTTCTATCATTTATTGGCTATGCTCTTTGGGAAAATCACTTACTCTCTTTAAGCCATAGTTTCTATATCTGTAAAATTTGCAGCCAATAATACTTGATTTATCTATTTCATGAATACTCAAGTAATAACACGGAGAAGGCGATGGCACCCCACTTCAGTACTCTTGCCTGGAAAACCCCATGGACGGAGGAGCCTGGTGGGCTGCAGTCCATGGAGTCGCTGGGAGTCGGACACGACTGAGCGACTTCATTTTCACTTTTCCCTTTCATGCATTGGAGAAGGAACGGGCAACCCACTCCAGTGTTCTTGCCTGGAGAATCCCAGGGACGAGGGAGCCTGGTGGGCTGCCGTCTATGGGGTCGCACAGAGTTGGACACGACTGAAGCGACTTAGCAGCAGCAGCAGCAAGTAATAACATATGTGCTTCCCTCATAGCTCAGTTGGTAAGAAATCTGCCTGCAATGCTGGAGACCCAGGTTCAATTCCCGGGTTAGGAGGATTCCCTAGAGAAGGAAATGGCAACCCACTCCATTATTCTTACCCGGAGAATCCTGTGGACAGAGGAGCCTGGTGGGTTACAGTCCAGGGGGGTCACAAGAGTCAGGCATGACTTAGTGATTAAACCACCACAAGTAATATCATATAGCAATGTATCTTGTTAATTGTCAAGTTCTAGAAAATGAGTAATGTATTGTAGGATGTGCCTTGGGAGCAAGAGTGAGATGTTCTCCAGGAAGCTGGAAAGAATGTTTTTCAATGAGCATTAATCTAATAACACACACATATATACAATCACACACAGAGAATGTACAGGGGTAAAGCTAGGGGGAAAATTTGTATCTGAAATGTCAGACAGCAGAGTCTGACACACAATTTCAGTCACAATGACTTGAGCATACATGGAGGCTGAGTGGGAAAGTGAGTGCCATTTAAGTGGCAGAAACCCAATCCATTGTTACTTAACCTGTTTGGAGGAAGGCTATGATCATATGAATGTCATGTCTGATCATATGGATTCTTTATCCACTGAGCCAGTGGGGAAGCCCACCATCATATTGCTTCTCAGACATTTTAAAACTACCAAGATTTAAAAAATCAAATAGAATAGAACAAAATAGAAAATATCTGAAGGTATCGTGTGTTGCAAAGGTGAGAAATGTTCAGTGAAACTTTTCTTTCAGTTGGGGTACATGTGCGTGTGTGTGTGTCCTTGGGTATGTGTATCTGTCCCTGAACTCCAGCCCTTTTCTCTCTGTTTCAGCAAATCTGTCATGGATCATAAAGTTTAGGCCCCTTTGTCTGATTCCCTGCTAACCTGAAAATTTTCTGTCAATCATTTGTCTTTGCATGAAGCTTCCCTATGAGGAGAGAATGCCCTGATCTGCCAGGTCAGCTTTCCAGTGGTATTTGGATTTCTGTATCAGTTTCAATAAAGGATGCGAGTCTTCCCATGAGATGGATCTACTTTCAGTGTGGGGAATAAAAATCAAGTTTCTAAGCCTGGACTGGGGTGAGTTCGTCAGCTTAAATGACATGGTGGGAAACCTTTTAGTGACAAGCAACTTTCTCTGGTGACCTTCAGCCTTGACCAACTCCTAGCGTAACCAGCTGTCCCTGAAATGCCTAGGATTACACAGGCTTTCTGGACATAGAATGCTCAATACTAAAACTGAACCAGTGTTAGGCAAACCAAAATGAATTGATCACCCTACCAGCACCTTTTTGTTTGAACTGCAACAGTGATTCTGGCACAGCTGTCATGAAGAGGTGGTGATGTGAGGTGCAGGGGGAAAAGGTGACATTGCCTACAGATGGCGACATGTGACACATAGAGCAGGGGATCCAGCAGCTGTCCAGGCAGAGGGGCAATCTTCCGTGGCTTACAGACCCTCAGCAAGATCACCTGAGTGAGGTAAAACTCCTTTGTGTCCTTTCAAAGCTCTCTATTCTCATTCTCCTGACTACTCTAGTGCCTCTGACCACATGTCTACCCAAGGCATCGGTGCAAATAATTGGTAATGGCAACTAACATAGTGGCAAGCCTGGTTGAAGTGAAGATGATTTTCTCAAGTCAGTTTCACTTGCAAATTGCCCTCTTAGCAGTCTCAAACTTCAAACCCACCAAAAAGTCTATTTCTGTAGCTAGCAACTCACATCTGGCCTTATATTTACATTGCATCATCCTGTTTTTTTTTGTTTTTTGTTTTTTAATCCTGGAGCCGCTTCATCCTTTTACTCAGAATCTGTAACCCTGTAGAGTGTAACTCATGAATTGAGGCCATTTTTGAGATAGCTCATCCTAGCCCTAGAATGGGCACTCTCTATGAAGTCATACTATCCACGCTGCAGACCCTGCTCTGTCTCTGATTTGCCTTTTCTTTTTTTAAAGAAGTGGTGGTAGTATGCAAATAGGATATCTACTGGTTCTGAATGAGAGAAGACAAGTTAGNGAGAATCCCAGGGACGAGGGAGCCTGGTGGGCTGCCGTCTATGGGGTCGCACAGAGTTGGACACGACTGAAGCGACTTAGCAGCAGCAGCAGCAAGTAATAACATATGTGCTTCCCTCATAGCTCAGTTGGTAAGAAATCTGCCTGCAATGCTGGAGACCCAGGTTCAATTCCCGGGTTAGGAGGATTCCCTAGAGAAGGAAATGGCAACCCACTCCATTATTCTTACCCGGAGAATCCTGTGGACAGAGGAGCCTGGTGGGTTACAGTCCAGGGGGGTCACAAGAGTCAGGCATGACTTAGTGATTAAACCACCACAAGTAATATCATATAGCAATGTATCTTATTAATTGTCAAGTTCTAGAAAATGAGTAATGTATTGTAGGATGTGCCTTGGGAGCAAGAGTGAGATGTTCTCCAGGAAGCTGGAAAGAATGTTTTTCAATGAGCATTAATCTAATAACACACACATATATACAATCACACACAGAGAATGTACAGGGGTAAAGCTAGGGGGAAAATTTGTATCTGAAATGTCAGACAGCAGAGTCTGACACACAATTTCAGTCACAATGACTTGAGCATACATGGAGGCTGAGTGGGAAAGTGAGTGCCATTTAAGTGGCAGAAACCCAATCCATTGTTACTTAACCTGTTTGGAGGAAGGCTATGATCATATGAATGTCATGTCTGATCATATGGATTCTTTATCCACTGAGCCAGTGGGGAAGCCCACCATCATATTGCTTCTCAGACATTTTAAAACTACCAAGATTTAAAAAATCAAATAGAATAGAACAAAATAGAAAATATCTGAAGGTATCGTGTGTTGCAAAGGTGAGAAATGTTCAGTGAAACTTTTCTTTCAGTTGGGGTACATGTGCGTGTGTGTGTGTCCTTGGGTATGTGTATCTGTCCCTGAACCCCAGCCCTTTTCTCTCTGTTTCAGCAAATCTGTCATGGATCATAAAGTTTAGGCCCCTTTGTCTGATTCCCTGCTAACCTGAAAATTTTCTGTCAATCATTTGTCTTTGCATGAAGCTTCCCTATGAGGAGAGAATGCCCTGATCTGCCAGGTCAGCTTTCCAGTGGTATTTGGATTTCTGTATCAGTTTCAATAAAGGATGCGAGTCTTCCCATGAGATGGATCTACTTTCAGTGTGGGGAATAAAAATCAAGTTTCTAAGCCTGGACTGGGGTGAGTTCGTCAGCTTAAATGACATGGTGGGAAACCTTTTAGTGACAAGCAACTTTCTCTGGTGACCTTCAGCCTTGACCAACTCCTAGCGTAACCAGCTGTCCCTGAAATGCCTAGGATTACACAGGCTTTCTGGACATAGAATGCTCAATACTAAAACTGAACCAGTGTTAGGCAAACCAAAATGAATTGATCACCCTACCAGCACCTTTTTGTTTGAACTGCAACAGTGATTCTGGCACAGCTGTCATGAAGAGGTGGTGATGTGAGGTGCAGGGGGAAAAGGTGACATTGCCTACAGATGGCGACATGTGACACATAGAGCAGGGGATCCAGCAGCTGTCCAGGCAGAGGGGCAATCTTCCGTGGCTTACAGACCCTCAGCAGGATCACCTGAGTGAGGTAAAACTCCTTTGTGTCCTTTCAAAGCTCTCTATTCTCATTCTCCTGACTACTCTAGTGCCTCTGACCACATGTCTACCCAAGGCATCGGTGCAAATAATTGGTAATGGCAACTAACATAGTGGCAAGCCTGGTTGAAGTGAAGATGATTTTCTCAAGTCAGTTTCACTTGCAAATTGCCCTCTTAGCAGTCTCAAACTTCAAACCCACCAAAAAGTCTATTTCTGTAGCTAGCAACTCACATCTGGCCTTATATTTACATTGCATCATCCTGTTTTTTTTTGTTTTTTGTTTTTTAATCCTGGAGCCGCTTCATCCTTTTACTCAGAATCTGTAACCCTGTAGAGTGTAACTCATGAATTGAGGCCATTTTTGAGATAGCTCATCCTAGCCCTAGAATGGGCACTCTCTATGAAGTCATACTATCCACGCTGCAGACCCTGCTCTGTCTCTGATTTGCCTTCTCTTTTTTTAAAGAAGTGGTGGTAGTATGCAAATAGGATATCTACTGGTTCTGAATGAGAGAAGACAAGTTAGAGGAAACTATCTTTTCATGAAAAGTTTATACAGCTTTCCTTTCAAGTCCAAACATTGGAGCAACAATCATGCTGCATAGTTGTTATTTCTTTTTTTACTGAGATACAATCTGCATACAATAAATGCCCAGATATTAAGTATATAGTTTGAGAAGACTGACAAACCTATACAATACTGCAATTATCACCTAATCAAGATTCAGGAAACATTTTCATGAATGGTTGTAAGTGTAGCAGTGCTGCTTTGAACTGTGCTTTTTTACATTAAAATTTTAATCTGGGAAATAACTGCATTTTCACAAGCACTTTTAAGAAATAACACAGAGAAATCTCACATATCCTTTATATACCCTTTACTCAGTTTCTACCACTAATAAAATCTTGTAAAACTATAGTACAATATCATAAGGATGCTGACAATAATGATGCAGTCAAACTACAGAATATTTCCATCACCACAAGGATTTCCCCATGACCTTTTATAGCAACACCTACTTACTGCCCTCATCTCCTGACAATCACTAATCTCTTCTTCAGCTCTATAATTTTGTCATTTGAAGAAAGTCCTATACATGAAATTATATAGTATATAAGCTTTGAGGATTGACTTCTTTCACTCAGTATAATTCCCTGGAGATCCATCCACCTTGTTGCAGATATCAATAGTTCCTTCCTTTCTATTGCTTAGTGGCATTCCATCTAACCAGCTTTTATATCTTAGACAAGTTGCTTCTAATCTCTTCTTCAGCTCTATAATTTTGTCATTTGAAGAAAGTCCTATACATGAAATTATATAGTATATAAGCTTTGAGGATTGACTTCTTTCACTCAGTATAATTCCCTGGAGATCCATCCACCTTGTTGCAGATATCAATAGTTCCTTCCTTTCTATTGCTTAGTGGCATTCCATCTAACCAGCTTTTATATCTTAGACAAGTTGCTCTGCCTCTCTCTATTTTCTCATCTGTAAAATAAGGGGGTTGGATTGGAGGACAATAAAAATTTTTTTCAGCTGTGAAAATTATTATATTATGAGTTCTTATCTCCTTTTAGATGTTCTTTGATGATTATACAACATGCCTCAGTCTCTTCTTTCATTTAACCAGCTCCCAGGCTAAAGGTATGAATAGCCAGTCCTGTAGCTGAGGGGAACAGGGCAGGAAGTAGGAGTTTTGCCAGCATTAGAAGTGAGCTGAGCTTCTGATTATGTTAACTCATGGATTTTATATCTAATGAATGACTTTGGGGGCTAATGCTGAGTTTAAATCATGGCACCCTTTCCCTTCCCCCTTAGTATCAAAATTAGCGTCACTGCATGACTTACATTATTTGATTTTTGGCCTAGACTGAAAATCTGGTAGACCAAGTACAAAGTGGAGGTCAGAGCAAAAGAAACCCTCAAAACAATCTAAATTGTTAACATTTTTGACATTTGCCAGAAGCCATCAAAATAAAAGTCTACAACGTTGCAAATCATGTTCCAGTTTAACAATTATTCATTCTGTATGGGGTTCTTGCTGGTGCTGGATTGGAGGTGCAGGGAGTGAAATCTAAGCCCTAATAGACTGCCATGAATAATGGAGATTCATATTTACATTTGAGAAGAAGTGAAGCAGCACTAGGTTGATAATAATGATCCTTCCATCATCTCTACTGGAAAATCGGGGGCTTTCCTACTGTGCCTTCTTAGCACTTACATATTCAGGGCAAGGGAACTGCATATATCTTGGATCCCGTGTCTATGTGTTCAGCCCACAAACAACTCTGAGACCAGAACCTCCATCTCAACTTGTTCAGCTGATCATCAGAACTGGGTTGATCATTCTGTATCATTAAGTATCTGTGCTTTCACTCAGCTTCTGGGTTAGAGACCCTTTATTTCCCCAGTTGCCTAGTTTTCTTGTATCAGTTTCCTCCATTTTCACAGGAAAATAGCTCAGAGAAGTGATTTCTGACTTTGGCTCTGCAACTCCCCAGGACGTCTCCAATTATCTCAAGAGGTGTCACAACATTCTCCTCAAACAAAATTCTAATTAATTCATTAATGGAAAAGAAGAAGTTTGGAGACAGTATGGCTGGGTGGGGGTGGGGTGGGGGCTGTCTCTTATACACATCTAGATGTGTATAAGAGACAGGATCAAGGCAAGATAACGAAGAGGTTGACAGACACGGAAGCAGAGTCTGGAACATGAGAATACACATATGTTGCCTTCTCCTTGGTCCCTCCTCAGAACAATGTTGTGATACACAAGGGTGTATTCTTCAGAGAAAGGTGAAGAGGGAGTACAGAAGTGGGTGTCAGGACACCCACCGGGAGGTGAAATAATACAAAGCCTTATCAAGTCTTCTGCCTGAGATCTTAGCACTGATCCTATGAGTGGAGAGAATTTCTATCATTTATTGGCTATGCTCTTTGGGAAAATCACTTACTCTCTTTAAGCCATAGTTTCTATATCTGTAAAATTTGCAGCCAATAATACTTGATTTATCTATTTCATGAATACTCAAGTAATAACACGGAGAAGGCGATGGCACCCCACTTCAGTACTCTTGCCTGGAAAACCCCATGGACGGAGGAGCCTGGTGGGCTGCAGTCCATGGAGTCGCTGGGAGTCGGACACGACTGAGCGACTTCATTTTCACTTTTCCCTTTCATGCATTGGAGAAGGAACGGGCAACCCACTCCAGTGTTCTTGCCTGGAGAATCCCAGGGACGAGGGAGCCTGGTGGGCTGCCGTCTATGGGGTCGCACAGAGTTGGACACGACTGAAGCGACTTAGCAGCAGCAGCAGCAAGTAATAACATATGTGCTTCCCTCATAGCTCAGTTGGTAAGAAATCTGCCTGCAATGCTGGAGACCCAGGTTCAATTCCCGGGTTAGGAGGATTCCCTAGAGAAGGAAATGGCAACCCACTCCATTATTCTTACCCGGAGAATCCTGTGGACAGAGGAGCCTGGTGGGTTACAGTCCAGGGGGGTCACAAGAGTCAGGCATGACTTAGTGATTAAACCACCACAAGTAATATCATATAGCAATGTATCTTGTTAATTGTCAAGTTCTAGAAAATGAGTAATGTATTGTAGGATGTGCCTTGGGAGCAAGAGTGAGATGTTCTCCAGGAAGCTGGAAAGAATGTTTTTCAATGAGCATTAATCTAATAACACACACATATATACAATCACACACAGAGAATGTACAGGGGTAAAGCTAGGGGGAAAATTTGTATCTGAAATGTCAGACAGCAGAGTCTGACACACAATTTCAGTCACAATGACTTGAGCATACATGGAGGCTGAGTGGGAAAGTGAGTGCCATTTAAGTGGCAGAAACCCAATCCATTGTTACTTAACCTGTTTGGAGGAAGGCTATGATCATATGAATGTCATGTCTGATCATATGGATTCTTTATCCACTGAGCCAGTGGGGAAGCCCACCATCATATTGCTTCTCAGACATTTTAAAACTACCAAGATTTAAAAAATCAAATAGAATAGAACAAAATAGAAAATATCTGAAGGTATCGTGTGTTGCAAAGGTGAGAAATGTTCAGTGAAACTTTTCTTTCAGTTGGGGTACATGTGCGTGTGTGTGTGTCCTTGGGTATGTGTATCTGTCCCTGAACTCCAGCCCTTTTCTCTCTGTTTCAGCAAATCTGTCATGGATCATAAAGTTTAGGCCCCTTTGTCTGATTCCCTGCTAACCTGAAAATTTTCTGTCAATCATTTGTCTTTGCATGAAGCTTCCCTATGAGGAGAGAATGCCCTGATCTGCCAGGTCAGCTTTCCAGTGGTATTTGGATTTCTGTATCAGTTTCAATAAAGGATGCGAGTCTTCCCATGAGATGGATCTACTTTCAGTGTGGGGAATAAAAATCAAGTTTCTAAGCCTGGACTGGGGTGAGTTCGTCAGCTTAAATGACATGGTGGGAAACCTTTTAGTGACAAGCAACTTTCTCTGGTGACCTTCAGCCTTGACCAACTCCTAGCGTAACCAGCTGTCCCTGAAATGCCTAGGATTACACAGGCTTTCTGGACATAGAATGCTCAATACTAAAACTGAACCAGTGTTAGGCAAACCAAAATGAATTGATCACCCTACCAGCACCTTTTTGTTTGAACTGCAACAGTGATTCTGGCACAGCTGTCATGAAGAGGTGGTGATGTGAGGTGCAGGGGGAAAAGGTGACATTGCCTACAGATGGCGACATGTGACACATAGAGCAGGGGATCCAGCAGCTGTCCAGGCAGAGGGGCAATCTTCCGTGGCTTACAGACCCTCAGCAAGATCACCTGAGTGAGGTAAAACTCCTTTGTGTCCTTTCAAAGCTCTCTATTCTCATTCTCCTGACTACTCTAGTGCCTCTGACCACATGTCTACCCAAGGCATCGGTGCAAATAATTGGTAATGGCAACTAACATAGTGGCAAGCCTGGTTGAAGTGAAGATGATTTTCTCAAGTCAGTTTCACTTGCAAATTGCCCTCTTAGCAGTCTCAAACTTCAAACCCACCAAAAAGTCTATTTCTGTAGCTAGCAACTCACATCTGGCCTTATATTTACATTGCATCATCCTGTTTTTTTTTGTTTTTTGTTTTTTAATCCTGGAGCCGCGTCATCCTTTTACTCAGAATCTGTAACCCTGTAGAGTGTAACTCATGAATTGAGGCCATTTTTGAGATAGCTCATCCTAGCCCTAGAATGGGCACTCTCTATNAATCCCCTGGAGAAGGAAATGGCAACCCACTCCAGTATTCTTGCCTAGAGAATCCCATGGATGGAGGAGTCTGGTAGGCTACAGTCCACAGGGTTGCAAAGAGTCGGACACCACTGAGCGACTTGACTTTGACTATGGTTACCAAAGGGGAATGGGAAGGAGGGATAAATTAGGAGTTTGGGATTAACAGATACACACAAGTATATATAAAATAGATAATAAACAAGGACCTACTGTTTAGCACAGGGAAATATACTCAACATCTTGTAATAACCTATAATGGAAAATAAACTGAAGAATGTGTTTTTCATATTATCTCTCTCTCTCTCTCTCTCTCTCTCTCTCTATATATATATATATATATATATATATAATCTGAATCATTTTGCTGTACACCTGAAATGCAAGCAACTATACTTCAATTTTTAAAAGAAGAAGGAAAAATATAGCATCCTCAATCTCCTAATTATTGCTCAAGCTCTGTCTTTCTGTCTCTGTGCTAAGGCTGCTAAGATGTGAGACTGTCTCTCTGGCCCACTGCTTTCTGTCTAGCAATTAATCTAGTACTTGGCATATGTAGGGGCTTAATAAATCTTTGTGAACAAATGAATGAGCAAATTAAGCACCTCATTCATTAATGGAATTCTCCAACTAAAGCTGTGCTTAACATCAGATTGTTGCCATCAGTTTTAAGAATGGAACAATTCCTGAAGGATGTTTCTCCTTTAAAAAATAAATGGTGTTTTGGGACAATTCCGATCCTTGAGAAGTGAAAACAAGAGTGAGGTAGAAACCCAAACTTCTCTTTCAACTCAGCCTCGTTCAAAGAAGGGTCTGAGCCAAACAGGCCAGAAAAGAGAAAGAGGAAGACAGGCATGGTTTATGAGACATCAGTGCAGGCATAGTAATGAGATTCAATCAATGAGAATGCTTGGATGAAACAAAGGAATCTTTAAAAGATGAGCCAGAATCATTTTCTATTTCTTCTGGATCAGTGACCTCCAGCAGGACTTAGAAAAGGCTTAGGACACATGTCACCGTTTTGTCAAAGAACAGGTTGTCCTGTCATCAAGTACAAAGTGAGCGTGGACTCATTGGACTATGAATCAATAATACAATTTAGATTTCATAACCATCATGTCAAGATACTCCTTACATTGCTGTCTCTAAAACCATTTATTTCAAGAATCAGGTATTCATTGACTAGAAGACCAGGTCTGTAATTGTGTCCTGTATATTTTTATGATCACATGAAACTTGATTCTATTTCCTTTTAGCTTTAAGGTTAATCTTGTGCTGCTTTTTCAGAGAACATCTTTTCATGCTAATATTCATTTTTACTGCAAGACATAGAGACAAGCCTCTTTTTAAAGCTTTCCTTCTATGTCAGGATCTAGGATGAATAATTACTTCTGATATGTGGGTTGTCTTTGCTTCTTTTATCCTTCCCTTCCCACTTTTTTCTTTATTTATTGGTGGAGTCAGAATGAGAGGGAGCACAAAGGACAAAGTGTTTTCTTTTCAGAGTCTACAAACTATTTCTTCCCATCAGCTCCACCAGGAAGATACAAAACAAAGCCCAAAAGACTAATTTCAAAAGGTAAAAACAAAACACAAACATTTCAAAAGTGTTTGTTTTTATCTTCTGAAAGAAGCCCTCATACACCAGTCTTTGATATAAATATATGACCATGACCATTTAAAAAGCCCTCTCTAGATACACCTATTATTATTATGGGAAGTAGATATTATTGGAGAAATTTTAACATCTCTATTATCGGGAGAGAAGAGATTATGAACAGCAGTTCCTAAGGCAATGATGATATCTAAGCCATTTCTCATCACTCCAAATATCTCACCAAATATTAATTGAATTTTTTACTTGCTTAATGTGCCTGAAATACTGATACTGAAAATTCAATTAGCTTATCAAAGCTATATTTTAATAATTCAAATTCCTTTGGAAGGATTAAGAAGCCATTTTCACGTTAGTGTGAATTAGTTCAATCAGACTGTTTTAATATTATCTCAGTTTCATTGAATGACTTAGAGAGTCAGAGCTTTAACTGGGAAGGGATGGAGGATTTGGAACAACATGAAAATACAGATGTGTTTAAGAGAGGAGCAAAAAAGGCAATATAAGATTCATAAAGAGTCAGGTATGTTCTAAAGTTAAAGGGCATTTTTGTCTTCCTCCTAACATCTGAAGTAATCCAGTATTAGGTTCTGGCTAAATCATAGTTTATACAGTCTTTTAGAACTACCTATATGACTTAGCTGTCATTTAAAAATATTTTATTTATTGGATGGCAATTTGCTGTATGACTCAGGGAACTCAACCTGGGGATTTGTAACAACCTAGAGGGGTGGGATGGGGAGGGAGGTTGTGTGTGTGTGTGTGTGTGTGTGTGTGTGTGTGTGTGTTATCCCTCAATCATGTGCCACTCTTAGCTGATCCCATGGACGGTAGCTCACCAGGCTCCTCTGTCCATGGAATTTTCCAGGCAAGAATACCAAACTGGGTTGTCATTTCCTCCTCCAGGGGATCTTCTGATGCATGGATAGAACCCGAGTCTCTTGCATCTCCTGCATTGGCAGGTGGGTTCTTTACTACTGTGCCACCTGGGAAGCTGTTACCTATATTTTTTATTCTTCTAAGACATGAATCTGGAGAAAATTTACCGTTTATTTCCCAGTGGCTTTCTTTCCATGGCAAGTGGTCATCTAAAGGTCTTGTGTAGGGTCCTCTGCACTGGGAATGAGGTCGTCTATAGGGTAATTATTTGTATATCAGGCATTCCCTGTACTTTATGAGTTGATGCATCTGAATGGCTTAAACTGTACCTGGCATATAAATGTTTTATATGTGATAGTTTTAATATAAATATATAAAATAAATTATTATTGTTAACATTTTTAGTGACTATTCAAAAGTTGACTTAAAACTCAACGTTCAGAAAACTAAGATCATGGCATCCAGTCCCATCACTTCATGGCAAATAGATGGGAAAACAGTGGAAACAGTGAGAGAGTATTTTTGGGGGCTCCAAAATCACTGCAGATGGTGACTGCAGCCCTGAAATTAAAAGACAATTGCTCCTTGGAAGAAAAGCTATGACCAAACTAGACAGCATATTAAAAAGCAGAGATGTTACTTTGCCAACAAAGGTCCATCTAGTCAAGGCTATGGTTTTTCCAGTGGTCATGTATGGATGTGAGAGTTGGACTATAAAGAAAGCTGAGTGCAGAAGAATTGATGCTTTTGAACTGTGATGTTGGAGAAGACTCTTGAGAGAGTCCCTTGGACTGCAAGGAGATGAAATCAGTCAGTTCTAAAGGAAATCAACCCTGAATATTCATTGGAAGGACTGATGCTCAAACTCCAATGCTTTGGCCACCTGATGCAAAGAACTGACTCATTAGAAAAGACCCTGATGCTGGGAAAGATTGAAGGCAGGAGGAAAAGGAGATGACAGAGGATGAGATGGTTGGATGGCATCACTGACTCAATGGACATGAGTTTGAGTAAACTCCGGGAGTTGGTGATGGACAGGGAAGCCTGGCGTGCTGCAGTCCATGGGGTTGCAAAGAGTTGAACACGACTGAGCGACTGAACTAAACTGAATTGACTCAAACAAAGGATGATTAAATCTACAGATCAAATATATAGTATATATGTATAATTTTAAATACATAAATATATACACACACATATTTTTCCATGCTGCATATTTACAGTAACTTTTCCCAATGTCTATCATCCTCATCTCCATTCAAGAAACTATGAAAATAACATAATTTAGCATGTAATGTCAGGACTCCACCCTGGACCTTCTAATAATATTATCCAATGCCCTTATGAAATTCCCATTAGCAGACATGAAACTATAAGAGGTTGTTTCATGCCTTCATTAATAAATGTTGCAATTACATTCTAAAAATATGGGCAAGTTCAAGGTAAGCATTCGCTATGCAATATGCTGCTGATTAAAATCAGAACATTAGTCACATATGGTGAAGAAAATCATCGTGTAGGTTGTTTATGAGGAAAAGCATATTTTAATTCTTAATTTGTTAAATTTGACATCCATCATTTTTGGAAGTTTGCTTCCCATGACTTAACTTGTATAGTCTGAAGCTACAATGAGCACAAATTTACTGACATTGTATTTGGTTGCAAATGCTCTCTATTCACGGATCTCTCCCATTTTTCAAGCTCATTTTCAAGTCTGTTTCATTCTATGCAAGAAATAGTAGAGTGGGCTTGTCACAGTTTTGCTTCTAAGTGGCGATATGACTTTGGACACACAGTTGTTCTTTGTGTCAATTGCCTCAGTTGTAACGGGACAACTATGATTCTCCCATTTCCTCCTTCCTAATTGTGTCCTTCATGGCATTCCTCACAGGCACTACAACCCCCCCCACCCCCCGCCTATACACTCACAATTATTTAAAACTTTTAAAACATTTTATATTTACATAAAAGTTGCAAACTAGTACAGAGAATTCCGGTATATACTTAACCCAGCTTCCCCTAATGTTAACATCTTACACAACTATGGCAGACTTCTAAAAACTGAGACACGTTTGTCTCATTTGAAATCACTTTAACTTCTCCTATCTCCAAGATTTTGCTCATCTCATGTCTCCATGGAATACCTCTCCATTGTTAAGGCATTCATCTTTAGACAGGAATTCATCACAGACCACTCCAAGCCTTCGACCCGCTCCTTCCATTGCAGTCTCCCAGACTCCAACATCATGTGGCGGCTCATATACTTATTCGAATTATTTATTGTTACGTCACATTTTTCTTATGATATTGGAAGCTCCCAGCAAGAAATAACTATATCTTAGGTCCCGGAATGACTGAATGGGAACAGAGCCTTCTCATGGGTTCCCCATCTTCGCATAACCTGGTTGACCATCTTGTATGTGTATGTGTTTGTTGTTCAGTCGTGACTGACTCTTTATGACCCCATGGACTATAGCCTACCAGGCCCCTCTCCCTATGGGATTCCCCAGGCAAGAATACTGGAGTGAGCTGCCATGCTCTCCTCCAGGGGATCTTCCTGATCCAGGGATCAAACCCAGGTCTCCTGCATTGCAGGCAGATTCTTTACCATCGGAGCCACCAGGGAAGCCTGAGCATCTTGTATTATTATATAAACAAATAATAAGCGATTATTGTATTAAACCTCTGAGATTTTGGGTTCGCTTCTTAGAGTGCTGCTGTATTTAACACTAAATGAAGTACTGTGGAACAACTGCGGTAGAAAAATTACATATTAGTTCTTCACAAAAGAATGATTCAACAGATTGTAAAGTTGATGTAAATTGATAAATAATTATTTCTGATGCTTACCCACTGTCAGAAGGACATGCAGCCCGAGTTGCTTTCTGAAGTATGGTTGGTGTGTATCAGTGTTTTTCACTTAGGAAGTTAAAAACAGGAGGAATTTATGACCTTGTTGGAGATCAAAACTATGAGCTACATTGAGGCTGCGCCTGGACATCAACCTTGTTATGCTTATGTGGGAGCTATTAATAGCTTTCTGCTATTACTACAGCCTCAATCTTATGAGCACTTTTGTAGCCTCTTTGCCATTTGATTCTCATAATCCGGGGAAGCTGACAGGATAAGAAACATTAATCCCACTTTTCAGATGAATAAACCAGAGCTCAGAGATGTTACTTGAATTACCCAAGGTGACATAACAGGTGGTAACAATCTTGCTTGTCTTAAATCTCTAAATCCTCTGACCTCCTGCCTTGCAATTTTTTGCTTCAGCAATACCAAACAATTTCTATGTCCTTCAGTGCAAAATACAATTGTTTCATCTTTGGGGTTTTATTCGTGCTATTCTGACTCGAATGCCATTGCTTTTCTCTTTGGCCTCTGTTACGCAGATATAAGTATTTCTCTCCCTCCATTTCTCCTTCCCTTATGCACGTACACATACCTACACACAGGTAAAATGGTGCAGCTGCTGTGGAAACAGTTTGGTAGCTTTCCTTTTTAAAATGTATTTATTTTTAATTGAAGGATAATTGCTTTATAATATGGTGCTGGTTTCTGCCATACATCAACATGTATCAGCCATAGGTATACTTATGTTCCCTCCCTCTTAAGCCTCCCTCCCAACTCCCATTCCATCCCACCCCTCTAGGTCATCATAAAGCTCTGGTTTGCGTTCCCTGAGTCATACAGCAAATTCCCACTGGTGATCTATTTTACATCCAGTAGTGTATGTTTCCACATGATTTTCTTCATTTGTCCCACCCTCTCCTTCCTCTGCCTCATGTCTGCCAGTCTTTTCTCTATGTCTGCGTCTCCACTGCTGCCCTGCAAGTAGGTTCATCAGTACCATCTTTCTAGGCAGTTTTCTTAAAATGCTAAATGTAGAGTTATCATATGACCCAACAGTTGTACTCCTAAGAACATATTAAAGAAAATAAAAAGCATGTGTTCACACAAAACTTTATGCACAAATGTTTATAGAAACATTACTCATAATCATTAAAAAGTGAAATAACCCAAATGTCCATCAACTGAGGAATGGATAAAGAAAATGTGGCATTTCTACACAATAGAATATTACTTGGCAATAAAAAGGAATGGAGTACTGATATGTGCTACAACACGGATGACTCTTGAAGCATTACGCTAAGCGAAAGAAGTCAGATACAAAAGGCCATACATTATATGATTCATTTGTATGAAATATTCAGAATTAGCAAATTCACAGAGACAGAAAGTAGATTTGTGGTTGCCCTGGGTTGGGGGGAGACAGGGAATGGAGTGTGATCGCTAACAGATACAGAGGTTCTTTCTGGAGTTCTGGAATTAGATAATGCTAAGAGTTGTATGGGCTTCTCCTGTGGCTCAGTGGTAGAGAATCTGCCTGCCAATGTAGGAGAGGCAGGTTCAATCCCTGGGTCAGGAAGATACGCTGGAGAAGGAAATGGCAACCTACCCAGTATTCTTGCCTGGAGAATTCCACGGAAAGAGGAGCCTCTGGTGGGCTGCAGTCCATGGGGTCACAAAAGAGTTGGACACGACTTGGTGACTAAACAACAAGAGCTGTATAACCTTGTGGATATGCTAAAACCTATTAAGTTGTACAGTTTCAATGGGTGAATTTTACAGTATGTAAATTACATCACAATTTTTTAAAAGGTGAAAAAAAAGTCTTACCTGGTTAACATGCGTGTGTGCTAAGTCACTTCAGGGATTAAACCTGGGCCCTCTGCATTGGGAGTGCAGAGTCTTAGCCACCGGACAACTAGAAACGTCCTAAGTTCGTTTCTTCTTTTATGCTATTTATACGTACTAATTTCATATTCCTTTTTCTGAGTTCTTTCCAGTTTAAATACGTGGATTGTTATCACTAATGATTCTCATCCATAATAAACTGTGTGGGTGTGTGCTCAGTTGCTCAGTTGTGTCTGACTCTTGCAACCCCACGGACTGTAGCCTTCCAGGCTCCTTTGTCCATGGAATTTTCCAGGCAAGAGTACTGGAGTGGGTTGCCATGCCCTCCTTCAGGGCATCTTCCTGACCCAGGGATCAAACCCGCATCTCTTGTGTCTCCTGCATTGCAGGCAGATTCTTCACCACTGTGGTATGGGGACATTTCTCAGAAGCATTTTGTGTTTAGTTTCCTGGATGTTCTTGGTCCAAGATAGTAGCATAAACATGAACCTCAAATCTGTGTGAGGTGAAGGCCTGGGAGATAAAACTCTCAAATGAGAACACCCTTTCTCAAGGTGAGCTTAAGAAAGACAGGAGCTCAAGGTTTCATCTTGCATCCCTCTGCTGATGGGTGGACTTTTTTCCTATTTTGCCTTTTCATTGAGGATGCAGCCCTTTGAGATCTTAGTTCCAACTTGTAACCTCATTCATGCTCAGGACAACACCTTGTCCCTTCCTAGGTATTAAACCCAAGCTTGCAAATGACCAAGTATTATCAACTCAAATAGACACAATGCTGGCTCACTTGCTGGGTTCTCTGGGATTTTAGCTTCTTTACTTCTGTCATCTGTATTTCTTATGACCACACATACTTAGTTATTTATTCTTTTCAGAACATCTAGCAATTTATAGCAAGAATTTTTTTTTTCTGCTATCTTAGGCTATTATGTTTCTAGAACCAAAGGTTTGTAATAACTTCATAACTGGATTCCTTACATACAGTCTCACAATTCTCAGATCTGTTTTTACAATTACAGCCAGAGAGATAATTTGGAAATGAAAATGTTACTTCCCAACTTAAAAATTTCTCATGCCATGCTAAGTCACTTCAGTCGTGTCTAATCCTGTGTGACCTTATGGACTATAGGCTACCAGGTTCCTCTGTCCATGGGATTCTCCAGGCAAAAATACTGGAGTGGATTGCCATTCCCTTCTCCAAAAAAAAAAAAAAAAATTGTCATGGCCCCTATGGAAAAAGACCAACTCCTTGGCATGGCTACAAGGTCCCCCATGATACTAATCACACCTATCTCCAAAATCTCACACTTGCACTCTTGACCTCATTCTCCATGTGCTGGCCAGAAAGAATTGCTTTTCTGTAAATAGGAGGGCATAGCAACTCACTCCAGTACTCTTGCCTGGAGAATCCCACGGACAGAGGAGCCTGGGAGGCTACAGTCCCTGGGGTCGCAAAGAGTCGGACATGACTGAGCGACTAAGCATACAAATGGGTCATATTCTCTTTTGCCTCAAAGTATTCATATAAGCTGTTCTTTCTGCATAACCCTTCCACACTTTTAGCATTTGCCATTTTTACTGATCCTTCTGGTCTCTGCTTAAATGCGTTCTTCAAAAAGGCCTTTACTATGTACACCCTGATGATACATGCACTTTTCACTTTATAACATCCTTAACCTTCCCTGGTGGCTCAGAGGGTAAAGTGTCTGCCTGCAGTGTGGGAGACCCAGATTTGATCCCTGGTTGGGAAAATCCCCTGGAGAAGGAAATGGCAACCCACTCCAGTATTCTTGCCTAGAGAATCCCATGGATGGAGGAGTCTGGTAGGCTACAGTCCACAGGGTTGCAAAGAGTCGGACACCACTGAGCGACTTGACTTTGACTATGGTTACCAAAGGGGAATGGGAAGGAGGGATAAATTAGGAGTTTGGGATTAACAGATACACACAAGTATATATAAAATAGATAATAAACAAGGACCTACTGTTTAGCACAGGGAAATATACTCAACATCTTGTAATAACCTATAATGGAAAATAAACTGAAGAATGTGTTTTTCATATTATCTCTCTCTCTCTCTCTCTCTCTCTCTCTCTATATATATATATATATATATATATATANAACCCCCCCCCCCCGCCTATACACTCACAATTATTTAAAACTTTTAAAACATTTTATATTTACATAAAAGTTGCAAACTAGTACAGAGAATTCCGGTATATACTTAACCCAGCTTCCCCTAATGTTAACATCTTACACAACTATGGCAGACTTCTAAAAACTGAGACACGTTTGTCTCATTTGAAATCACTTTAACTTCTCCTATCTCCAAGATTTTGCTCATCTCATGTCTCCATGGAATACCTCTCCATTGTTAAGGCATTCATCTTTAGACAGGAATTCATCACAGACCACTCCAAGCCTTCGACCCGCTCCTTCCATTGCAGTCTCCCAGACTCCAACATCATGTGGCGGCTCATATACTTATTCGAATTATTTATTGTTACGTCACATTTTTCTTATGATATTGGAAGCTCCCAGCAAGAAATAACTATATCTTAGGTCCCGGAATGACTGAATGGGAACAGAGCCTTCTCATGGGTTCCCCATCTTCGCATAACCTGGTTGACCATCTTGTATGTGTATGTGTTTGTTGTTCAGTCGTGACTGACTCTTTATGACCCCATGGACTATAGCCTACCAGGCCCCTCTCCCTATGGGATTCCCCAGGCAAGAATACTGGAGTGAGCTGCCATGCTCTCCTCCAGGGGATCTTCCTGATCCAGGGATCAAACCCAGGTCTCCTGCATTGCAGGCAGATTCTTTACCATCGGAGCCACCAGGGAAGCCTGAGCATCTTGTATTATTATATAAACAAATAATAAGCGATTATTGTATTAAACCTCTGAGATTTTGGGTTCGCTTCTTAGAGTGCTGCTGTATTTAACACTAAATGAAGTACTGTGGAACAACTGCGGTAGAAAAATTACATATTAGTTCTTCACAAAAGAATGATTCAACAGATTGTAAAGTTGATGTAAACTGATAAATAATTATTTCTGATGCTTACCCACTGTCAGAAGGACATGCAGCCCGAGTTGCTTTCTGAAGTATGGTTGGTGTGTATCAGTGTTTTTCACTTAGGAAGTTAAAAACAGGAGGAATTTATGACCTTGTTGGAGATCAAAACTATNCACTAAATGAAGTACTGTGGAACAACTGCGGTAGAAAAATTACATATTAGTTCTTCACAAAAGAATGATTCAACAGATTGTAAAGTTGATGTAAATTGATAAATAATTATTTCTGATGCTTACCCACTGTCAGAAGGACATGCAGCCCGAGTTGCTTTCTGAAGTATGGTTGGTGTGTATCAGTGTTTTTCACTTAGGAAGTTAAAAACAGGAGGAATTTATGACCTTGTTGGAGATCAAAACTATGAGCTACATTGAGGCTGCGCCTGGACATCAACCTTGTTATGCTTATGTGGGAGCTATTAATAGCTTTCTGCTATTACTACAGCCTCAATCTTATGAGCACTTTTGTAGCCTCTTTGCCATTTGATTCTCATAATCCGGGGAAGCTGACAGGATAAGAAACATTAATCCCACTTTTCAGATGAATAAACCAGAGCTCAGAGATGTTACTTGAATTACCCAAGGTGACATAACAGGTGGTAACAATCTTGCTTGTCTTAAATCTCTAAATCCTCTGACCTCCTGCCTTGCAATTTTTTGCTTCAGCAATACCAAACAATTTCTATGTCCTTCAGTGCAAAATACAATTGTTTCATCTTTGGGGTTTTATTCGTGCTATTCTGACTCGAATGCCATTGCTTTTCTCTTTGGCCTCTGTTACGCAGATATAAGTATTTCTCTCCCTCCATTTCTCCTTCCCTTATGCACGTACACATACCTACACACAGGTAAAATGGTGCAGCTGCTGTGGAAACAGTTTGGTAGCTTTCCTTTTTAAAATGTATTTATTTTTAATTGAAGGATAATTGCTTTATAATATGGTGCTGGTTTCTGCCATACATCAACATGTATCAGCCATAGGTATACTTATGTTCCCTCCCTCTTAAGCCTCCCTCCCAACTCCCATTCCATCCCACCCCTCTAGGTCATCATAAAGCTCTGGTTTGCGTTCCCTGAGTCATACAGCAAATTCCCACTGGTGATCTATTTTACATCCAGTAGTGTATGTTTCCACATGATTTTCTTCATTTGTCCCACCCTCTCCTTCCTCTGCCTCATGTCTGCCAGTCTTTTCTCTATGTCTGCGTCTCCACTGCTGCCCTGCAAGTAGGTTCATCAGTACCATCTTTCTAGGCAGTTTTCTTAAAATGCTAAATGTAGAGTTATCATATGACCCAACAGTTGTACTCCTAAGAACATATTAAAGAAAATAAAAAGCATGTGTTCACACAAAACTTTATGCACAAATGTTTATAGAAACATTACTCATAATCATTAAAAAGTGAAATAACCCAAATGTCCATCAACTGAGGAATGGATAAAGAAAATGTGGCATTTCTACACAATAGAATATTACTTGGCAATAAAAAGGAATGGAGTACTGATATGTGCTACAACACGGATGACTCTTGAAGCATTACGCTAAGCGAAAGAAGTCAGATACAAAAGGCCATACATTATATGATTCATTTGTATGAAATATTCAGAATTAGCAAATTCACAGAGACAGAAAGTAGATTTGTGGTTGCCCTGGGTTGGGGGGAGACAGGGAATGGAGTGTGATCGCTAACAGATACAGAGGTTCTTTCTGGAGTTCTGGAATTAGATAATGCTAAGAGTTGTATGGGCTTCTCCTGTGGCTCAGTGGTAAAGAATCTGCCTGCCAATGTAGGAGAGGTAGGTTCAATCCCTGGGTCAGGAAGATACGCTGGAGAAGGAAATGGCAACCTACCCAGTATTCTTGCCTGGAGAATTCCACGGAAAGAGGAGCCTCTGGTGGGCTGCAGTCCATGGGGTCACAAAAGAGTTGGACACGACTTGGTGACTAAACAACAAGAGCTGTATAACCTTGTGGATATGCTAAAACCTATTAAGTTGTACAGTTTCAATGGGTGAATTTTACAGTATGTAAATTACATCACAATTTTTTAAAAGGTGAAAAAAAAGTCTTACCTGGTTAACATGCGTGTGTGCTAAGTCACTTCAGGGATTAAACCTGGGCCCTCTGCATTGGGAGTGCAGAGTCTTAGCCACCGGACAACTAGAAACGTCCTAAGTTCGTTTCTTCTTTTATGCTATTTATACGTACTAATTTCATATTCCTTTTTCTGAGTTCTTTCCAGTTTAAATACGTGGATTGTTATCACNGCTAAGTCACTTCAGGGATTAAACCTGGGCCCTCTGCATTGGGAGTGCAGAGTCTTAGCCACCGGACAACTAGAAACGTCCTAAGTTCGTTTCTTCTTTTATGCTATTTATACGTACTAATTTCATATTCCTTTTTCTGAGTTCTTTCCAGTTTAAATACGTGGATTGTTATCACTAATGATTCTCATCCATAATAAAC
Organism: Oreotragus oreotragus; assembly: GCA_006410675.1. Lineage (NCBI taxonomy): Eukaryota > Metazoa > Chordata > Mammalia > Artiodactyla > Bovidae > Oreotragus > Oreotragus oreotragus. The sequence goes on along the minus strand of SJYX01009283.1, from coordinate 79,770 downwards.
TGTGTGGGTGTGTGCTCAGTTGCTCAGTTGTGTCTGACTCTTGCAACCCCACGGACTGTAGCCTTCCAGGCTCCTTTGTCCATGGAATTTTCCAGGCAAGAGTACTGGAGTGGGTTGCCATGCCCTCCTTCAGGGCATCTTCCTGACCCAGGGATCAAACCCGCATCTCTTGTGTCTCCTGCATTGCAGGCAGATTCTTCACCACTGTGGTATGGGGACATTTCTCAGAAGCATTTTGTGTTTAGTTTCCTGGATGTTCTTGGTCCAAGATAGTAGCATAAACATGAACCTCAAATCTGTGTGAGGTGAAGGCCTGGGAGATAAAACTCTCAAATGAGAACACCCTTTCTCAAGGTGAGCTTAAGAAAGACAGGAGCTCAAGGTTTCATCTTGCATCCCTCTGCTGATGGGTGGACTTTTTTCCTATTTTGCCTTTTCATTGAGGATGCAGCCCTTTGAGATCTTAGTTCCAACTTGTAACCTCATTCATGCTCAGGACAACACCTTGTCCCTTCCTAGGTATTAAACCCAAGCTTGCAAATGACCAAGTATTATCAACTCAAATAGACACAATGCTGGCTCACTTGCTGGGTTCTCTGGGATTTTAGCTTCTTTACTTCTGTCATCTGTATTTCTTATGACCACACATACTTGGTTATTTATTCTTTTCAGAACATCTAGCAATTTATAGCAAGAATTTTTTTTTTCTGCTATCTTAGGCTATTATGTTTCTAGAACCAAAGGTTTGTAATAACTTCATAACTGGATTCCTTACATACAGTCTCACAATTCTCAGATCTGTTTTTACAATTATAGCCAGAGAGATAATTTGGAAATGAAAATGTTACTTCCCAACTTAAAAATTTCTCATGCCATGCTAAGTCACTTCAGTCGTGTCTGATCCTGTGTGACCTTATGGACTATAGGCTACCAGGTTCCTCTGTCCATGGGATTCTCCAGGCAAAAATACTGGAGTGGATTGCCATTCCCTTCTCCAAAAAAAAAAAAAAAAATTGTCATGGCCCCTATGGAAAAAGACCAACTCCTTGGCATGGCTACAAGGTCCCCCATGATACTAATCATACCTATCTCCAAAATGTCACACTTGCACTCTTGACCTCATTCTCCATGTGCTGGCCAGAAAGAATTGCTTTTCTGTAAATAGGAGGGCATAGCAACTCACTCCAGTACTCTTGCCTGGAGAATCCCACGGACAGAGGAGCCTGGGAGGCTACAGTCCCTGGGGTCGCAAAGAGTCGGACATGACTGAGCGACTAAGCATACAAATGGGTCATATTCTCTTTTGCCTCAAAGTATTCATATAAGCTGTTCTTTCTGCATAACCCTTCCACACTTTTAGCATTTGCCATTTTTACTGATCCTTCTGGTCTCTGCTTAAATGCGTTCTTCAAAAAGGCCTTTACTATGTACACCCTGATGATACATGCACTTTTCACTTTATAACATCCTTAACCTTCCCTGGTGGCTCAGAGGGTAAAGTGTCTGCCTGCAGTGTGGGAGACCCGGATTTGATCCCTGGTTGGGAAAATCCCCTGGAGAAGGAAATGGCAACCCACTCCAGTATTCTTGCCTAGAGAATCCCATGGATGGAGGAGTCTGGTAGGCTACAGTCCACAGGGTTGCAAAGAGTCGGACACCACTGAGCGACTTGACTTTGACTATGGTTACCAAAGGGGAATGGGAAGGAGGGATAAATTAGGAGTTTGGGATTAACAGATACACACAAGTATATATAAAATAGATAATAAACAAGGACCTACTGTTTAGCACAGGGAAATATACTCAACATCTTGTAATAACCTATAATGGAAAATAAACTGAAGAATGTGTTTTTCATATTATCTCTCTCTCTCTCTCTCTCTCTCTCTCTCTATATATATATATATATATATATATATATATATAATCTGAATCATTTTGCTGTACACCTGAAATGCAAGCAACTATACTTCAATTTTTAAAAGAAGAAGGAAAAATATAGCATCCTCAATCTCCTAATTATTGCTCAAGCTCTGTCTTTCTGTCTCTGTGCTAAGGCTGCTAAGATGTGAGACTGTCTCTCTGGCCCACTGCTTTCTGTCTAGCAATTAATCTAGTACTTGGCATATGTAGGGGCTTAATAAATCTTTGTGAACAAATGAAAGAGCAAATTAAGCACCTCATTCATTAATGGAATTCTCCAACTAAAGCTGTGCTTAACATCAGATTGTTGCCATCAGTTTTAAGAATGGAACAATTCCTGAAGGATGTTTCTCCTTTAAAAAATAAATGGTGTTTTGGGACAATTCCGATCCTTGAGAAGTGAAAACAAGAGTGAGGTAGAAACCCAAACTTCTCTTTCAACTCAGCCTCGTTCAAAGAAGGGTCTGAGCCAAACAGGCCAGAAAAGAGAAAGAGGAAGACAGGCATGGTTTATGAGACATCAGTGCAGGCATAGTAATGAGATTCAATCAATGAGAATGCTTGGATGAAACAAAGGAATCTTTAAAAGATGAGCCAGAATCATTTTCTATTTCTTCTGGATCAGTGACCTCCAGCAGGACTTAGAAAAGGCTTAGGACACATGTCACCGTTTTGTCAAAGAACAGGTTGTCCTGTCATCAAGTACAAAGTGAGCGTGGACTCATTGGACTATGAATCAATAATACAATTTAGATTTCATAACCATCATGTCAAGATACTCCTTACATTGCTGTCTCTAAAACCATTTATTTCAAGAATCAGGTATTCATTGACTAGAAGACCAGGTCTGTAATTGTGTCCTGTATATTTTTATGATCACATGAAACTTGATTCTATTTCCTTTTAGCTTTAAGGTTAATCTTGTGCTGCTTTTTCAGAGAACATCTTTTCATGCTAATATTCATTTTTACTGCAAGACATAGAGACAAGCCTCTTTTTAAAGCTTTCCTTCTATGTCAGGATCTAGGATGAATAATTACTTCTGATATGTGGGTTGTCTTTGCTTCTTTTATCCTTCCCTTCCCACTTTTTTCTTTATTTATTGGTGGAGTCAGAATGAGAGGGAGCACAAAGGACAAAGTGTTTTCTTTTCAGAGTCTACAAACTATTTCTTCCCATCAGCTCCACCAGGAAGATACAAAACAAAGCCCAAAAGACTAATTTCAAAAGGTAAAAACAAAACACAAACATTTCAAAAGTGTTTGTTTTTATCTTCTGAAAGAAGCCCTCATACACCAGTCTTTGATATAAATATATGACCATGACCATTTAAAAAGCCCTCTCTAGATACACCTATTATTATTATGGGAAGTAGATATTATTGGAGAAATTTTAACATCTCTATTATCGGGAGAGAAGAGATTATGAACAGCAGTTCCTAAGGCAATGATGATATCTAAGCCATTTCTCATCACTCCAAATATCTCACCAAATATTAATTGAATTTTTTACTTGCTTAATGTGCCTGAAATACTGATACTGAAAATTCAATTAGCTTATCAAAGCTATATTTTAATAATTCAAATTCCTTTGGAAGGATTAAGAAGCCATTTTCACGTTAGTGTGAATTAGTTCAATCAGACTGTTTTAATATTATCTCAGTTTCATTGAATGACTTAGAGAGTCAGAGCTTTAACTGGGAAGGGATGGAGGATTTGGAACAACATGAAAATACAGATGTGTTTAAGAGAGGAGCAAAAAAGGCAATATAAGATTCATAAAGAGTCAGGTATGTTCTAAAGTTAAAGGGCATTTTTGTCTTCCTCCTAACATCTGAAGTAATCCAGTATTAGGTTCTGGCTAAATCATAGTTTATACAGTCTTTTAGAACTACCTATATGACTTAGCTGTCATTTAAAAATATTTTATTTATTGGATGGCAATTTGCTGTATGACTCAGGGAACTCAACCTGGGGATTTGTAACAACCTAGAGGGGTGGGATGGGGAGGGAGGTGGGAGGGAAGTTCTAGAGGGAGGGGACATATGTATACCTATGGCTGATTCATTCATGTTTATGTTTGGCAGAAACCAACACAAGTCTGTAAAGCAATTATCCTTCAATTGAAAAATAAATTAATTTAAAATATAAATATATTTTATTTATTGGAAAAGACATTCTGAGATGGCAAGGATATCCTGAGATTCAAATCTGGATGTACAATCATTCTTTTGGTCTCACAGATTACTGCTGAGCTGTTATGTGTATCATATCATGTCACTGTGAATATAAAATCTGAGGCCATACACATAACACAATAACTTGGATGCTCAATAGTTATTATTTCTTTGATTTTATAAAAGTATTAAAATAGCGCTTCTTGGCTTATTGGGGAGAGACAAATCTCCCTCCAGTTCTTTTACATATTAATGCTTATTTTTGGAGAAAAAGCTATTAAGAGACTACTGATATTTATAAGGAATACAGAAAATTTCTCATTTTTTCAGGTCTCAAGTTGTCATCTATCAGGAACATAGCCAAGAACAAAAAATGAGTTATAAAAATGTCTCTGAGTGATCAAAGTACCAATACCCCTTCTCTTTGCTCATAGGAAAGATATTCAGACCAACCTCAAAACTTATTTACTCTTAACTTTACACACACTTCTAATAAGCTGGATTGTGCGGTCTCAGTTCAGTTCAGTTCAGTCGCTCACTCGTGTCCGATTCTTTGTGACCCCATGAATCACAGCACGCCAGACCTCCCTGTCTATCACCAACTGCCGGAGTTCACTCAAACTCATGTCCATCGAGTCGGTGATGCCATCCAGCCATCTTATCCTCTGTCATCCCCTTCTCCTCTTGCCCCCAATCCTTCCCAGCATTAGGGTCTTTTCCAATGAGTTAACTCTTCACATGAGGTGGCCAAAGTATTGGAATTTCAGCCTCAGCATCAGTCCTTCCAATGAACACTCAGGACTGGTCTCCTTTAGAATGGACTGATTGGATCTCCTTGCAGTCCAAGGGACTCTCAAGAGTCTTCTCCAACACCACAGTTCAAAAGCATCAATTCTTCGGCACTCAGCTTTCTTCACAGTCCAACTCACATCCATATATGACCACTGGAAAAACCATAACCTTGACTAGATGGACCTTTGTAGACAAAGTAATGTCTCTGCTTTTGAATATGCTATCTAGGTTGGTTATAACTTTCCTTCCAAGGAGTAAGCGTCTTTTAATTTCATGGCTGCAATCACCATCTGCAGTGATTTTTGGAGCCCAACAAAATAAAGTCTGATACTGTTTCCCCATCTATTTCCCATGAAGTGATGGGACCNAGACAAAGTAATGTCTCTGCTTTTGAATATGCTATCTAGGTTGGTTATAACTTTCCTTCCAAGGAGTAAGCGTCTTTTAATTTCATGGCTGCAATCACCATCTGCAGTGATTTTTGGAGCCCAACAAAATAAAGTCTGATACTGTTTCCCCATCTATTTCCCATGAAGTGATGGGACCAGACGCCATGATCTTTGTTTTCTGAATGTTAAGCTTTAAGTCAGCTTTTTCACTCTCCTCTTTCACTTTCATCAAGAGGCTTTTTAGTTCCTCTTCACTTTCTGCCATAAGGGTGGTATCATCTGCATTTCTGAGGTTATTGATATTTCTCCCGGCAATCTTGATTCCAGCTTGTGCTTTATCCAGTCCAGCGTTTCTCATGATGTACTCTGCATAGAAATTAAATAAACAGGGTGACAATATACAGCCTTGATGTACCCCTTTTCCTATTTGAAACCAGTCTGTTGTTCCATGTCCAGTTCTAACTGTTGCTTCCTGACCTGCATATAGGTTTCTCAAGAGGCAGGTCAGGTGGTCTGGTATTCCCATGTCTTTCAGAATTTTCCACAGTTTATTGTGATCCACACAGTCAAAGGCTTTGGCATAGTCAATAAAGCAGAAATAGATGTTTTTCTGGAACTCTCTTGCTTTTTCAATGATCCAGGGAATGTTGGCAATTTGATCTCTGGTTCTTCTGCCTTTTCTAAAACCAGCTTGAGCATCTGGAAGTTCATGGTTCACTACATATCCCCAAAAGCCCAGAGACAGTGAATTAAGGGGTGGTATGAGAAGAGGTCAAGTAACCTCACAGAACACTGTAAGTAGCATATTACTTTTAAGAGAAGCTATCTTTATTTTCCTTAAAAAATCTTTTGCAGCTTATCATGAATACTCTTTTCCACCTTTAGGGCTGAGCACTTTATACAGTACTTAATTATATTTCACTCAAGTTAACGAGTTAGGAATGACTATCTTCATGCATTCTCTCCCATTTCCTTTCCCTCTGTCCTCTTAGAAGAGCTAAGTGGTTAGGTAGGGATGCTGTGCTTAGTCACTCAGTCGTGTCTGACCCATTATGACCCCATGGACTGTAGTCTGCCAGGCTCCTCTGTCCATGGGGATTCTCCAGGCAAGAACAATCTTCCTAACCCAGGGATCAAACCCAGGTCTCTGGCATTGCAGGCGGATTCTTTACCATTTGAGGCACCAAGGAAGCCCAAGAATACTGGAGTGGGTAGCCTATCCATTTTCCAGGGGATCTTCCTAACTCAGGAATCAAACCAGGGTCTCCTACGTTGCAGGCAGATTCTGTACCAGCTGAGCTACCCGGGAAGCCCATACATTTACTTATTATGTACAAATTTTGCTTCTTAACTACAAAAATTATGTATACAGTGTAAATAGTGGTAAGAATTTCTAAAGCCCCCACTGAACTTCTTTCATCCTAAGTTTCATACTTGTTTCCCTTTCACAACTGGACGGGGACTTATTATCTACATGTACATTTATTATAGCATTCTTCCCCCTAAAAAGAAACTCTATAAAGCTCTTATTAAACCAACAGTATATCTAACAAGTTCTATTATCTTAGATCCAAAAATGTACAGTATTTGGGATAAGTAGAAGGTTTTTAATCTCGTTCTACTTCTTCAGCAATACTTTATTTCATACATAAAATTTCCTAGTCTTCTTACATTCCTAGTGATCTTGAAATGGAAACCAGGTCATGTTATTGAACCTACTTCTCTTTTTTTCTTTTGGTCAGAAAGCCAAATACTGAAAGTTCACTTTTTTAAAATTTGCATCACAGTAGGTTGCTAAGAATTAAGCCCAGCCTTCCAGGCCTCAGTCTTTATAGCTATGATACACACAGGTGAAAAGTAAAAGATCAACTCAATTACTTGTCTTCCCACAGCATAACCATTTAAAATAAATTTGCAAGGAGTTAGGTGAATTACAAAATTGTGTTGATGTCAGAGTCCAAATTTGTCTTTCCTTTACTAAGCAACCCCCTTTTCTGATAGTATATTTATTGAATTCACATTATATGTCAGGCAATACTTGAAAGATAAGGCTAATAGTTCCAATAGCATCAAGGGTATCATCCTAGGGAAATTTTCTATCAGATCGCTGTTAAAAGAATATATACTAATATATATACTCCTCTCCCTCTGCCCCACCCCACCATCCCCATGGCAGATGGCTTTCACCTTTTTTTAGAGAAGGATCCAGGACACAGGCAGGTATTCTGCCTGTCCCACAGCAGCAGCCAACCACCACACTGTGCCTATGTGGTTTTGTTCTACCCTCAAACTTAGTTGAAAGAGGAGAGTGAAAAATCTGGCTTAAAACTCAACATTCAGAAAACTAAGACTATGGTATCTGGTCCCATCACTTCATGGCAAATAGATGGAGAAACAATGGAAATAGTGAAAGACTTTATTTTCCTGGGCTCCAAAATTACTGCGGACAGTGACTGCAGCCATGAAATTAAAAGATACTTGCTCTTTGGAAGAAAAGCTATGACAAATCTAGACAGCATGTTAAAAAGTAGAGACATTACTTTGGCAATAAAGGTCCGTCTAGTCAAAGCTATGGTTTTTCCAGTGGTCATGTATGGATGTGAGAGTTGGACTATAAAGAAAGCTGAGTGCAGAAGAATTGATGCTTTTGAACTGTGGTGTTGGAGAAGACTCTTGAGAGTCCCTTGGACTGCAAGGAGATCCAACCAGTCCATCCTAAAGGAAATCAACCCTGAATATTCATTGGAAGGACTGATGCTCAAACTCCAATGCTTTGGCCACCTGATGCAAAGAACTGACTCATTAGAAAAGACCCTGATGCT